>OY728137.1:786130811-786588573 GCA_963277665.1 Viscum album | reverse complement strand
TTCCCCTCCCACTAACATACCATCTATCCCACATTCTGATCCCAGTGTGTCATTAGAGACACACGGGATATTTAGGCCTCCCATGTTTTCACCACCATTTACACCTGAGTCTCCTTGCCCATCTTTAACATATTAGATGTTGATTCCCACTCCCCATCTAGAATTTGGCCAATCACCCATGCTATCTTCTTTTACTTCTACTTCCTTATCTCTGATCTTCTGTATTCCATATTCTTCCACTCTTTCTCTACAAGAGTCTATCCTTACGAAGCATAAATTGGGACCCACTCCACCTACAAAAGGTGTTCCTTGAGTTTCTACAGATCCAACGATGCCCATTGATCAGACTACTGTAGGTATATTTATAGAACCCTAGCAAAATTTTATACCATTATTTATTTTGATCATAACAAGTATTGATAAAATATTTGTTTTTCTTCCATAACAGATACATATATTGATTGGAGGGTGAGGTAGGGGTGTACAAGCATGTGTGCGGTGTGGAACCATCGCACGCAGTTGATAGTGGACTACAATGAAGATAGTCAAATGATTGAAAAAACAGGGCAACAATGTCGGAGTTTTTTGGCGACGCTTTCCAAATACTCTGACATCATTCCTTTCAGCCCAATCTTATGGCGATAGTTTCCAAATTAAGTAAAGGATACTGATTAGGTAGAGATATGGGTAAAAAAATATGTTGTATTTAATGAAATATATTATTTTTTTGTACTATATGAATTAATATTTTGGTCGGTTTAATTTCCCCAATGGTGAGGGTGTACAACCAGCACATTAAAAGGATTTAGGTGAGATTTGGAGAGCCTATAAGGATGATTTGTATATTTAATGGTGTGATAGACTTGGAAAAGTGTTTGTGGAAGTCCCTATCATTGATGACTATCTGATAGAACAATATCAGTTAATGATTACTCATTGGACAACCACCTATTTTAAGGTATTAATCACATTTGAAGTATTTAAATAAAAAATTTCATGTTTTTCATTAGTACTATCTTTTTTATTATTGAATTTTATTTAGGAATCATTTGAGAGAAATAAAAAAACATTTATGCTAAAAAATTTCTCCACATATTGGGACGTACTATGATGCTAGATCATGAGAGGAAGCAGGTATGATAGTTGTTTATAAATTTTCTTTACGACTTGCACTTTCTATTTTTCCTCCATAATTTATTTTATTGATAAAGTTGTTATATAATTTTAGTTATGAAATTAATTATTGGTAACCTATTTTTAATTATTTTTTCCTATATTCAATGTCAATTTAGAGGAAAAAATTGAATATGATGGACTGGTGCCTCGAGAAAAGTTGTTTTGCTCAAGTTGAAGGAAGAAAGATGGAAGTGCGGTAAGTAAACCGACTCAGCAGCAGATTGTAAGTTTTTAATTTTTGATTTCAAATTTTAATATTTATTTTGTAACTTAATATTATATTTATATTTTTAAAAATATTCTTTAGAGGCCCTTAATTCCCAAGAACCTGACAATTTTGGGTCAAATGATCACTTATATCAAGTGTTGGGAGATGAGCACCCTGGCAGAGTATGCCGCCGACATAGGAAGAGTATAGTCCCGATGAGGTATTGGACCTCATCAGGTATGAGTTGTAGTGCCACCGAGTTCTAGCAGGTTAAGACACATGCAGAACATGTTGAGAAAAGGGCTACAAAGATGACATAATAGTCTTCTAGGGAAAACACTACTTTTATGAAACTGATGGAAGTTTTATGTCTAAAAATTCTACCAGATTCTAGCACAGATTTTGATGAATATATGTTGTTGATGTGTTCAATATATGGTGCACCAAGAGGAAGATCTTGTGGTGGTTGATATGATGGCATGGAGGAGGCCAATGTGGAGGACGAGAAGGCCTAAGAGGATGCCAAGACAGAGTACGAGGGTGAGGAGGAGGGTGTTGAGGAGTTTAGGGATGATAATGGGGATGGAAATTAGGAAGGAGGTGAGGATGATGATGACAACGATGATAGTGATGGTGATGAGGAACATATTGATCCCGTTACCTTTTTGATTAATATTACTTACATATGATGTTTGATGATTTTTTGTGCCTGAATGTATGTGTTATTAAGTAGGTCACATTATCCTTATTTATTTATCTATAATTAATATAACTTGACTTGACGATTTTCTATGACTGATTCACCCCTCCCCTGGACACCCCCACCCCCTGGACAACCCCCACCCCTGGACACCCCCACCGCTGGACACCCCCTACCCCCATGGACAGCCACACGCCCTGGACACCCCCACCCCCTAGACACCACCCCACAACTTGTACACCCCCATCCCTTGGAAAGACCCCCTACCCCCTTAGACAGTCCCCACCCCCTGGAAAACACCCACCCCTTGGACACCACCCCACCACCTGGATACCCCCACCACCCAGACACCCCCACACCCATGGACAACCCCCACCCCTGGACAACCCCCACCCCTTGGACACCACCCCACCACTTGGACACCCCCACCTAGACACCCCCACCCCAATGGATAGTCGACCCACCCCCATGAAGACCACCCCACCCCCTGGACACCCCCACCCCCCATGGATATCCCCCCACCAACTGGAAACCCCACCCCTAGACACCACCACCCCTATGGACAACCCCCACCCCTGGACAACCCGCCCCACCGCCTGGACACACACCCCTACCCCCTTGGACAACCCCGCAATCCCCTGGATAGCCTCCACCCCCCGGACACCACCCCATCACCTGGACACCCCCACCCCACCTGGAAACACCCATCCCCATGGACAACCCTCCCCCCTATACACCACCCCACCCCCTTGTCTATCCCACCCCCATGGATATCCCCCCCCCCTCGACAGCCCCCCCATGGATACCCCCACCCCATGGACACCCCTACACTCTTGGAAAACACCTCAACCCCCTGGACGACCCCACTGGACACCATACCACTACATGGCCACCCCACCCCTGGAAACCCTCACCCCCATGGACAACCACCCACCCCTGGACAACCCCCACCCCTTGGATAGCCCCCACTCGCTGGACAACCCCCACCCCTGGACACCCCTACCCCCATGGACAGCCCCAACCCCATGGATATCCCCCACCCCCTTAGACCTCACCCCACCATCTGGACACCCCCATTCCCCCTGGACACCCCCACCCCCATGGAAAACCCCACCCCCTGGACAACCCCCCACCCCATGGACACCCCCTACCCCCTTGGACAACCCCCAACCCTCTGGACACCCCTACCCCCAACCCCATCGACACCCCACCCCCATGAACAACCCACCCCCTGGATAGCCCCCACCCCCCATGGACACCCCCACCCCCTGGACACTCCCTACCCCCTTGAACATCCCCCAACCCCCTGGACAGCCCCACCCCACTGGACACCACCCCACCACCTGGACACCCCCACCCCTAGACACCCCCACCCTCTTGGACATGTCTACCCCCTTCGACATCCCCAACCCATGGACAACCCCCACCCCCTTGACACCCCACCCCCATGGATAGCCCCCCACCCCTGGACAATCCCCACCCCCATCCCCCCGGACAACCCCACCCCCTAGACACCCCTACCCACTTGGAGATCCCCCAAACCCCTGGACACCCCCACCCCCTGGACACCCCCACCCCCTGGACCCCACCCCCATAGATAGCCCCCACCCCATGGACCCCACCCCCTAGAAACCCCCTATCCCCTTGGATAGCCCCTAACCCTTTGGACAACTCCCACCCCCTGGACACCCCACCACCTAGACACCCCCACCCCGTGGATAGCCCCAACCCCACCTAGACATCCCCCCACCCTCTAGGCACCCCCACCCCCTAGACACCCCTACCCCCTTGGATATGCATAAACCATTAGATCCTCTACCCTGTGTCACATTACCCCGTACTATATCATGGCATACCACATTATCCAAAAATTCAAATCTCATCTGAATTCACCCATGCCTATGAACAACAATGCCATATTCAAAACTTGAAACATGATTTTCTTATATATGGGTTATTACCTTATGAATTATAAATTCAATTCTATATTTGTTATAGATAATTCAATATTATATGTATTTAATTCATAATTATGTATTGTATAGGGTAATTGATCTGAATTTTGAATTGAATTCTTAATGTATTTAATTAACTTGTGAATTATGTGTTAATGCTGTATGGGTATACTTGTTGTATGTGTATACTTCCTGGAATTACCTTATGAATTATGTGTTAATTCTGTATGTGTATATAGGGTAATTAAATATAGAACTATAGGTATGGGATGTGTGTATTGAGAACAGGTGGAATTGCATTGTTGCAGGTGCATAGGGGCAGGCAGGCCTGATGCTACTGCAGGTGTGTAAAGGTTATGACAACAGTTTACAACTATTGGTATATGTTTGAAAAGAAACCATATACCAAAATTTTCATGTAAACTGTTGGTATATGTATATACCAAAGTTTACAAACCATTAGTATATGTATATACCAAAGTTTACAAACCGTTGGTATAGATTCTATACATGACTTTTCCCAATGGTTTGTGATAAACTGTTGGTAAAAGTCTATACCAATAGTTTGGACAATTGTTGGTATAAAGATGGATTTTGATATTTCCAAAGGTTTCTTGTAATAGTTGGTATATAATCTATTAAGAACCCATATCCCAATAGTTCTCATAGAACTATTGGAATATGTCAATCCCCACGGCTCTATAGCCAACAGTTTGGACAACCATTGGTATAGTTTATACCAACAGTTGTCTAGCCTTTACCAATGGTTTGAAACCATTGGTAATGTATAAGTTTCCAATGGTGATTTTATAGCTATATTATCAATATTAATGATACCTAATGGTCATTTAAATCCAATTAGATTTAATAAAACAAGATAATGACATGTTTTATATATAAAAATAATACATTTAATTAAATAAGAAATGGGAATTTTATTCATAATAGTTCAGGTTGTTATAATATTCCCCCTTGTAGAAAATTTTCCCTCAAAATTTTCTTTTCCCACACTAAAATAGATGCGGGTCACTCTATTCCATAACCTCCTCTAGTTCCTATTATGCTTCTTCAAACTTTTTTGTTCTCCAAAACTCTTTTATGAGGGTCTTTGTCTTATTTTTTAGAACTTTTTTCTCTGTGATCTATGATATTCCCCGAATGCACTTCATAGTAAATATTATTCTCTAATGGTACCACATCTGGATTAAGTACATGTGATGGGTTCGGTATGTACTTTCTCAAGAGGGATACATGGAATATATAATGTACTTGATATAGGTTAAGTGGAAGCGATAGTCGATATCTCACTGCTCTAATGCAATTAGGGAACTCAAAAGGGATGATCTAAATCAGACTAAGCTTTACCTTATTCCCAAATCTCATCACCTTCTACCATGGCGATATAAGGAGGAATACCATGTTTCAAACATTAAACTATAGGTTTCATCGATGATTTTCATCATATCTCTTCAATCAACTTTGAGAATCCTTGATGTGCTATTGAATGGTATTAAACATCTATTCCATTTCCTCAACCATTTTAGGACCAAGAAGCTTTTTTTCCAAAACTTTATCTCCACATGTTTGTGTTTTTCAACTCTTCCCATAGAGGGCTTCATAGGGTGCCATTTGGATGATCGAGTGGAATATGTTGTTGAAATGGAACTCAACCTGAGGAAGATGTTGATACCATCCTCCTTTTAAGTCAATTGATCATGCTCCCAAAATTTCCTCAAGTGTTTAGATAGTTTTCTTAGATTAGAAATTAGTTTGAGGATGATAAGTTATACTAAATTTCAGGTCAACATTTAGATAATACTGGAAACTTTTACAAAACATAAAGCTGAATCTTGGATCATGATTAGATACAATATATAGTGGTACTACATGTAGCCATACCACTTATCAGATATATATCTATTCTAGTTGATCTAGTGATAATTGTTCTCAAATCGTATTAAAGCATGTAGTCTTTGTAGGATGATAAACAAAAACCCATATATCTTTGTTTCATTTTTAATTCTTCGGAAGTCCAATGATAATGTCCATGGTGATGTTTTCCCATTTCCATGTTGGTATGGGTAATGGTTGTATCATCCCCTTAGACCTCTACCTTTCAGCCTTCACTTGTAAACATAATAGGCACTTTGATATATATTTAGTGATCTCCTTCTTCATATTGTCCCATAAATTGTGCTCTTATAGATCTTGATACATCATTGTGTTTCCTAGGTAAGTAGGGAAATTCAAACTTTGTGCACCATCGAACAGTTCCTTCTTTAAATCGGGATTTTATTGAACACATAATCTTGGCCCAAGTCTCACAATTACTACTTCATTGACATTGATCTCTAAGGACTTCCATTTCCTAATAATTTTTAGCATCTTCTAAATTTCTAAATCATCGTATTGATAATAAGTTAAACTTTCCAAAATAGATAATTGGGAGATCATTTGTGAAAGGATTTATGATGTTTCTTTCTTTACGATTCCCATTTCCATTCTCTTTAAATCCAAGAAGATTAGATACTTTTCCATTCTCATCAATGGAATAATTTTTGGGTCCTTTCTATGTAGAGTATCCACCAACTTATTGGATATACTAGGATATAAGTGGATTGAGAAAGAATAATCCTTGATGAGATCTAAAAATCTTCACTAGAGCATATTATGCTCCTTCTGTGTGAATATATATATGAGGCTCTTATGATCTATATATATCTCACACTTATCCCCATAGTTATAATGCCACCATATTTTCAATGAAAAGATCATAGTTTCCAACATCAGACCATGTGTGGGATATTTTTACTCAATAATTTTTAACTACCACGAAGCATAGGTTTTGAAATTGTCATTCTATAATTACACACCACATAATCCATTATTCAAAGAATCACTAAAAATTAAAAAAAATTACCCAATTATGGGTAGTGTGTGCACAAGGGATCTGATAAGACTCATTTTCAACTGCATGATTCTTTCTTCACATTCCTGATTTCAAGAAAACTTGACTCCCTTCTGAGTTATCTTGATAATGGTGTTTGACAATCGAGATACATTTATAAAAAATCGGCAATAATATCTAGCTTACCTAAGGAAAATATGGACATTTTTCACAGATGTTGGCCTCGAACATCATTCAATTGATTTTTTAATTAAAGGATCCAAATATATCCCACTACTTTTGATGATATTAACCACAAATGTGAATTCATTAAAGTAGTAATCACACTTTTTGTATGTTGCATATAGATTCTTCTGTCTCATAGTCTTTAGAACTATGCTCAAATTTTCCTCATCCTCCTTCTTGATTTTGGAGTATATTATAATATCATCTATAAATGATTCCAAATATTTGTTTAGGTAATCTATAAATAATCTATTCAATATTTCTATGAATATTTATGGATAATTAGTGAGTCCTAATGGGATTACTATGAACTAGTTGTGACCATACCTTGTACGAAATGCCATCTTGGGGATATCCTCCTTCTTCAACCTAACTTGGTAATATTCTAACTCTAGATCCACAATGAAGATGTATTATGATCCACATATATGATAAAATGTGTTATTAATCAATGGAAAAGTATCCTTGTTCTTTATCTTGATCTTCTTGAGCTCATGATAATCAATGAAAATGTGTATTGACCCATCTTTCTTCTTTAACAAAGTGGACTGGTGCATCCCATAGTGAAGCACTTGAGAGTATAAAATGTTTCTGTATATTCTCATGTAGTTGATTCTTTATCTCATCAAGTTCCACAATATATATCCTATATAGATTCTTGGATTTTAGAAATTACCTAGGTATAAGCTCGATTGAAAACTCAACCTCTCGGCTAAGAGAAAGACCATGCAGTTCCTCAGGAAACACATCAATGTATTCCCACATAATAAGCATGTGTTCTAGGATTTTTATATCCTCAGACTCAACCATTTGAGAAAGATATTATTTCTCATAGTGTAGTAACATCTATTCATGAGAAGATGGTTCTAAATAATATTCATCCTCCTCCTTTCACTTAAACAGAATCAGGGGTTGACTCTTCATACGAAGAGTGATTTCATTCTCATGGAAATTTATGTTGTATCTATATAGATAAAGCTAATCCATGCCCATAATTTCATGAAATTACACAAAAGAGTGTATGAAAAGGTTTTATAATAATTTCATCCCACAAAAATTGATAGGAGTGGAGTTATATACTTGGGATTCAAAAATTTCCCCATTTTCTGTTTTCATCGACATCTCTACAGGGATGGGCCCGTAAAGGGCTCCCATTCTAGGGTTCTCTTCTCGCCGCCACTTGCCCTTCGCTGCGGACAGTGCGACGTTCTTCCCCGAGCTCGGTGGGTTGGTTTAGGGTTTCTGCTGCTGTGGCATCGTGCGTTTCGTGAACTTCCCTTGCCGAGGTGATTCTCTTTGGGCTTCAGTGGTTGCTGGCTCAGAATCGTGGGTGTAAGTCCGGTCCCCGTCGACGGCATACTCTTCGGAGCACTCTTGTTTTTGTTCTCGGCAGCTCGCTGGTGGCCTGCGGTGAGTTCCTTAGCTTCAGAAGGCGGTGCTCATGCATCGGCGGTTCGTGGGGTCCCGACTCTTCTCAGGCGAGTGCGGTGGGGTTTTGTGGTGTCTGTAGTGGTCGATTCGGTCGGTGGCGGCGAGATCCTCAGAAATAGGGCACTGCTTGCGCGACATGGTGGGTTGCTGAAGTTGACATCGAAGGCGTTTCGAGGGGGCTCTTCCGACATGGTGTTGTTGGGCTGGTGAAAGGTCAGAAGGTCAGATGGTTTGATCCTCCTGTGGATGCGGTGATGTTGGTGTAAATCACTGCTATTTTTCTGTTTTCTGATTGTTTTTGGTTTGTGATGTGCTCTGTCGCGTCTGAATTTATGGTTTTGTGATGTCTGTGGTGTGGGGGATTGTTGTTTGGATTTTGATTTTCGATGGCGACGACGGGATTCTGCCGTCGTTGAGGATGAAAGTGACGACGGACGCTGGGGAAGCGCGCCGGCGATCCGGGGTTGTGGTTCACTCTGGGTTCTTGGAGTTCAGTCATGGTGCCTCCGCCGTCGACTGGTGCATGGCGACGCGTGGTGTTCCTGATTTCTCGCTGGCGTATTAATGGCTATCACGTGGATATGCAGCTCGAGGTGATTGCGCAGCTCGAGGTAGAAAATTGGTTTCGTGGGCTTTTTGATTTTTGAATCTTTGTGGGTTTAGCGTTTGGATGGCATGCGGTTTGTCTGTGAGGTTTCCGGTTTTCCTAAACCGGCTATTTTGAAAATCAAAAAAAGGGATTTGCAGTATCAGTATCGACATCTCTACTTCCATGATTTGTCATGGTGATTGGAAAGTTCTACTAAACTTTTATGATTTGAAAGAATGCATAGAACTAGAATAAAAAAGTATGTTTTATACTCATTATTGAATAACTATCATAGTTTTCACCACTCCATTGTTGGGATTCACTTCAGTGGTAGTGATAGAAAAAGCTCACTATTTCTTCCTTGGAGGTTGTTGGTTGCCTATGAAAACCCTTGGATTAGGGAATTTATTCCCAAATTTATCTGGTTCCTTTCATTTTAATTAATGTACAATGATATAGGGGTTGAATAGAGAATTACTTTACTCCATCACATTAATGGTTTTCTCTTGTAGACAATTATTAGGTATGTTTCCTTCCTTCCCGAACCTAAATCATTTCTTCACCCCCTTAGGCAATATCCAGGTTTTTTCTTCCTACACCCTTGAAAAGTGTGATGATGAATTTTTTTGGCCCCATTAGATCTATCTATTATATTGGTAGAATTATGCTCCACTTTTTTCATCATATACCCATGATAACCTTGAGATTGTTCAATCTCTATTATGACTTTGAGTGAACATCAGACAATTTCCTCATAGCTATCAAAGTAACTGATAGCCAATGATTTTCATAGAATAGATTTTATACCACCAAATAAGTGATCAAAATTACATTTGGGGGTAATAAAAAAACCATAGGTGTATCCTGAATGTATCGTGAATTTTTACTCATACACACCAATAGATTCATCATCTTTTTTTCATGTGTGTAAGGAAACCCCTTTATATTTTAAGATGGAGAGTGCAAGGAAAATATTAATAAAATAAAATCATAATTCCTCCCACTCCATTGATTTGATCTCTTACGAAATATTAAAATTATTGATCAATGTCCACCACTTATCAACTTCTCCCTCCATATGATAGACAACCAAAAGAACCTTTTGTTGTTCAGAACACTAAAGGATGAAGAAGATCTTTTCAATGGAGTTGATCCATTTTTTCCACAATTTAGGGATCAGATGATGCATTGAATGTAGGTGGTAATCTTCACATGGATCTCTCAATTATAGGATTCTATCTATTATGGGGGATTGGGTGATCCTCTTGACCCAGGTTTATATTCATAAATTTTGTTCTCTAAGAGACTATTATAAAAAACTTTGCGATTCCCACTCTCATTGGGTCATGCATCTCATTGGGGAAGTCATCACACTGACCTTGACATCAGTTTTTAACCCAATTACTCCTATTTATGTCCCTTGGATAAAATAAAAGAAAAATCATTGATTATTATATTAAATAATTAAACACATTAAGGGAAATCCAATGACATTGACTGGATAATTTATAAATTACATTTATCTCTTTAAATTATGAGTTTCTAGGCCTTAATATTTGTTATCTATGATATATTTTCTAACATATATTTTGATGGAATTTTTTTTCCCCTTAATAATGGTTAATAATGAGCCTATGAATTTTCCGAATCATTTCATTCGGGTGTGTCAAAATGGGTACGCATTAAGACCCATTTTCGTGTACCAGATTATCTCATGTTAGGCTTTGAACATCTTATTAGAGTTTTTACTCCTAGGTATATCTATCATAGAACCAATTTCACTTTTAGTATCTAGATAGGGATCTATTTTATTGATAAACCACTTAAAATGTACTAACTAAAATATAGGGGCGTTTTCTTATACTATGACTTATCCTTAAGGTTTTTGCTAGATTTCTCTAGCCCTAATATAAAAAACATGTAAACTCTTTCTCTGATAACAACAATAACAACCATACTCTTTATTACACATTAATAATTCTCTTATTACATAAAAATAAACTTAATAAAACCAAAATAATCAAGAATTATAGTGTCTTTGGTAATTATAAACATTATATAACAAATTATAAGATGGGATACAATATATTATTGAACAGTTCCTTAACATGATAAAAATATTCTTATGAACTTAAAAATGCATGGGATATACTAAGGAAAAACATAAGCATGGGGTGAGATATATATCCTAGTAAGGTAATAAATAAGTCATAACATGAAGAAGATAATAAATGGTTGATAATAGTCATTTAAATAGAGTTAAAGGAAAATGAATAACAAGGCATGAGATAGAATGATAATCATAACATGAGAAATGTGGAAAAAACATAAAACACTGCATCATATACATAAGTCAAGGGTGAATCCACCAAGAATTCATGTTATACAAATTCATATAAATTAATAAGGTAAAAAATTATCCCAAAATGACATATAATGATAGTAAACATTACCCCATTCTTTGGAGATCTATTTGGTTGCACCCATCATAATCATTTCATTATCCTACTTAAGTGTCCCACATAGATCATACAACATGTATTCATTAATCATGATAATTTATTAAACAATCATGGAATGTGGAATAAATAAATTTAAGTCCCCAGTAAATAAGTATATGTTCACAAAGGTGAATACACTTAATAGAAAATTGGGTATGTTAGTCACCACATAATTTTTTTATGGAAAATTGTGGTGAAATTTCTACAGCATAACAGTGTTAAATAAAAATTCAAAAAAATGGTTAATGAGGAAAAAATGGGTTTGTAATAATTTAAAAATAAAATATTAATTAATAGGAACATGTAAGGGAATTTCCTTACATTGGTAAATGCAAATAAAATGCATATGTTCATAAAGAAACATCAATAGTGAATAAATGGTGAGGATCCCTTATGAAATTTTTGCATAATAACAGGTGTACATAAAGATTTATATGATGGATAAATTTGAATAAAAGGGGATATAATCATTTATAAATCAAATGTAAGGAATGTATGATATGGAAGAATATATCCCAATATAATAAAATGTAAATTAAAATACATTACATAAAAAGAGTGCTTGATAAAAGAGAAGAGTGGAAGATCCATTACTTGAATGTGTTATCCAAAGGCTTGGGATAGACTTATTGAGAGATTTAGGGACACTATGGAAGACTCTAGGGAGTGGATAGAATAGTGTGGACATGAACCAAGGAGTTTTTAATGAATATAAATGGGATCGTGGGTGTGTTTATATAGGAAAGGCGGTGGGGGGGGGGGGGGGTGGGTTGGTTATTATTTATGATTTGGAATCTACATAATAAAATAACCAAAAACACAAACCATCCCATGGTTTTTTACATGGTTTATTATAATGGGAGTTTATTAAAATATTTTATAAGTCTAAGGGACAAACATATTAAAATATTTCCCTTGGTGATGTGGAGGTGAGTCACACACATAAAGAAAAGATTTTAAAATCTTAAAAAATATTATAAGTCGTGGAGGTTTCATAATGTATTTATAAAATAAATAAAATAAACCTAAAATAAACTTATTTTAAAGGGAAAACATATAATTGATTTTTTATCCCATATATATTACTTATTACACAACTTTTGGGTCATTTTGAAGTCTTAAAACACAAAGAATATTTATAGGGTATTTAATTTTTACCGGAAAATTTGATTGTCTCAGAAAATTAGGAAAAATTAACTATTTAAAAATTTTGACATCTTGATGTCTAAAATAATATTTATTTTATCTAAATAAATTTTTAAATATTATAATTTCTAGTTTTAAAATAAAAACCTATATTTATTTAAAATGACAGGTTTTGATAATAATAGTTCTCAAACCTTAATAAAAATTACATTTAGCATCATAAAACTATAAGACCATTTATATATGAAAAATATTATTTAATAATAATATTAAATTGATATGTTATTTATTTTAAAAATATATTTGATGATAAATTCATTAATGTAATTTAAATATAATCCAAAAATAAAATTCGGGCTTCAAAAATCATTTACAATGTAACAATAATAAGATTAAAATATATTCATTATTTCAGAAAAAATATTACACATATTCCTATTGATAGGGTCTTGATACATATAGATTTAATACACTAGTGTACTTCCTAAGAGCATGGTGTGCGATGGTGGGGATTTTATGGGGTTATTTGATGACCATGGTTTGGTTTGTGATGTTGATGAGATTCAACTTCTCATGTAAACAGTTTTTCTCATGATTATGTTATTGGATATAGGCTTGGGATTCATATAGGGAAAATATCAAAAATGACATCTCCCTTGGAAGCTCTGATAAATGGGTTTTATAGGGTATGATCCTACAGGTTGAGGTAAATACTTCCTCTATTTTTGTTAAAAGGATTTATTAAAACTCTATATTTATACTTGTCATGTGATCACCGTTCAACAACTATATTATCAATTTTAATGATACTTAATAGTCAATTAAATCTAATTAGATATAATAAAATAAAATAAGGTCATATTTTTTCTATAATAATACAATATTTAATTAAATAAAAAGTTGGAATTTTATTGACAACATTTCATATCGTTACAAATGAGGAGTTGAGAAAGGTGATCTAAAAGAGGCTATTTGATATCCATTAATTCATTTTAAAAGCAATGTACCCAGCATGGAATGAAAATGGTCGAAAATTTGTTTTCCATGAAATTTTGTGAATAATAGTAGATTCTAACATTTTCATTATATCATTGGTTTATGCTCCTTAGACCTTCCCTTAGTTTTGATCTGTAAAAAATTTATTTATTATATTTTTCTTATATATTTTTATATTTGTTGAATTTATTTTCTAATCAGACTAGTTTAAAAGGTTTATACCAACATGGGGATAATATCCTTTTAATGTAAAAGAATGCCAACACTTAGATTCACCCCTCCCCTATTTGGGAATCCTATAGTATAACAATTGGCATCGAAGCTAGGATACATGTGTGTAATATTCCCTTTTAAGATTAGTATGGAGAATTTAGTTAATATCAATGGAGTTCAACAATTTTATTGGAAAAACTATCAAATTTGAAAATATAGGATGCAATTTTATCTCCGATCTCTTGGATTGGATGTTCTTTTTTCCACTATTAATTAGATTCATGTCAGTAATGTGATTGGATAGTCTATGATTGAATATGAAAGATAAATACTTGATGATGATTCTGTTGGGCATGTATTGTCTCAACAATACTCTATAATATTAATGATTTTGATGCTCACAAATACCCTTGTTTTTTTACTAATTATTTTATTTTGAGTGTTTTCTAGGAAATTTATATTCTTTATAATTATTATTTCGAAATATTATTAAACTATTTATTTGTGATAAATATTTATTAAAGTGTTCAGAATACTCTTAAGCATATTATGGAAACACTGTTCACCATTTGTTGTTTATTGGAAGTTCTATTCATCGAAGAAAGTAACGTATGGAACAAACCATATGTTTATGTTGAAGGATTAGTGAGTATGGTTAATCAACCTTATATTTGAAGAACATATGGTTAAGGAACATTACGTTTGGATAAGAACCATACGTTTTCCATAAAGGAAATTATGGTTAAAGAACCCTACATAAGTATGGAACTTTACAAACTTATGGATCATCAACCCTAATTTTGTGATCAAACTTACATATTCAACCTTACATTTGGAAAAATGAATGAATGGATAATCAATGTTACTTTTAGAGATCTATGCTGACGTGGACAAATGTATGGATCATCAACACTACATTATAAAGATTAAACCCTACATTTTTTATTTTGTTGTTTTGTGAAGGAACCTTAAGTTTGAATTTTCAACATTGGAAATTTGAATTTACATCTTCATCGGAGTGTTTTTCAATAGTCTTTGTGAAATGTTAGAGAGTTTTAAAGTTTGATTTCGATTGATTCAAAGCTCATTTTAAATGATTTAAAGAGCTGTATACAACATTGATTTTCTCTCATATTCTTAAGGGAAATTGCGACTACTCTGAGCTATATTCTTTGAATTTGAATTAAATCGATTTATCAGGCGTCTTTTAAGGATCTGTAATCTTGATACAAGATATATTATTATATATATCTATGTCAGATATTTATATACAACGATCTAGAGATTTCTTGGATATATTGAAAATTCTTATTATTCAAGATTTATTGTACAAACTATTTCAATGCTACAACGATCAAGCATCTCAGATACAAGGAATACATTTTTTAGATATACATGTTCAAATTTGAAATCACGATCCTTTGTTTTTGTTAATGTACTTAAAAATAAAAGATCTCTTGTGCAACCTAATCTCTTCAGATATTTTTCAAGATTATTATTCTTCTAAAGACAAGATTCATATTTTATCAGTTGTGTGCTACTGCAATAGTGAGCTACATCTGTTTCTCATCAAAACTACATCTTATCTATATTGAGTTTCGACTGCTCATATTTAGTCATGGTGGAGTGTCAGCTTCTCTCACTAAGCTGTAGTTTTATCAATTCCCTGTAAAAGAACTAGAAGGCTATGTTTTGTAATCCTTTGTTTGTAGGGGTGACAACTGCCTAAAATCAGTTGTGAATTAGTCTAATGATACGAGGACCTTACTAGTGAAATTTATCAAGCCCATAGAGAGGGTGATTGGTGGAGTGGACTAGTGGATCTTTGTGCCCCAAACCACTAAAAATTGCAGTGCCTTGATCTATGTTAATATCCACTGCATATATATTCTTTTAAAAAAAGGTCGCCAGCTCTATCTACTATTGATATGAATCAATAGAATTGTGAGATTTTTTGAAATAACACACGTCACCCCCTCTCATGTTATCACTATAGCCTTTCTAACATAACTTTTGGTATCATAGGTCGAGATTTTCAACAAAGCTATACCAAGATAAAGGAATAAGATCTATATAAGTGATGGAAATGGAGAATCTAAAGGAAGGAATGTCAGTGGTTTTTGTTCCATAATTCAATAGTGAGAATTATAAATGCTAGAAGTCTCTAATGATAACCTAATTAAAAAATATTTGATTTAGAGTATACTCAAAGATTACTACTCCTTTCACAATTGATGAAAAACCTGAAACTTGGTCTATTACTACAGAGGTTGATTATGATATGAATTTGAAATAAATGTATCCCATTATTTGTGGTCTTGGACCAGATGAATTCAACTATGTATCACAATGCCCAACAACCTATGAAATGTGGAAGGAAATTGTAGTAGCCTATGAAGGTACTAACAATGTTAGCCAAATGTGATTTGCTACAGCGAAATTAAAGTTTGACACTTTTAGAATGTATGATAGAGAGATCATCACATAGATGAATGGAAGGCTCACAGAAATTGTTAATAATATAACATCTTTAGGTGAGATTATCGGCCAAATTGATCAAGATTTGAATGTTATAAGAGTTCTACCAAGTGGAATGGAATTTATACTATAATCCGCCAATCTGAACCTATCAAGAATATGACATTGAGAGAATTTATTGGAACGTTAATGATGTATGATGATGAAATAGAAGATGAATTTAAAGATCAAAAAGTCCTAATAAAAAAGGATAACACTGCTTTAAAATTGGTTTCCCAAAAGTAGAATAGAAAACTGAAACAAGAAGAAAGAAATTCAGACTCATCTGACTCTGAAATTGAGCTGGCTCAATTAGCTAGAAAATTTAGTAAATTTTATAGGAAGAATAAAGGATTCATAAGAACCTTAAAAAAGGATGAGAAATACTCAAGGGATTTAAGATTATATAAATACAAAAAATTGGGTCATATAAGATGTGATTATCCTCAAATGAAAAGAGAAAATAGAACAGAGGAAAAGAAATATCAGAAGAATGATGATTATCAGAAAAAAGGAAAAAATAGTTATGAAGGATACTTGAAGTGTTTCTAAAGACTCCATAAGCTCATTAATATATGATTCAGAAAAGGAATAATCAAATATGAAAGCTAATATGTGTTTTATGGATGAAGAAGAGAAGGTACAATCCAAATATTCTTATGATTCTGATTCTATTTACTTAAATTATAAAATGACTGCCTACTTTACTATGCTAGAAGAAAGATATGACTCCCTATTAAAGAAACACAAATACTTAAAAAATATTCACAATGCTATTTTAGGAGAATGGGATACTTTACTTAAACAACATAAAGAGTTTGTTGAGAAATATAATTCATGTTCTGCAGACTATACTGACAATAAAAATAAGATTAAAAAACTAGAGGATGAATTGAAAAAACTATAAAATTGCTTCCCTTTTATTTGAAAAAGTTTAAAATATACTAAATAAAATTCTTGATAAAAATGTAATTAAAAGGGAAAAATTTGGTATTGGAAGTAAGGGTGAAAAACCCAAACTATACAAAAACTATTTTCTTCCTAGTTCTAACAGCCAAATCATGTCTACTATTAAATGTTTTTATTATGGTATTAATGGAAATTATGCTGATGACTTCTATTTAAGAAAATCTCAATTATGTGGTTTCAAACATGTTCATTATTCAAAAGCTTTATCTAGTTTTAATTATAATAGTGTTGAACAAAATAAATTTGTTTGGATTTTTAAATCTTTGATAGTGAACACTATTAGACCCAAAAAGATATAGGTACCAAAACAAATTTTTGTTTAATTTTACCTTGTAGGTAACATTCCACATAAGAGGAAAATATATATGGTATATAGACAGTGGATTTTCAAGAAATATGAGTGGAAATTCATTAGATTTTTTTACTCTGACCAAAATAGATGGAGGCCTAGTCACCTTCGGTGATAATAAAAAAGGAAAAATTATTGGACTTGGAACAATTGGAGATCCAGATACTATCTTAATTAATAAATTACTCTATGTACAAGGATTGAAGAACAATATGATAAGTATCTCTCAAATCTATGATTATGGATACTATATTGATTTTTTTAATAACTACTATTCCGTTTTTAAAGAAAATTTACTTAAATTTAGAGCACCCATAATAGATAATGTCTATACTTTGGATTTAAATTCTTTATGTAAGATGAAAGTGAAATATTTGACTAATAATGTAAATGAGTCATGGATTTGGCATAGAATACTTGGTTGTTGTAATATTTTTTATTTATATAAGTTAGTTAAGAAACAATTAGTTTCATATTTTCCAAGTATCAAATTTGATTGTGATAGATTCTGTGATGCATGTCAGATAGGCTAGCAACACAAATCCTCCTTAAAATTTGTTAACAAAATTTCTACTTCAAAGCTCCTAGAACTTATTCATATGGATTTGTTTGGACCATATAGAATATAAAGTTTGGATGGTAAATTATATGTATATGTTTTAGTTGATGATTAATCTATATTTACTTGGGTATATTTTCTAAAACTAAAAAATAAATCTTTTTCTATTTTTGAAACTTCTTATAAAAGAGTTGAAAATGAAAAAGGTTTTAAGATAATTTCATTAATAAGTGATCATGGTGGAGAGTTTTAGAATCAATAATTTAATTATTTTTACTCAAATATGGGTATAAAACACACCTTCTATGCACCAACAACACCCCAACAGAATGGAATTGCTGATAGAAGAAACATAACTATTCAAGAAATGGTTAGATCAATGCTGACTGAATACAGTCTTCCAATCTACTTTTGGGAAGAAAATGTAAGAAAAGAATGCTATATTATAAATAGAGTTTTAATTCAACCTATATTAAAAAATAATCTTTTTTAACTTTGGAATAACATAAATCCTAAGGTAAAGTACTTCAAGATTTTTGGATGCAAGGTATATATCTTGAACACCAAGGATAATCTTGGAAAGTTTGATCCAAGAGATGATGAAGGAATATTCTTAGGATATTCTGTAATTTCAAAAACTTATAGAGTATTTAATAATAAGTAAAGGATTGTTGAAGAATCAGTTCATGTAAAGTTTGATGAAATTGATCCTTTTAAAAAAGATAAAGATCCAACATATGAAATTGATGATTCTTCTAACAACATGAGACTTGATAAATTGAAAAATGATTTTGAAAATATAAATAAAATTCAGGCCGGTTTAGATGAACATGATTTTGATGAACCTAAAAGTGATCTTCCTATAAAGTCTAAAATCTTGAAGAATCACCCTTTAGAGACTATTATAGGAGATCTAGACATAAAAATAAAAACTAGAAGAAGTACAGGAAACCTAGTGGAATTTTTTACTTTTATGTCTCAGTTAGAGCCTAAGTCTTTAGAAGAAGCCTTAAAAGATGAAAGTTGGATGATAGCAAAGCAAGAACCACTAAATCAGTTTAAAAGAAACAAAGTATAGAAATTAGTTGAAAGACCATCTAATTATCCAATTATAATAACTAAATGGGTTCTTAGGAATAAACAAGATGATCAAGGTATTATAAGTAGAAAAGAAAGATAGATTAATAGCTAAAGGGTATAATCAATAAGAAAGTACAAATTATGATGAAACCTTGGCTTCCATAGCTAGACTAGAAGCAATTAGAATTCATTTGACCTATAAATATCATATTAATTTTAAATTATATTAGATGGATATATAATCTTCTTTTTTAAATAAATATTTAATAGAAGATGTTTATGTTGAGAAACCTCCTGGTTTTGAAAATTCTCAAAAACCAAATTTTGCTTTTAAACTTACTAAAGCTCTATATGGACTAAAACAAGCACCTAAAGCATTGTATGAAAAATTAAGATCGTTTATTTTGAAAAATGGTTTCAATGTTGGTTTGGAAGACCCAACCCTCTTTAAGAAAACAATTTTCTCTAATTTATTATTACTTTAAATCTATGTTGATGATGTTATTTCTGGATCAACAAATGAAAAAATTTACAATGATTTTTTAGAAATTATGCAAAAATAATTTGAAATGATCAGAATGTGAGAATTAAATTTCTTTTTAGGACTACAAATTTATCAAAAATATTATGGAAATGTATTAAATCAATGTTAATACATTACTTATTTATTGAAAAAGTTTGGTCTTGAGAACAACAAGACATATTCAACTACCATGTGTACTAATATTAAACTTGACTTGGATGAAGCTGGAAAACCAGTGGACAAAAAGTTATATAGAGGTATAATTGGAAGTTTACTATATCTTACTAATAGCATACCTGATATTATGTTTTTAGTATGTCTTTGTGATAGATTTCAATCAAATCCAAAATAATCCCATCTTGCTGCTGTAAAAAGGATTTTTATATATTTATAAGGAACAATTAATCAATATATTCTTTATCCAAAAAATTTTGATTTTAATTTATTATCAAATTCAGATGCATATTTTAGAGGATGTAGATTGAATAGAAAAAGTACATTAGAAGCTTTTCACCTTTTAGGAAAATCGTCACTTTCATGGTTAAGTACGGAGCAACACTCAGTTTCACTATCAACAACATATGTATCTGCAGCCAGTTGTTGTGGATGAAAACCAATCTAATGGACTTTGGACTCAATTTTAATAATACGACTATTTTATTTGATTATACAAGTGCTATAAAAATTTCAAAAAATACGATAAGTCATTCTAGAACTAAGCATATTGATATTATACATAATTTTCTTAGAGATCATGTTCTTAAAAAGGATATATCTTTAGAATTTGTTAACAATAAATATCAATTAGCTAATATTTTTACTAAACCACTTCCCACTACTTGTTTTGATTTTATTAACGAGGAGTTAGGTTTATTTAATTTTTAGTTATTTTATTTTATTTCCTTTTATTTTATTTTTTTAATGTCTAATTTATTTCTGTAAATTTAATTTACTTTTATTTTTTTTATCATATGGTATTTCAGTTAATATATGTCATTTTAAATATATTTACACCACATAATTTTTAAATTTTTTCAAAATAACTCCGTGACATGAGAAATGAGGACATGTGTCATTTGTGAGAAACCCTTTGTCTTCCAAACCTTTTGTTTACCTAAAAAACCTTGCTTCATCAAACAATCAATCTTCGTTCGTCCTTCCAAACCCTAGAAGATGAAAACCTTAGATTTTCAGATCTTCAAGAATGACAAAAACCAAGAGAATCGAAGAAGGAGAAGTATGTTAACCAAAACATCAAAGATTTTCAAGCAGAACAATTATTCAGGGAAAAGTGATTGATCTCGAATGGTTATACTAGGAGAACTTCCTTCTGAAGCATGTTCTATCTTTTCAAGGTTATGAGACAAAATTCAATGAAAAAAATTAATAATTTCTTTATGATGTAGAACTAAATTATTTTTATAAGAGCGTGCAATTTATTTTTGGAGATATAGAGGACATGCTTTTTCTAGTATCGAAGATAAGGATTTCTTTATTTCTTCTACTGAGGTAGAAAAAATTTTGAACTTTCCAAATGAAGGAGTTTTCTATTATAATCTTAAATAGATTGGTGATAAGGACTATTCTTCTAAAGACATCATGTATTTTCTAGTCAAGTTGACAAACATCAAAAAGATTCTTTTTAAGGATTTAGAACCTGATCATAAGATTTTGGTCAAATTTATTTAGACTAGAATATCCCCAAGGATGGATGAGATGGAGAAAATTATTTACACAAACATGTATATCATGTTTCTTTTTCTAAGTGATATCAAATTGAATTTTCAATGGTATTTATTTCGGTATCTTCATTACTTTTTCTCACCAGATAGGAGAATGAATTTCTATCCATATGGACAAATAATTTAAAGAATTTTATTTAAGAAGGATATGATTTGACTTGTTGAGGAAAGAGTAAAATGCCATCATAGTAATGTGTTGAATGCCATAAAATTAATAAAACTTGGATATTTTTGGATCACTATAAAAGGAAATTTTCTTCCTTTTGGATATGAGGAAGAATAGAGCTTATGAGAATATTCTCAGTGGGATAAAGCAGGTGTTCAAAAGAAGGGTGTAGCTGAATCTCGAACAGATGCAATTTGGAAACCATCAAAGAGAAGGATTAGATTTCATGCTGAAGAAGAAGAGGAGGAAGAGAAGAGTCAAGAAGGACTGGTTATGAAATCAAGAACAAGAGATGATACTCAAGTTAAAGAACTGAAGTTGGATTCTAGAGAAGCAACATGCTCAGTTCATTTGGAAGAAACTATTGTTGAAGAGGAAATTCAAGTGGAGAGTCAAGCTAGATATCTTGAAATTATACCTTTGTTGTGTGATGAAGTACTATAATTTTTTTGGTAAAAACAGTTCAAGAAAAGCATAATCCATCTGAAAAATGTTCAATCGCATATTGTAAGAGAAGAAGTTACTAAACAAGGAGATGTTCAAGAAGGACATATTTTACTAGAATCAGTTATAAAAATTCAACCTTTAATGACTATTCAGACTTTGGGAAAGTTAGATCATATTTCTGGTGAGCAGACATAATTTTTGGATAACCAATATTTTTCTTATGAAGAATCTATAATGAAAACAACGTTAGATCTTTTTCCTACTGAAAATGAAAATCAAGATATGAATGCAGATGAGGGGACATCTGATTCGTTATCTCATCAAGTTGAAGAAGTTGTAACTAAATTCAACAAGTCTCAAGAGGAGAATGACACTCTATGATAGGAACTTGAAATTTCAAAGAAAAGGATTCAGGATCTGAAAGAGAGTACTATTTATAAAAGGTATTTTGATGCCTTTAAGAGAGACATGTTAAACGAGATTGGGAAGATTAGATCTGAAGATATTTTAAAAATATATTTTGAAAAATTAAATTGGACTTGGGAAGTCAATTTTAATCTTTAAAAGGGCCAGTGAATTAGGCTAGTACATCTACTCCTACCTCCACTAAAAATACAGATTTTATTAGATGATTTTAGGCTATTACATCTATTATGGCAGACATAAACAATCAACTTCAGGACCTTCAATGTAATAACACCACTATGTCAGTTTTATTAGGCACTTAGAATTTTATTGTTGATCAGTTAACTTAGGGAGAACCTAGAATTCAATTGATGCTCAGTTAGTTTTCAGAAAAGTTGGAGCTATTCATGAAGCAAGAGGAAAGTCTTCATGAGTTTCTAAAAGTCAACATAGTGGAGAATCTGTATGTCAATAATGACTCTAGGTAATTGATAATTTAGCTTGGAGATAGTTTGATGAATTATCTAAGATTGTAGATGGTTGATCATAAGGACATGTTTGAAGCCATACAAAATTCTCATCCAAACAATCCTTAGCCTTATTTTTCTTTCCGAGCTTGACCCACAACAATGAAAATTGTTGTTTCTCAGCCACAAAATTTATTGTATAAATGTCTTTATTGATCAATGGATTTGTCTTCTATCTACATATCAAATTCCATTATTTTATCTTCTTTTGTATTTTTGTCAGATATTCAAAATCCATTTCTCTTTATTCATTATAGTTACATATAACATTCACTTATCATTCTGTTTAATATTAAATGTGTTTTGATCACTTTTTTATAATTTATTTTTGATATTACAAAAAGGGGGAGAAATTAAGATAAACACAACATTTATTTTATTTGAGAACTTTTGATAAGTATAAAAATTTCTTTGAAATTTATCTTTGGGGGAGAAATTCAAATATTAATTATTTATTGAAATAATTATTTCAAATTTAAATTATTTTCTTTTAATGTTTAAAAAATTATAAATTATTTTGTTAAAATTATAGTTTTAATTTATTGGTTTTGTGATCATAAAAAATAGGGATATTGTTGGGCATGTATTTCCACAACAATACTCTATAAAAATTAATGATTTTGATTCTCAAAAAATGCCCTTGTTTTTTTTACTAATGATTTTATTTTTAGTGTATTTCAGGAAATTTATATTCTTTATAATTATTATCTTGTAATAATATTCAAATATTTATTTGTAGGAAATATTTTTTAAAGTGTTTGGAACTCTCTTAAGTGTTTTTTGGAAACACTATTCACCATTTTTCATTTATTAGAAATTCTATTCATCGATGAAAGAAATGTATGGAACAAACCTTACGTTTATGTTTAAGGATCAATGTGTATTGTTAATCAACCTTACATTTGAAGAAATATATGGTTAAGGAACATTATTTTTGGATAAGAACCTTTCATTTTCTAGAAAGGAAAAATATGGTTAAATATCCCTACATATGTATGAAAATTTACAAATGTATGGATCATCAACCTTACTTTTGTGATCAACCAAACATTTTCAACCTTACGTTTGAAAAATTGAATGAATGGATAATCAATGTTATGTTCAGAGATCCTTGATAACATGGAAAAACATATGAATCATCAAACCTAAATTATGAATATTAAATCCTACATTTTTTATTTTTTCATTTTGTAAAGATCATTACGTTTGAATTTTCAACGTTGAGAATTTAAATTTATGTCTTTATCAGACAGTTTTGCAATAGTCTTTGACAAATGTCAAGGAATTTTAAATTTTGATTTCAATTGATTCAAAGCTCATTTTAAATGATTTAAAGATCCATTTACAATAGATATTTTCTCTCCTATTCTTAAGGTAAGTTATGACTACTCTGAGATGTATTAATTGAATTTTAATTCACTCGATTTATCAGGAGTCTTTTTTAGATATGAAATCTTGCTACGAGAATATATGTTATATATATCTACATATGATATTTAGATATGAAGATATATATATTTCTTGGTTGTATTCATAATTCTTATTCTTCACGATTTCTTGTACAAATTATCTAACTACTACAACGATCAAGCATCTCATATAAAAGGACTAAATTTTAGAGATATACATGTTCAAATCTGGAATCATGATGCTATGTTTTTGTTGATTTTTTTAAAATTAAAGATCTCTTGTGCAACCTGATATCTTCAGATATTTTTCAAGATTATTATTTGTCTAAATATAAGATTCATCTTTTATCAGGTGTGTGCTGCTGCAATTGTGAAGTGCATCTATTTCTCATCAAAACTATATCTTATCTATCTTGATTTTCTGTTTCTCATATTTAGTTATGGTGGAGTGTCAGATTCTCTCACTAAGATGTGGTTTTATTGGTTCCCTATAAAAGAACAAAAAAGCTCTATTTTGTAAGCCTTTTTTTGTAAGGGTGACAACTGGTTGCACTCAATTTTGGATCAGACTTATAACATGAGGACCTTAATAGTCAAATTCACCATGCCCACAGAGAGGGTGATTAGTGGACTAGACTAGGGGATCTTTGTGCCCCGAAATACTATAAATTTATGTGCCTTGTTCTATATTAATATCCGCTGCATATATATTCCTATACAGAAACGTTGCCAACTCTATCTACTATTGATATGAATCGACAGAATTGGGACATTTTTTAAAAGAACATAATTCACCCCCATCTTGTGTTATCACAATAGTCATTCCGACCTAACAGATTCCATAGATAAAAATGATCTACATAGATCTTTTCTAGACTAGTTATATATAAATATATATGAAGGACAATAGCCTCATGATTGATAAGGCCATATGGAAAAAACTATCCAATATAAATGAATAATGTAGTGAGGTGAAGGAGGAAACACTGTATGTTTTCAATAACAGATTTTTTGATTTGAAAATAAATCTTCATGAAAATTATGACTGTTTTATCAGCCAAATCACTCAGGATATTAGATATATTTAGGTTATTTGTGATGAAATTAAGGATATAGATATTTTAAACAAAATCATACAGTAAATTCCACCTCTATATAACTGATAAGTATCATCAATTGAATAAAGGTATTTGTAAAAGTTTTATCTTCATAATTTATGGAGTAGATTAGTGTCTAATGAATTTTTTTTAAAACTTGAAAGAGTATATAGTCATTGAAATGGGTAAATATCTTTCAAATAAATGTTAAAAGTTGTCATTTTAAAGGATGATGGGGATAAGAAGATTCTAAGGATTAATTTCTATCTCTTATAACCAAAAACTTCGATAGATTAAAGAGATGGTTTGAAGGAAAGTTATAATTGGTATTTTTTCAAAGTATTAAAGTAGGGAACCTTGCTTCTAGAAATAAGTAAAATTTTATGATGAAAATAGTGAAGTATAAATCATTTAGAGGCATCAGATGATATAATATAATTGAAACTGAACTCATGGATTTGATAAAGAAATCATAAAATGTACATATCCAGCTTTGATACTGATTATTATGACAAAATGCTTTCCATAAAACCCATAAAACATAAATAGGAAAAATAGGATCATTTACAATCTCATGGAGATTTTAGGTTTAGTGTTTTAGTGAAATGGGAGAAACTACCACATAAACAATACTCATATCATTAAATGATATTTTCTCCAACTTGACCAAGATTTTCTTATTTCACATAAAGTCATTATCATTATCTATATAAGATCCCTTCTATAAATAATTCATTCAACATAATTTATTGATATCATGGTGAAAAGGAAATATAATAAGGGTGAGATCAAATGCTCAGTAAAAGTAAACTTAAGAGTTAATAAGTGAATGTAATCAATGATCATAAGAAGTGAATATGGGTATGATAAAGTAATAAAAGAGCATGAAAAAATAAAAAAATAAACAAAACCACAATGCCTAATTCATAAATCATGAATCATTGAATAATGATTTAACCAAACCATGATTCATTAGAATCAATAATCATGAGCTATGTGATATTAATCCTGATCCAAGGAAAAACTATAAATGCATGTCAATCATAGATAAAACATGTTGGCATCTTGAAAAATTGTATTTATAAAACATATAAAAAACCCTTACAAGACCTTTATAAATGGATTTAACTTATAGTTGGAATATAATATAATTGTTTAGACAAAAAACTAATTACCCAATGCATTTTATCTCAAGGAACACTCATCATTTAAGATATATCAGACTGACCTATCACTGTATGGGTTAAAACATCATATAATCTTTTTTGGGTTCACTTGACACTATCTAGGATCACCATTCGTATAAGCGATAAGGGTCTCACCTGGTGTTATATGGGAGCATCCATCGTATATAATGTCCCAGAACCATAACATGAATAAATCACATATATATTTCATTTGAAAATAATATAAAAAAGCATTATTACTTTTATAATTAGATTAAACAATGCAAAAGAAATGGGTTTTGTGTCAATCAATTTAAAATATGAGTATCCTATGGAAAAGAAATAGGTTCCATAACAATCTATTTGAAACATGGTTAATCCATGGAAAAGGTTATATAATAATTTCATTGAAACATGGTTAACCCATTTAAATAAAAAATAATCCATAAAAATATCTTTGAAATATGATTATCCCATGGAAAAAAATGTCTCCATAACTATCTATATGAAACATGGTTAACTTTTGGGAGATAAATATGTTCCATAACAATATCTTTAGAATAAGGTTGACTTGTGGTAAAAAATGGGTTCCATAAAAATATCTTTGAAACATGGTTAACTGAGGCAAAATAATTTGGTTCCATGAAAATATATTTTAAACACGATTAATCCATGGGAAAGATACAGGTTCCATAACAATCTATTTTAAATATTCTTAACCCCTATTGAGAAATAATGAGGATAGTATCATTAAAAAATATCATCGTTGGATCATAAGTATCAACAATGGTTGTTGATGTTGATGAATGTAAATAAAATTAAAATATTTTTGAATAAATTTTGATAAAAATAACCTTTTAATTTTTAAAATCACTTTAAAAAAACTAAAAATTCATAAAATATTACAAAAAAACATTTTTTTAAAACAGAATATAAAACATATAAGAGATTTTTTAAAATTCATTTAATAAATTTCTTAATGAAAATATCATTTATTCTTAAAAAACCATTTTATAACATATATAATTCTGAGAATCCTTGTCTTTGAAAATAAACTTGAAAAAATCTAAATAAATATTCAATGAAAATAATTTTCATGATTGTTGGAAATCCCACTCATGCCGTACTTGTTAAAAAAATATTCCATACAATTTTTAGGTAAAATAAAAATATGAAATGTTTTGAAAATGTCATGAAATTTAATTTAAAAAATTCATAAAATAGTAAAAATCTCTAATTATTTGAAAAAATACCTTTTCTAAAAGATTACAAACATTTTTGGAATTTTTTTTAAGACACGTGGTTTTCAAAGGAAAAAGATTTCTGACTGAAGAGAGAAGTGACGATTGATTTTTATAAAAAAATCCTAGTTATTTTAAGTAAAAAAGAGTGAACAAGGTAGTATTACTTGAAAATACAATTACTAACAATACTAAAAGAAAAATTATGAGAGTCCTTGAGAGGTAGATCAAAGGATTTCAATATTGGAGACTTAATCATAAACAATCTTGATAATCAATGATATTGTAACATAAAACTCTTACTACTTTGGTAACTTGGAATAATAAGATCCATTAAAGTATAACATTAAATTAAACCTAAAATACCACAATAATAAATAATTTCATGATATTACATGTTATAGGGGTTGTATATACACCTCATAAAACAAGATATGTATATAATATTACATAAGTCTCAAGGAAGGATAATTGAGACATACATCCCTTACCAAGATCACATCATTGATGTGGGGATTAATCAAGGAATTTATTATTTTTATCAAATGTAAATCCACATAATAGATATGGAAATAAACCTGAAATAATTAAATGTAATTATACACATAATCTTAGCATTAAATAATCTGTGAAGTATAAGTTTAACACAATGAATAGAAATCGAGTTAAGAAATACTTTACCTCATGATTTGTTTTGGTTGATCATGCTTTAAAATATTATATAGTAGTTTTAACATGTTATTTAATTTTTATAGAACCATATTAAAAATATAATATATGATCTTTTTGTAACATCTTAGCACTGTTTTGTTAATAATATTTCATTATTTTCATTATTTTGGGTGCTTTTTGCTAGGTTTTATCATTCGTGCTTTGTTATGAAATATCCGGTTCTTGTGAATATAAAATAGTTTCATCTTACCTAAAATAATAATAATGAAATAATTATCATATTTATATGTCAATAATACTTTATAATACCAATTATTAATTTTTTTAAAAATCAAATAACATTATGATTACGGAGATGGTAGGTCGTACATATGTATGAGTAACATTTCCGTTTTTCAATGATCTTTAAATAAAAGAGGAATGTAATATTTTATATTTACAGATTTATTAAAATATCATATATATAATTTTAATTAAATAAATAAAATTATATACATCATCCATTTATATTGGTGACAAAATAAATATTTATATTGCTTCATGAAGGAGGGATTCTACACATACAAGAACCACATTATCATCTTTCAATGAGTGAAAAGGTTAGATAGAGAATGATATATTATATTTTAATAATGATTAATATGCCAATAATTTCATTATTATATCTTTTATATCATATATATTCATTAAATTTACGCTTATTTCCTTCCATGCAAAGCATTATTGAAAAACGAATCATATTGTTTCGCGTGGTGGTAGTTTTTCATACACACAAGGGACATTAACATATCTCCTACAAAATAGAAATGAAAAATATTATATATGAAATAATGAATCCATAGGTGTAATTATGTTATAAAGATAACATATATTTACATTATATCCATCATCATACCCTAGTGTGAGATGTCGTAATGTAAAAATGAATGACATCAGTTCGCGAGGTGGTAGTTCCCTATAGTAATGAATGGTGATTTTATAACCGATTTTATGGAAGATAATAAGGATATAAGTTATTAAATTAAAATAATGAAATATTAGTATATTTAATATAATTAATCTATTATATAATCATGGTTTAATAAGAATTTAAGGAGGTGGAGGAAGAAATAAAAAAACTATTGTTGAAAATGTTGCCTCTTATTCGGTTAACTTATTTTTGATTGCACCAAAGGCCTTCCCTAGTTTGATTTATGGAAAAAATAATAATTATAATATTATAGGGTGGAAATATAGTATATAATTTGGAAGGTATTGGAAGAACCAATTTGTTTTTATGGTTTTAATAAAAGAGGATACAGTGTTTCCATTAAAAAGTGTGGTGAGTGGAAGAATTGTAATTTTTTTAAAAGAATGTATTCCACCAATGTTTTATTCATATAAAAAAGATACAATAATAAAAAATTATCTATAATATTTTTTATAAGGTCTAAATATTTCCATTAAATATTTTTTATACATGTTTTATTTCATTTTAAACCTTATCTTTTTCGTTTATCCCATGGCAAACCAATTTTTATCTTAACCATAATAATTAATTTTTATTGTTTTAACTATTAATTTTAGTAATAAATTAAATTGACCATATAATATAATATAATATATTTTTATTCCAAATGTTGAATCTATTTTTTAAAATAAATTCATCAAATTTGAAAAATTAATTTAATATTAATCATGCAAACAAAACGAGAAGGTAAAGTTTCAAAAAGAAAATGTTAAAATTTTTACAATGTTTCTATAAATATTTCCTTATAAAGTTTATTAAAATGGAGTGAATTTGATTAAAATATATGTAATTTAACTAATTAAACTTTTAAAAAATTTTAAATATGACTTAAAATTATAAATAATTTAAACAAAAAGGCAGTTTTCTATTAAAATTCAGTATTTTCACTATTCATTAAAAATTAAAATTTTCATGAAATTATAAAAAATTCAACACAGTATATTTTTTACTGGATGATTTAAAAAAATTAAGTACATTTTTTTAAATTAATCTTATAAAAATAGATAAAATTAAATTTAAAACAACACTCACAGACGCGTTGAAAAATATAGTTTTCAAGAAGTTTTTTTATTCCAAACATAAAATGATTTTATCTTCACAATATGAATAGTCATAATAATTGTATTAATATAAATAATAATTTATTTTTAGATAATCTATAAATTTTATTTAATTAATTTATCATTAGAGTTTTTTAATTAATTAAATTGGAGACACATTATATATTTTAACAAAGTTTTTAGAGAAATCCTATTTTTAAACCTTGAAACAAATATACGCTTAAATAAAATATTATGATCATTAAAATTTGTTAAATTAGATTAAATATAAATAAATATTTTTTATTTCACTTTAAATAATATTAAAAACATGCTTTTACTTTCAAATTACTTATTTTATTTAAAATAAAAGACAATTAACAAAAACAAACAGTATTTTTCACTATTCACGAAAAAATCAATATTTTATAAAACATACCAAAATTTCCCCCCAAAGTAAATCTTGATATGAAGATTTCAAAAATTAATTTCAATTTTTCATATAAATTTTCTAAATGTTTTGAAAAATATTAGATATTTTTTCATAAAAAGTGAGGAAAATAATTTTTGAAGAAAACATATTTTTGAAGACTAAAATTAAATTAATAAAAATTAATTAATTATTTTGTTAAAATTTATTCATAATTTATATTTATTATGAAATAAATAAATAAATATATATTTCATAAATTTTTTAATATTACTCACACTCACCAATTTAACGAGTAGGTAAAAACCATTCTATATATTTTGGGTCATTTATGTTTGGTGTTGCATGTTGAATATGTTATAAAACATAATAATCTTTGAGTTTTGGGTAATGAATTCTATTAAATAGATTAAATTTATTTGAAAATAAATATATCATAATGTATTGGGTAACTACATTCTCATCTATGCTCATTGGTATGTTTTATTTTTGCCATCGAACATAAATTTTTTTCTTTTAGAATCATGGGTTGTTACATCCTCTCCCCACCTTTAATAAATTACATCCTTGAAATTTTAAAATTATATTTATAATAAAACAGATAGATATTTGAAAATAGTTTTGGTTTAAACCACATCACATAAAGTGTAAAAAAACATATTTATGATATAAGTGAATAAAAATTAAAGGGTCATTTGGAATAACAAGAAATAGGTTTCAAAATAGGAGAACATAGGTGGGAAGTGAATATTTCAACACTGATGAAAAGGGTAAATAATTATAGGGAGTTAATATGGTCATTTATAATAAAAAATTATATGATGAATTGAAATTTAAGGGCTTAAAACTGTAAATCTGTGATGACTTAAAAGACCATCTCATTCATCATATATAAATGTATTAAGATGAAATTTTTGTTTCAAGATCCTTTCCAAAATTTGAGGAATTATTTCACAATCTACACTAAAAAAATAGGGACATGTACTTAACATAACTTGTATAATCACATATATTAACCAATTTATACCATAATTTTATCCATTTCCCAAAATAATGAATATTCGAGATGTATTTTTCATGCTTGAAAAACTAAAAACCATATTTTAAAGGATCATATAATCATAAAAGGGATAAAAATAAATTCCACCAATATTATGATATTAAAAAAAATAATGGTTAACACATGGTATTATAATTCCTAAAATTAGTAAAACATTATATGATGAAATAATTAATTAATATCTTTAATTGAACAGTAATACCGAATGTTCAAACCAAATCTTTCCATGATTAAATATCCTTATATCCCAAATATTAAAAAAACTATAAAAATTAAAGCATGTTTTGACCTCAATGGATATCTCATATTTTTCAGCTAACATGAATATAAATATAAATATCTCCTTTTGAAATAAAATTAATCACTTAGTCCCCAAATCACTCTTCAATCCCATGGTTACTTATATGATAAAAATTGTGTTCCGATAATTACCAAAATATCAAATATCCTATAATCAAAAAAGGTCATCAAAACCTTAATTTTTTTTTCTAAAATATTTAATTGAAAACTTCACATTAAACCAAAGATTTACATATACATCAACTTAATAAAACATATACTAAAATTTCATTAATCACTTTATGATCTCATCACTTAAAAACTCTAAAGGGATATTTAATACTTTTAACTTATGATCATCCTTAATCTTATAGAACTATGATGGTATCAATAACTCTTAAGATAAAATCACATGATAACATCCAAATCTAAAAATTTATCTAAGAATTTCCTCTGATTCAACCTATAATAGACCAAAACTAGCACTCCTAGATATTGTGTTGAAATCATAAAAATTACTTTTCTATCATTGATAATGATAATTGGGACCCAATTTTATTCCATACAAACCTTACATCATCAAAAGGATAAGTTAGATCACTTAGATTTTCAAGGTAATTTTAGATTTTGTGTTTTGTAGAAGTAAGAAAAAAACTTATGTAAATAATAAAAAATTCATTAAATGACCATTTCTCCAAATTAACCCATATTTTCATATTCCTAATTAATTCATCATCATGTTCCATATAATATCCCTTATAGATATAATTTATTCAATATGATTTCTTTATAACCATATGAAAATGAAACATAAGGGTGAGATCAAATGCCCAGTAAGGGTAAAAATAACATTAACAAGTGAATCTCATTAATGAATATAAGAAGTTCATATGGGTATGGAGTGATAATCAGAGTGTATGAGAGATTCATAAAAAAACACATAACCATCAATGGTGGAATAATCAATCATGAAACATGGAATAAAAATTTTAAAAAGTAAGAGTTGTCATAATTAGTAATCCTGATCCATATGATATCAATAATGATCAAATGAAACACTATAAACCCATATAAAAAATAGAAAAAATGTGTTGTTATATTGGATCATTATGTTCATATAAGGGTTACATAACCCTTACAAAACACATACAAATTTAATTACCATAAGGTATATTTTTGATATAATTATCCAAAGAATATAATCACTACCTAATACATTTTTTTATATCTTGGCTCACCCATAATTTAAGCTATATCATCCTCACTTGACACTATTTGGGAACACACATCATATAATATATAACTGGAACACCTAAAAATATCTAGGAACACCCATATTATAAGCCATAATTGGATCACCTGACACTTTCTGGTTGAACCAGTCATATATTATTTCTAAGAACCATAACATGAATAATGTATATAGAGAATTCATTATAAAAATCTTGGAGACAATCAAAATTCTTTTTATAACATGATTAACCAACATAGAAATGAAATGGGTTTCATGTAAATATGTTTGAATCATTATTAATTCATATAAATGAAATGGGTTCCATAATAATCTCTTGGAAACATGGTTAAACTAGGGAAAAGAAATGAGTTCCATGTCAATATATTTGAACCCTGATTAAATGATGGAAAAGAAAAATGTTCCATAAAAATATCATTGAAATATGATTAACCCATGGAAGATAAATGGGTTTTATAACAATATATTTGAAACATGTTTAACCGATGAAATGAAATGGGTTCTATAACAACATCTTTCAAATAAGATTAACCCGTGGGAAATAAATGGTTTCCATAACAATCATTTTTAAACATGGTTGACCTGTGGAAAAGAAAAGAGTTCCATAAAAATCTCTTTGAAATATTCTTAACCCATGGGAAATAAATGGGTTCCTTAATAATCACGTTGATAAAATCTTAAACCATTCTGAGGAAGAATGAAGATGGTATCATTACAAATTATCCCTATCGGTGTATAAGTAACAACAGGGGTTGTCGATGTTGATGAATGGAAATACCATTAAAAGATCAAGAAGTGAATTTTGGGGAAAATATCCATTTCATTTTGCAAATATATTTTTAAAATAATAAAATGGAAAAAATAGTGGGAAAATTGTTTTTATTGGAAACAACCTTTGGAACTTATAAATGAAGATTTAAAAGTCACATTAAGCATTTCTTGAGAGAAATATCATTTATGATTAAAAAATTCATTTAAAAAAAACATTTTAAATAAAATTTATTTTAAAATAACCAATAAATAATATAAATTAATAATAAAATAAAATATTATCAATGATGGAGGAAAATTCTTCTCATGATGCACTTGTTAAAACAAAGACTCCTTTTACATTTTCGATAAAATACAAATATGAATTTTTCTGAAAACGAAATAGAGGATCCTTTTAAAAAAATAAAAAAATGTAAAATTTGGTAAAATTTTAATTCATAAATTATTTTTTAAAAATAATAAATTCTTTTAAAACATTTTTAGAAAACATGGTTTTGGAAGACAACATATTCCAACCGAATTGATAAATGATGTCAGCTGTTTTTAAGAGAATTATCTCAATTATTTTAAATACCCAAGAGTGGAAAAAATGGAACTATTACTTGAAAATATCACTATTAACTAGAGGATAATAAAATTCATGATAATACTTGAGATATAGTACATAATATTTAATTATTTGAGGCTTAATCATAATGCTTAATCATAAACACTCCTAATAATCTATGATATTGTAACATAAAAATATTACCACTTAGGAAGCTTTGAATCATAATCCACATGAAAGGATAACATTAAATTAGACATAAAATGTCATTAGAATAAATAAATTCGTTATATTACATGTAAAAGGGTCCGTATATGAACCTCATAAATGAAGATATGTCCAAAACATTATGTAAGTCTCAAAGAAAGAAAATTAAGAGAAAAATTCCTCACAATGATATTATCATTGAAGTGGGGACTAATAAATGAATTGGGTTGTAACATCCCATGAAAATAAAGAATATTACATTTTTAAATATATTAATATTTTTGAATTAAATTTTAATTCTACTTTAAATGGGATGCACTGTTTGATGACGTACCCGAGACACAACCATGAGTTTCTTTGAAATCTTACGCTACACACTAATAACATAATATTTTTATTTTAAATGGTAGTTAACGCATAGCCTTTTTATTGGCGGGAATGAATAGAAATAACTGCAATATTTTGATATATTTTTTTTGAACATTTTTAAATTTATCCAATAAAATTTAGAGGGTTAAAATAAGTAATGAATTCGATTTAAAGCATAAATACTCTAATATTCACTAAAAGGTCGATTTATCGCCTTTTAATGGAGAACCCTATTTAAATCTAGTTTTTGTCACTTTTATATGTTCTATTTTAAAAAATAAAATTCTTATTTAAAATTGGGACACCAAAATTTACTTTGGATGAAATTTTCGTATTTTTCTAACAAAGTTCATTTTTTAATAAATAGTGGAAAATACTGTATTTTAATTCAACAATTCCTTTTAATCTAATTTATTTATATGGTTATATTATCTTTTTAATTGGGTTTAAAGTGTAATTAGAATATATTTTTACCATTTAATCTAATTTTGGTAATTATAAGTAATTTCATTTTGAAATTGGACATAAACAGATGTCAATATTTTGATAGTTATTATTTCTTAAAAACACGCTATTTGTTTTAATAGTGGGAATTAATTTTAAATTAATTTCTACCACTTCTGTGTTTTAAATTTGGAAAAATGGATTCCATATTTGGAATCAGTAGGTATAAATTGTGTAAATAGGTAACTTTTATTTTAAGTCATTTTAAATATTTACTTCAGTAAATATTTTATTTACCATGATTAAAGGGTAAATATAATAAATAAGGGTAAAATATAGTATTATAATAATATTAAATTACCCTAAAAAGTGCCGTAATCATTTTTTATAATACATATCTTACCATGGGAATCCTTGGGTTGAATTTGGGACCCCATGAAGCCACATGGGAGTAATAATGACACTTTATATTAATTAATTTAAAGTAAAGACAAAAATGACAAAAAAAAATATCTTTTAGTAAATAAATTTTCACATAAGGTTATATAAAATAACTATTCGACTATAAATATTCTTTGGAAAGATAAAAAGAGTTCATACATCATGGTAATTTTTTTATAATTTTTGGACATCAAATAAATTAAATTATTTAAGACACAATAATGATACAATATTTACCTCATTAATAAATGATTTAAATAAACAGGATTATAAATATTAAAACAATATCCAAAACCAGTCCAATCTTTATTGGATTGTTTTATTTAGACAATGAGTCATTCTAACTTTTATATTAATAAATATTTGACCTTTTGAAACCGAAAATGAGGTTATAATAAAATAATTGTTTTAAACTTTCTTAAAGAGCCCCTCCTCTCCCTTATAAAAAGTCCTAACTTCTAACCCGTTACTCACACTTCTCAAGCCTTTGGATCATCCAAAATCTGCCCAAAAAATCTCCCAATATCCTTATATTCATCCTAGAAGACTTACCTTAGGCAGAAAACACTTCAAGAAACCCTTTTGGTTCAGACCAAAGGGAGTTACCAGATTTAAAGGTAACATCTTCTCTTAAGTTCTTTTGTTTTATTTTACTTATACAACCCCCTAAACTATTTTTATTCTTTTATTTTATAACAAAACAAGCATCCTCAATATATTAGGAATTTGTTATGAGAATTATTTTAACTACACTTAAACACACCTCCATCTAATGGGTAAATAACATAATGTTTCTGTGGATGGAAAACTAACGCCTCACGAAACGATGATTGTTAAACTAACTCCTACCACCTATCATGGTGGACATTATGATGGAACTGTATTTATATATGATATATATTATGTTTATGTTTTATTTATGCTTTTGTATTTTTCAATTATAGCATACCTTTATGGTTTCCATAATGGGTAAACATGATAATTTCATTTTAGGATGTGCCGACTACAGCCACCTCAAAGTGATATGACTCGTTAATAGCTTATGTAGGATTTATAAATGATGGAGTTAATGATATTATATATGATATTATACTGTAATTATAATATACCTATATATCATTAAGTTTTCATTCCATTAAATATTAAATAGAAATGAAAGTATCGTTCATTAGTACGTACGACTTACCGTCTCCATGAATGGTGCATTTCATTTCTTATCTCCAAATTTTATGTACTAATATAAATACATGTATATAATATATATATATATATGATATATATGATATATACATAATTAATATCATTCTGGAGATAATGGAGTATTTACCAAATGGACAAATTGTAATTATAACAATTTCATTTTAACTCAAATTCTGAACATCGACAAAATGTCCGATATGAACTCAAATAATTAACTAACTATTATTTCAAGGTAATTAGTGATATAAAAGTAATAATAAAAATTAAAAATGTAATGAATCATGTAGAAATTATCTTAAGTTTATTATTCAGTAAGAATAAGGAAAATACGAGTCAAGTTGAACATGAGGTAAGGGATTTCTTATCTCACTTTTAGTTCCGTGAGATTTCCATTGTTCAACACTCATTTATTGCATGTGGTGTATTGTGTACTACCATTTGATATATATTAACATGATTCTACTTATATTCATGGTATTCAATGATTAATTTTGTGGTTATTAGATTTTTCTCATAATACTCGATTGATTACAACGTGGTAAGGGTTTTTCATCTCACTTTTTATTCCCGTGAGATTCCTGCTATATTGGCCACTATTTCCTTTTGTGTGGTGTAAGTACTTCCCATGATTGTAATCATTGTGTAATATAACTTAATTTATGAGTATTTACATCTTAATTTTATGATCCTTCTTTCAGGTGGTGTATGTTTTGTAAGTTACCAAATTGGTAAGGGAACCTTTCACCCTCCTCTTTTTAAAAGACTTCTTTTGTTATGTATTTTAATTTATATATTATTATATTGGGATATGTTTATATATATATATTTATTGATGTAAACTTTATGTACAAGTGATGATATACCCTTTTTACCTCATCAACTCATTTTCTTAATTTTAAAGTGACGCCGTTAGGCTGTCGAAATTTTACAAGGGAACTTCTTGACCCAATTTAAATTCTTTTGGTTCAACTTGTACTTCTTGAATATATCATCCTATGAATTTGTGTGAATAACCTCTGATTGTTTTAAACTTAATAACCAATTATATTGGGTTTATTTATATTTTTCACACATAATTATGTAATAGATTTATCCCTAATCTAAGGACACCTTCTTTATAAGGGATTTCATCTCAATTTACATTTCCATTGAGACTTCATTGTTGATATACACCAATTCACTATTATATGGTGTATATACTATCCTTTGGCATATTATATCCTGAATACCTTTATTCTACTGATATTCTTAAGTTCTAATTAAATGTTATTCTTCAATTATTTGTATTCTTGGAACTCTCATTTTGTTAAAAACTCTTTAACTAAAATATCATTTTAAATGTTTTAAAGGTTTATTCTTCTAAATCTTTCACATTAATGTCCTTGTTTTAAAAATGGTTTTAAGGATTTATTCATATGGACATGAATGTTTTGAAATTGAAATTCATTTAAAAATCTTCAAAGTGGTATGTGACACTTTGATTAAAAAATCTATTTATTTAATATTTTTAATGGTTTTGAAAATGGTTTAATAAAAGGTTTCATTTTGTCAATATTTTGAAATGATATATTGTGATTGCAATGTTGAAATGTTATCTTTCCATTAAATTTTTTGGGAAATGTATCTATATGATCCCCTTACTGTCCATGTCATGTAAATATTATGAGACACCCCTTTCCCTCTCATCAACCATTTTTATGAGTTCTTATGTCACGCCGTTATGCTGTCAAAATTGCACCACATTTTTCCAAGCCAAAGTCATTGTATAGTCAATACCATGTCCATTTCTCTATCTAGGGTGTTCAATTTTATGCACATTTACGTATTGTTTAAAGAGTTTCAACTATGTATTCCACATTCGTTTATCGTGGAATAAATAATTATGTTGAATGATTCAATGTTTTATGATCCATCTGGCACACTTATGCATAAAATGAAATTATAAGAAGGGTGCACCCTGATATCGCTCCAATGCATTGGGTAAAGTATAGTATCATGTTACGTTATGTGAAATGGGTGTTTACTCATGCTAATATAAGTACAATGAGGGTTTACTCATGCTTCATGTGTAATGAGGGTTTACTCATGCTCTATGTGCAATGAACCTTGGCTCATGATAATTCCAAGTTAGGTGTTCTTGCCACATTTCCATGTTATGATTATCATGCTTTATCATGCCTTTATGTTTATGCTTCTCTTGTGCTCTATTTATATGCCTATTCTCTAACATGTATTTTATTCCTCATGTTTTCCCATGATTATTCCCTTACTGGGCTTTATAGCTCACCCTTTTCTTATTCATGTCCTCATGTTATCCCATGCAATGCTATGTATGAGGGAATGTAGTGATCATGTAAAGGAAGTTTTCAATAAAGATACTGTATTTCATGTTTTAAGTTGTTATATAATGATCATAAGCCCCAAATACACTATACCTCTCGATCTTCTTTGTTGTATCAAGTGATGTTTATGTAATAAATCAGGTCTAAGTTTGTAATAAAAGAGCAGGGTCATCATAGTTGGCATCAGAGGATATGTTTAGTTATTTTTGGAATTAGGATTAGAAAACCCTAGTAAAGCCTTAGAGACAAGACTAAGTATAATAAAAACATCCCTATGTTTTGGTGGGTATTAAATAAGTGGATTATCAAGGAAATACATCCCTGTCTGGATACGAGCGAAACTATCTTAATGTGTTGGGATGAAAATGAAAGGTATAAGAAAACCTTTAAGGTTAAAACATGTTAGGGTTATTTTTGAGTTTTATAAAAAGGACAATATTCCGACCTTTTGAAAACCCGTCGTGTCACACAAAGCTTCGAGAATCAAACCCACAACCAAAGTGCGATTGAGTTTTATCGCCTTCCACTGGCCTACATGACGTCCTTGGTTAGTATGACTTATCCTTTTAGTTAAATGATTTTATGGATCAAGAATAAGTTGATTTGGGAACGTATATTTTATCAATGGATATCCTTAGTATAAAAAGATGATTTGGGTGATTAAATGATAAAGGTTATTTTGAAAGATGTTTTCTGTTTTGGAATATTATATGCCTAGGGAAAATAAAATACTATAGGATTTCAATTGTGGATGAATGGTTGAAATTTTTTATAAGAATATATATATTTCTTGTGGACATATGATGATTTGGGTTATTTTTGGAAAATGATTAACCTACCATAGAGAATATGTGATTCGGTTAATTACGCTTTAGTATATGACTTTAAGAGTAATCGATGATATTTGTAGATAAATGTTAAGATTTATTGTGGAAGACTATGTGATTAAATCCATCTGAGTTTTGGGTTTCAATATTATTTTAGAGTATTTTGAACAATTTTAAGGAAGATTGTGTATTGAATGGTCTTTCTGGAACTTTGGGAATTTTTTTTGAATTTTGGAGATTAATAGTAGTATTTATTTTTATAAAGGATTATCCTTTTTGAGGATTATATGATCTCGTACTAACCATTTTGGTTTTAGTTGACGTATAAAGATAAGGTAAATATATATTTATTCTTTTATGGATAATGTGATTCTCTAGAAGAAGATTCTTGTGCTTTGATGTGACCAAGTCTTTTTGAATGCTCATTGATTGGAGAAAATATTAGTTTTTGGTAGAAACTTATTAAAGGAAGAAACTCTACATAAAGGTAAGTATATTTCCTTATGTTTTTATTCTATGTGGTAAATGAATTCCTCAAATTATGAAAAGGAATGTAAAACAAAAATGTTGTTGGTTTACGTATCCTAATGGGTGATCAAAGACCATTTAACACATCATAAGTTTGTGATTTTCTTGTTGTTAACTTTATCCTAATCATGTTTTCTATCACTCTCCCTCAGAACATGACCGTTTGTTTTCTCTTCCATATCCATGTTTTCCTACATGGAATCCAAGTATGAGTTAACTCGAGTGACCTTTGTACTTATCTTTCTTTCTTATAAAGTTATAGTTTTACTGACTCTTTTCCTGATGTGGGACTTTCAATGAAGTTTCCAAGCCCAATTTTAAAATTACGAGGACGTAATTTCCAAAAGGAGAGAATAATGTAACATCCCTAGAAAATAAAGAATATTAAATTTAATCTTTATTAATATTTGTGAATTAAATATTAATTCTACTTTAAAGGGGTTTCTATGTTCGACGGCGTACCCGATACGCAACAATGTGTTTCTTTGAAATCTTATATTGCACACTAATAATATAATATTATTATTTTAAATGGTAGTTAACGCATAGCCGTTGTATTGGTGGTAATGAATAGAAATAACTAAAATATAATGATACATATTTTTTAATTTTTTTACATTTATCCAATAAAAGATAGAGGCCTAAAATAAGTAAAGAATTCTATTTAAAGCATAAATACTCTAATATTCACTAAAAGGTCGATTTACCGCATTTTAATGGAGAACCCTCTTTAAATATAGTTTTTGTCACTTTTATATGTTCTATTTGAAAAATTAAAATTCTTCTTTATAATTGGGATACCAAAATTTATTTTGGATGAAATTTTGGTATTTTTCTAAGAAAGTTCATTTTTTAATGAATGGTGAAAAATACTGCATTTTAATTCAAATATTCCTTTTAATCTAATTTATTTATATTGTTATATTATATTTTTAATTGGTTTTAAAGTTTAATTAAAATATATTTTTACCATTTAATCTAATTTTTGTCATTGGAAGTAATTTAATTTTTAAATTGGACATAAACAGGTGTCAATCTTTTGATAGTTATTATTTCTTAAAAACATGCTATTTTTTTTAACAACGGGAATTAATTTTAAATTAATTTCTGCCACTTCTGTATTTTGAATTTGGAAAAATTGATTCCATATTCAGAATCAGTAGGTCCAAATTGTGTAAATATGTAACTTTTATTTTTAGTCATTTTTAATATTTACTTCAGTAAATATTTTATTTACCATGATTAAAGGGTAAATATAATAAATAAGGGTAAAATATAATATTATAATAATATTAAATTACCCTAAAAAGTGCCCTAATCCTATTTTATAATACATATCTGACCATGAGAATCCTTGGGTTGAATCTGGGACCCCATGAAGCCACATGGGAGTAATAATGACCCTTTATATTAATTAATTTAAAGTAAAGACAAAAATGACAAAAGAAAATATCTTTTAGTAAATAAATTTTTACATGGGGTTATATAAGATATATATTAGACTCTAAATATTATTTGGAAATATAAAAATATTTACTACATCATGGTAATTTTTTTATAATTTTTTTACATCAAATAAATTAAATTATTTATGACACAATAATGATACAATATTTACCTCATTAATACATAATTTAAATAAACATGATTATAAAAATTTAAAAAACATCCAAAACTGGTACAATCCTTATTTTATTATTTTATTTCTACCATGAGTCATCTTTAATTTGATATTAACGAATATTTTACCTTTTGAAACCAAACATGAGGTTATAATAAAATAATTGTTTCAAACTTTCTTAAGAGCCCCTCCTCTCCCTTATAAAAATCCCCCACTTATAACCCATTACTCACACTTCTAAAGCCTTTGTCTCATGCAAAATATAATAAAATAATTTCCCAAGATCCCTATCTTTATCCTAGAAGATTTACCTTAGACAGAAAACACTTCAAGAAACCCTTTTGGTTCAAACCAAAGGGAGTTACTCGATTTAAAGGTAACATCTTCTCTTAAGTTATTTTGTTTTATTTTACTTCTACAACCCCCTAAACTATTTTTATTATTTTATTTTATAAAAAAACCAGTATCCTAAATATACTAGGATGTTTTTATGAGAATTATTCTAACTACACTTACACACACATCCATCTAATGGGTAAAGAACATAATGTTTCTGTGGATGGAAAACTAACGCCTCATGAAACGATGATTTTTTAATTAAGTCCTACTACCTCTCATGGTGGAAATTATGATGGAACTATAGTTATATATGGTATATATTATGTTTATGGTTTCTTTATGCTTCTTTATTTTTAATTTATAGCATACCTTTATGGTTTCCATAATGGGTAAACACGATAATTTAATTTTAGGAAGTGCGGACTACCGACCCCTCAAAGTGATATGACTCGTTAATACCTTTTGTGGGATGTATAAAGGATGGAGTTAATGATAATATATTATATATTATACTTTAATTATAATATACCTATTAATAATTAAATTTTCATTCCATTAATTATTAAATAGAAATGAAAGTAGCGTTCATGCGTACGTACGACTTTCTGTCTCCTTGAACGGTGCATTTCATTTCTCATCTCCAAATATTATGTACTAATATAAATACATGTATATACTAGATATATATGATATATATGATATCTACATAATTAATATAATTTTGGAGATAATGAAGTATTGACCACATGGACTAATTATAATTATAACAAGTTCATTTTAACTCAAATTCTGAACATCGACAAAATGTCCGATATGAATTCAAATAATTAACTAACTATTACTATAGGGTAATAAGTGATATAAAAGTAATAATAAACATTAAAAGTTTTATTAATCAAGTAGAAATTAACTTAATTTTATTATTCAGGAATAACAAGGAACATACGAGTCAAGTTGGACACGAGGTAAGAGATTTCTTATCTCACTTTTAGTTCCGTGAGATTTCCATTGTTCACCACTCATTTATTGAATGTGGGGTATTATGTACTGAAATTTGATATTTATTAACATGATTATATTTATATTCATGGTATTATATGATTAATTTGGTGGTTATTAACTTTTTCTCATACGGCTCAATTGATTACAACGTGGTAAGGGTTTTTCATTTCACTTTTTATTCCTGTGAGATTCATGCTATATTGGCCACTATTTACTTTTGTGTGGTGTATGTACTTCCAATTATTGTAATATTTGTGTAATATACCTTAATTTATTAGTATTTAAATCTTAATTTTATAGTCCTTCTTTCATGTGGTGTATGTTTTTTAAGTTACCAAATCGGTAAGGAAACCTTTCACCCTCCTCTTTTTAAAAGACTTCTTTTGTTGTGTATTTTAATTTACATCTTATTATCCTGGGATATGTTCTTATATATATACTTATTTATGTAAAATTTTTGTACAAGTGATGAGATACCCTTTTTATCTCATCAAATCATTTTCTGAATTTAAAGTGACGACGTTAGGCTGTCGAATTTTTACAAGGGAACTTCTTGACCCAATTTCAATTCTTTGGGTTCAACTTGTACTTCTTGAATATGTCATCCTATGAATTTTTGTGAATGAACTATGATTTTTTTACACTTAATATCCACTTATATTGGTTTTATTTATATTTTCCACACATAATTATGTATTTTATTTATCCTTAATCTAAGTATACCTTCTTTATAAGGGATTATGTCTCAATTTATATTTCCATTGAGACTTCATTGTTGATATGCACCAATTCACTCTTATATGGTGTATATACTATCATTTGGTATATTATATCATGAATAACTTTATTCTCATGATATTTTTAAGTTCTGATTAAATGTTATTCCTCAATTATTTGTATTCTAAGAACTCTAATTTTTTTAAAAACTCTTTAACTAAAATATCATTTTAATTGTTTTAAAGGTTTATTCTTCTAAATCTTTCACATTAATGTGCATGTTTTAAAAATGGTTTTAAGGATTTATTCATACAGAAAAGAATGTTTTGAAATTTAAATTTCTTTCAAAATCTTAAAAGTGGTATGGTACACTTTGATTCAAAAATATCTTTATTTAATATTTTTAACGGTTTTGAAAATGGTTTGATAAAAGGTTTGATTTTGTCAATATTTTGAAATGATATATTGTGATTGCAATGTTGAAATGTTATATTTCCATTTAATTTATTGGGACATGTATCTATATGACCCCTTACTAATAATTCCATGTAAATATGATGAGACACCCCTTTCCCTCTAATAAACCATTTTTATGAGTTCTTATGTCACGCCATTATGCAGTTGAAATTTCACCCCGTTTTTCCAAGCCAAAGCCATTGTGTAGTGAATACCATGTCCATTTCTATATCAAGGGTATTCAATTTATGCATATTTAAATATTTTTTAAAGAGTTTCAAGTATGTATTCTATATTCATTTATCATGGAATAACTAATTATGTTGAATGATTCAATGTTTTATGATCCATGTGGCACACTTATGCATGAAATGAAATGTTTAAGAAGGGTGTGCCCCGATAGCGCTCCAATGCATTGGGTAAAGTATAGTATCATGATACGTTATGTGAAATGGGTGTTTACTCATGATAATACAAGTGCAATGAGGTTTTAATCGTGCTTCATTTGCAATGAGGTTTTACTCATGCACTATGTGCAATGAGCCTTGGCTCTTGCAAATTCCATGTTAAGTGTTGTTTCCACATTTCCAGGTTATGATTATCATGCTTTATCATGACTTTATGTTTATGCTTCTATTTTACTCTATTGATATGCCTATTTTCTAACATGTATTGTATTCCTCATGTTATCCCATGATTATTCCCTTATTGGGATTTATAGATCACCCTTTTCTTATGCATATCCTCTGGTTATCCCATGCAATGCTAAGTATGAGGAAATTTAGTGATCATTTAAAGGAAGTTTTCAATAAAGATGCTGTATTTAAGGTTTTAAGTTGTTATGTAATGATCCTAAGCCCCAAAGACACTAGACCTCTTGATCTTATATGTTGTATCAAGTGAATTTTATGTAATAAATCAGGTTTAAGTTTGTAATAAAAGAGCAGGGTCATCATATGGGTAAGTTTTTAAAATGTATATATAAATGAAGAAAGTTTAAATAAAACATAAAAAAATAAATTTTCATTACTCACATAATCTTACCATAACATAATCAGTGAAGTTTATGTTTAACCCAATGAATGAGAAATTGAGTTATGAAATCCTTAATCCCACATTTCCTTTTGGTTGAACATTCTTTAAAATCCTCTATATAGGTTTTAAAAATTATAATAAATTCTAAGATAAACATATTAATATATAATATATTATCCCTTTATAATATTTTATCACTATTTCTTTAATAATATTTCATTATTTTCATTATTTTGGGTGTTAATTGAATTGTTTTATCATTCTTGGTTTGTTATGAAGTTTCTGGTTCTTATGAATATAATATAATTATATCATATAAAGAATAATAATAATGAAATAATTATCATATTTATAAATAAATTATACTTATTATGAACAGTTAGGAAGGATGGTTTTGAAATATGAAGTATTTTATGAACATGTAGACCGTAGTTCTTACATATGTATGAGTAACATTTCCATTATTCAATGATCATTAGGGAAAGGAGGAAATTCATATTTTATCATTAAAAATTATGTAAATATTAAAAATAAAATATTATTTCTTAAAATACACACACAAATATATATCATCCATGTTTTGTGGTGATAAAATAGAGATTACATCATTTTGTGAAGGTGGTAGTCCACACGTAGAAAAATAAAGTTATAATCATTCAGTGAGTGAAAAGGTAAGAAACAAATGATATATTATAATTTAATAATGATAAATAATTTATTAATATCATAAATACATAATTTATATAACATAAATTCATAGAATACATCCTTATTACAATTCATGTAAAGAGTTAGTAAAAAATTAATCAAATCACTTCTCGAGGTGGTAGTCCTCCATACCAACAAGCAACGTAATCTTATCCCCTATATAAAGGAAATTAAAAATGTTATATAAGATATAATGAATAATAATGTATAATTATATTATAATTATCATATATATACCTTTTATACATCATTATACTAAACCATGATTGGTGGTAAGGTAAAAATGAACAACACATGTTCATGAGGTGGTAATTCACTGGATACATGAATGATAATTTTGTAACCCACATTATTAAATTGTAGAAGTATTTAGGATATGAAATCAGAAAAATAACATCTATGTATATGTAATATACTTATGTAATTGTGTAACCATGGTTTAAAAATAATTTAAGGAGGTAGAGGAGGAAATAAAATAAAAATGCTCATTGAATAACATTACATCTTCTTCATGTAACTTCTTTTGGTTTTTTCCAAAGGCCTTCCCTGGATGGATTTATTCCCAAAAAATTGATTCTATAATGAGAAAAGGTAAATAATTAAGGGATATTTTCTATTAATTTCTGAACCAATTATTTTTTATGTTTTGAAGAGAGGAGGAGAGGGGTGGCTTTTTATAAGTGAGGTGAATGAAACACCTATAATTTTTGAAAATAATGAATTCAAACCATGTTTTTTTCATATAAAAAGTAACCAATAATAAAAAATTATTAATCCCATATGGTATAAAATCATAATATTTCCATGATATATATTTTAGATATGTTTTTAGGTTCTTTTGACCCTTATCATTTTTGTTTAACCCCCAGTAAATCCATTTTTATCTTAACAAGAATAATTATTTTCTACTATTTTCACTATTCATTTTGGTCAATTATTAAGTTGAAACTATTACATAATATTAATTATTATTATATATGGAATCAATTTTTACAAATCCATTTCATATAAATGAAATATTTTAATTTCAAATCAATCCCGTCAGCACAATAAAAATGCGAGTTTTCAAAGAGAAAATGTTCAATTGTTTACAATGTTTTTTATCCAATTTCAATATAAATTTTATTTCAATGACATAAATTGTTTTAATTAATATAAAATTGAATAAGTTTTTCATTTAAAATATTTAAAAATAAAATTTTACTTTGTAAATAATTTAACCAAAATGGAAACTTTTGATAAAAATTAGTATTTTTTCAGTATTCATGAAAAATAATTAACATTTTCAGAAAATTATAAAATAATTTCCATAATATTACTTTCAAATAAAAATATAAAAAAATTAATATTGTTTTTTCAAATAAACTTTCTAAAATTTGAAAAAATTAAATTTAAAATAAAACCCAGAGATGTAAAGAAAAATCGTGTTTTTAAGAAGGGTATTTTTCTAGCGTAAGATTATTTTATATTAACTCCAGCCCTAATAATGATCATTATTTGAATATAAGTTAATAGTTATTTATATATTATATTTATATTTTAGTTAAATAATTGATCATTTGGTTTTTTTTAATTAATTTAAATTGAAAAACATTAAGTACTTTAAAATAGTTTTCAGAAAAATCCCAGTTTTCAACTTAAAAACAATATTATAGTAATATACAATATAATGATGACTAAAACGTAATTAATTGTATTGATTATAAATAAATAATATTTTTTAACCTGAAATAATAATCAGAACATAATGTGAATTTTAAATTACTTAATATATTAAAAAAACATTATTACAAAAAAGATCATTGTTCACTATCACTGAAAAATCCATATTTTCTAAAAAGTCTCAAAAGATCACATAAATAATTTTTTGATATCACAATATCAATAATTATTTTAATTTTGTTAAAAAAATTCTAAATAATTCAATAATGAATTATAACATTTTTTATGAAAATAAATAATTATTATTTTTGAAGAAAACATATTTTTTAATAATAAAATTAAATTAAAAAAATAATTTATTATTTGATAAATATTTTTCAATAATTTATATTGGGTGTGATATATATATTTATATCATAATTTAGTTAATATTATTCATACCCACCAATTTAATGGCTATGTTATAATGATTATATATATTATAGGTAGTTTAAACTTGGTGTTTCTTATTGAATATGATATATATCATAAATGTTTTGGGATTTCATGTACTATAAAATATTGAAGAGAATAAATTTATTAAAAAATAAATATATCATAATGTTTTAGGTAGTTACATCCTCATCTAATCTCAATGTTTCTAATCATTTAAACTATCAATAATATTTTTTTTAAAATCTCGTGGTATTACAGATGAGGTTTTCTCAAAGTGGGTGATGGTGATAGAGACAATATGGATGAAGTGTAAATAGTTTTTAATCCTAATAGTGATTATTCCATGATTTCTATTAGTGAAAAACAAGAGTCTAAAGTGGATGAAGATAATAAATTTGGTGGTGTAATTAGTATTAATCCAGAAATTGAGAGTGATATCAGATAATCCAAACTAAAATGATTTAGTAATGGAAAGGATATTTAAAAGTTGAATAATATTATGAATATGTGCATAATATCTAATATATTTACTTATTACAGGAAGAGTTAAATATTCGGTTTTCTAGTTATGTAAATTTTGAAGAAGTTTTGGTGTTCTTCATAAAGATTGAAAAATAAATTTTGGAGATAACTAATTCTAATTCCAATGTTAAAAAACATAATGAATAACATATAATCTATATAAGAATATGTTTTTAATATGATATTCAAGTTAGAATCATAAATAAAGTCTAGTGACCTAAATAAGAATCCATACTTTTTGAGGTTCACAAATATAGCACAAATAGAAAGAGTAAATGTTATCTTGGGAGGTGTTAGTAATATTTTATGAAAAAATACCTATATTTTTAGGTAAAAGTGGAATAAATTGTGATATCAAAATATTAAAAATAGAAACAATAATAATTACAAAGAAATGGAAATAGATGGTTGGAACTAATAATGTAAAATTTAAAACATAAGTTTTTCATACAAAGAAAAAATCTATTAATGGAAGTTGGATAAAATAAAATAATCCTCAATCATCTAGGTTTAATCATAAAAAATCATGTAGTTTTTGAATGATAGTGACATATCGAAGAATGGAAGTGGGAAGAATTTTTTTTATGAATTATCACTTCTGTTGCTTTTGTATCCATACCATGGCCAACAATGAAGAGGAAAAGAACTATCTGAATAGAGAAACACCAAAAAAATTAAACAATTGATAATTAGGAAATATTCTTTTTAAATAGAAGGGGTGAATTATATGGATATTCCTTTTAGGTTTATAACTTTGTGAATAAATCCATACATTGTAGGAAGATAAGTATTTATGGAAACCACTATGATATTCAGAGGTAATAGAATTTTATAAAACCTACAAAAATTTATTTGAGTAAAATATTTCCTCCTTTGGAAGAAGAAGTTATATATAACTACGCTTAAAATGTCAAATAGTAATATAATATTACATATTTTTCCTCAAATTAAATGGGGATCTCTTGGAAGGAATAGAAAAAGGGAGAGAAGTCTAATCTTGTGGAAATTTTTGTTAAGGCTATAGTGAACAAAAACACCTCGATCATTGATAGCGGTTGTTCATCACACTTAACTAAGAATTTAAATATCAAAAAAATATAAAGGGAATGGATTATGGTATAGTATGTTTTGGAAATGACATAAAATTGAACATCACAGGGGCAAGAAATACCTTCCTCACTAGAGTCATATCCATATTTACTAACAATGCATGATAATTTTTATAAGCTAAAGGAAGTAGTGGATATTCAAAATTTTGAACGAGGTCATGATATGACCTATGATTATAATATATGAGGAAATATAACATTAAACCAATATCAACAAAAGAAGAAAAGGTCATCTAATATTATTTTATTAAATCATACTGTTTTCTATTTCCAAATGAAAATATCATACATGTTTGTGGATATTTATTTAATTATTTTTTATAATGATTATAGTATAATGGAATGAATTATGTTTATGTAGAGTTATATTTAAGTGATTGAAAACATGAATAGGCATAGAAAGTGAGTCAAAAATTAGATCACGTGAACAGTCAAAATACTATGACGTAATAATGGAATAGAATACACATCTACTGAATTTTAAAATTACCTAAAGAAGCATGCATTAAGAATGGGGTATCTTAAATAATAACAACACAATAGAATTGATTTTTTGAATAATCAAATTGGTATTTGAATAATATAACCAATAAAATCATTATTGAATGTGGCGTATCTCATTACAATTAGAAGGAATCAGTATAAGATTCTATGTACACCCAAAAATAGGCAGTGGTCAAACAATTATAAAAAACATAACCATAAGAAATGTGGAACAAAAGGAAGAACAAACTAAAAAATATTCATTTATTTTGAAGAAAATGATATAATTGAAATAAATAAGGCAATCTGGGTTAGTATAGGGATATAACTAATTAAAGAGTGTTCTTGGTTAATAAACTAATATTATGTGAACAAAATGAATTAATAAGAGGCTATATTAAATAATAGAATGTATTTATTTTAAATTCATTGAGAAGAATAATGGGAAGAACTGTAAAAACCCAAACATTGATGATTTATTTGTTGAAAAAGATGCTGAAAATTTAAATATTTTAAAACACGATGTTTTGAAAAGTCCTGAAAATGATGATGAAATTGAAAATTCATTAGAATAGGAGATGGTTTTAAAATTAATTCATCCCATACCTCAGAGGAGAAATAATAGAACAGAAAACTTACCCATCCAAAATTATTGGGGATCCATCTTCTCTAAAACAAATGAGGATAATAAGGAGCCTAATTCATGTGAATATATTGTTCATTATGGATCCAAACTCATTTTAAGAATTATAAAAATAAAATGTATGGATTCAATCAATGCATAAGATATTGATCAAGTTGACAAGAACCAAGAATGAAAACTTTTTTGTTACCTAGATAACTACAATGTGATTAGAATGAAATGGATATTTAATAGAAAATATAATTATCATGGAAACATGATAAAAAATAAATCACACTTAGTATACATAGGCCACACCCATATTGAAGGAATTGATGTCAAATAATCTTTTCCTCTAGTGGTTCGACTATAGGTGATCATGATCATTCTTGTCATATAAATTTTAATAGGTTTCATGTTTTATACAAAGGATGTAAAAAAGATATTATTGAATGGTTTATATTAAGTGGAGGTATTTTATTTAATAACATATGGTTACTTGTTCATAATGATAATACTAGAGTTTTCAAACTAAATAAGTCCTACTATGGTCTGAATTATGCACCACGATCATGGTATGATCAACTCGACTTATACTTGATTAATATGAAATTAAAAAGGGTTAGTTCCAACCATAATCTAGATGTGAAAAACTCTCAAGAAGAACAATTTATAGTGATTATGTAAATATATTACATCATTCTTTGAAGATATAAATATTGGTCTATGAAGTAATTTTCTAAGCTAATGAGATTAGAGTTTGAAATGTCTATGAAAAGTAAACTCTTGTATTTTTTATGACTCTAAGGGGTTTATAGAATTGAATATACCTTTTATCTCTAATTATGTAAATAATAGTTCTGCTAAAAAAATTAACATGCATGATTTCAAACCAATGTCGCCTTCTATTAAGGTTGAAAAGAGGATTGGAAAGCACAAGAATTATAATTCTATGGATCCCACCTTGTTCATGAGGATAATTTGAAACTTTTTTATGTTTAACTAAATTATGACCATATATTTTATTTTCATCATGTTTAGTGATCCATTTATAAATTAATTTGATGGAGTAAAATCTCTCTATAGTTAAACTAATCAATAGATAAATCCATGGTACTTACAATTTTGTCTTACTATTTGATTCTTAGAAAAATCATAGACTATCAACATTTTTTGATGATAACTAGGTTATTAATATTGTGGAGTGAAATTCTACATGTGGTGGTGAATTATTAATTGGAATTAAATGTGTTGACTGACTAACCAATAAGTAAGAAATCACATCACTATGAACTAAAGAAAAATAATATATCATAATAACTAAGTAATGCACTTAGATTTTTGGATAGAGAAATAATTATAAGATATTAGGGATTAAGTGAAGAAATGAATGGTTATATAATATTATAACAAGAGTACAACCAAATTCCTAAATAAACTCATACAATAAACTCATTCAAAACATATCAAGATCTAATATCACTTTATAAATGAAATGTTTGAACAATAAATTATCAAACTAGAAAATTTTCAAATTAATGAGAAAGTGGATGGCATCAAGATCAAGTCATTGGATAATCTATTTTTTGAGATACATCTATTGAAAATTAGTGTTGAACCAAACCCCTCAACTTGAGGTGGTTTGGAATATTACCCTATCCCCATTAGTATCTAACATTTTATTTGGTGTGATTTTTGGATGGATGGTCTCTTTGGGTTTATTTTCAAAGGGGGGAGGGGAATGTCGGTGAAATGTTTTGGTGAGTAACAATGTAATAGACTAGGGGTTCATGTGATTGATTAGGGGAATCATAGACATACTATCAAATAGAATACATGAGGTAAAAATTTAGAAAAAAGTGGCATCAATCATATAATATCACATTCAAGGTGAGTAAATGGTATTAAATTTGGGCTGAGATATTATCCAAAAGGAGTGTTGGAAGGATGTTTGATCAAGTTTTATTATAGAGTGAGCTCATGAATGATGAAGGAGTTGATTCATGGAATTACCTTCCAAACCAATAATTTATAATTTGATCATTTATAATTTATATTTATAGCGCGGGTTGATTTATTTCACTATTAAGAGATACAAGAAACTTTTTCTAAATTGAATTATTATTGGATTTCCGACAATCCTAAAGGGTGAGAATATTATAACCAAGTCAATTCCAACTAAATAAGGGTGTGATTTTTATTATCTATATATTCATTTTGGATAGGGGTTGGAGTTTTTTGAATGTTCATTTAGATTGAAGTATGTCCAATGATGTGATAAAATAAACCATGATATGGTTTGAATTTCATTAATGAATGTGGTGTTGTTTCCAGGTGATGAAGTAAACTTAAAAAATATTTTGGAGCTAAGTGGGTATTTTCATCAAATTTATCTTGGGATCTATACACTTATTTGTTTCATTCTAGTGAGAAAGATTTCCATGTGGATATTCCATTCTAGTATAACTACAAGTTTATTTGGGTATTGCATAAAGATGGAGATACACAAAGGAGTTATATACTAGTGGAGGTTTGTGATGTAGAAATGTTTCATGCATGTAATTGTTTTATTAATATAAATACCTAGCTAAAACCCCTTATATTGAATTAATGAAAAATAAGAAAAGGATTTTAGGCTCTCTCATTGCATAAGGCCCACATACATGAATTGTATCTGAGTGAAGCATATGGTTGAATAATTTCGCAAAGTCAAAAGAACAAATTTGAAGGAAAAAGAAAAATATAAAATAGGGTTTTATAAAAATGGAATAATTATGGCAGTATGGATAACATATATGGGAAGAATTACATGAGTGAGTGGAGTTTCATGAAAATACCTCTAGAAAATTTATATAAGAACAACATAGATGCATGGTGTAACCTAGGTTAACATAACTAGGTGAACAACACTAGTAGAAGAAACCTTGAGTGACAAAATGGACCTGGGTGAATCCATACCTTGGTAATGTAGTGGATTATGGAAAATCCATACATGGGTTAAGGAATGGACCAGAGTGAGCTATAATAGGGAAAATCCAATTTCTTGAGAAATCTATACCTAGGTAAAGCCTATGACTTGGGAAATACCCATGTTAAAATTAAGGAATTCATTAGAGTGTCAAAATCAGATATTAAAGATGAAATCCCCAATTAGAATTCTATGATGACCCGTCCCCTAGGGCCCATGCCGTGACTACCGCAAGCTCGCCTTCCATAGGTCTGGGGCTGGTGACTAGCACCGGAAAGGCATATCACTTTATTGGGAAGGCATTTCCTTTAAACCTGTATAATCACACAATACAGGAACACAACAAGAAGCAACCACAAAGTAAACTGCTGTAGTAAAAAGTGTACTGAAAGTAAAGGGGATAGAATACAAGCCCAACTAAAAAGTACAAGTACAACTGAAAATATAGAGCAACTCCTAGATCACTCACTGATGATCCTACCTGAAGTCTAGGCACAACTCACGATTAGTAGTCACTGCAACAAGTCATGTGAAATGGTCCATGTCTAAGCACCATCCAGTCCTAGCTCCCTCAGCCTCGGTCAGCACTGTCCGTCATCGGCACAAGACACAACAAGGTGCGAGCATAGCCTGTGCAGGGGTGAGTATAACAATACTCAGTAGGGACCCCGAGACCCCCGAAGGTCTCCCAGAGTTCCAAAAAGAAGAAAGCACAAATCAATACCTCAATCACAAAGTACAAAGCAGTCATAAACTATACTTAGGTATATGCCCATACATATACTTAAGTTATCAAAACATACTCATCTCATACACGAGGAAACATAAGGCTCCATCCTTTAATCCATTTACAAAACTGATCCATGAAGGAAGAATACCACAAAGGTAACACCACGAAGGTAAATGTACCACAAAGGTAACACCACAAAGGTAACACCCAAAAGGTAAAATTACCACAAAGGTAACAACTCAGCTCACACCAGGTATAAGTAAATCACAAAAGTACAAATGATTAGTCGAGAGGCAAGATCATCTTATTCTGTTGAGAGGCCCTGATTCTATCCATTTGGAGTCTGACCCACAGATGATTGAAAGGTACTAACCCATGCTGATCCACACTGGATCTGACCCACACAGGATTAGTATGTGCTGACCCATATAGGATCGCTGACTGTTGACCTACATAGGATCTGACCCACATAGGATCGGTAAGTGCTGACCCACATAGTATCTCTCGGTACTAACCTCCTTATAATCTGTCTCCATCCTATGTCTCACTGTCAGCCACTAGATTCTTGCTCAAAACATGATTGATTATGGGATGATCCTCTCCTAAATCCATCAGTTTTACCCCAGCCACCATGAATCTCCACGAAGAAGTAACCAAAAGGACCACCATGTTGAAAGGGTTCCAATGCGACAGACGACACATCAATCAGATGCGCGGCCTGCGACTTATAAGCATTTTAGTTCTGAGGGCCTGGTTGGATTCAGGTTCGATCCAACCTATCCATACTCCAACTTTCTCCAAAACTCAAGTGGAGTATACCAAAAGTATTTTCTCGCTCCAAGGGTCCCGGCTCCATAGACATGACCTGATGCTCAACCTTCACATGCTGACATGTGAGGCATCGTGAAACAAACTCTTACACCACTTTCTTCATCCCTAGCCACCAGTGCTGATGTCGAAGGTCCTGGTACATCTTCGCCACACTAGGATGCACCACTAGAGGGGATGTATGGAACTCCCTAAACACCTCCTCTAGTAGTGCCTCTGGTACGATGGTGCATCCTCTAAAGAGAATGATGTGCTCCCCACCATTAAAAAATCCATCAGGTTCCTTTCCTATGGATATATGAGCACGTTGATCATCATAGTCAATCTCCCCTTGTTGTGCCTCCCGAACTCACCGAGGAAGTGGGGGAGTGATAGTAATAAACTGAAGGTAATCTGATTCGTTTCTATCTGCAAAGGATATCTACAACGCGGCTAGATGCTCTGTTGCCTCACTCAGCAACTATAGACCATACCTCATGTGAGTGCGTATGCCACTATGTTCCCCTTCCCAGAAGTATAGAATATATTGAAGCCATAGTCCTAGAGAAACTCCATCTGAGGTCAATGTCTCAGGTTCAGGTCCTTCTGTGATTAGATATACCTGAGACTCTTGTGATCAGATTAGACTGTAAAACTTTCACCCATCAAGTAATGTCGCCACATCTCCAAGGAGAAGACCACTACTGCTAACTCTAGGTCATGGGTGGCGTAGTTTTTCTCATGCTGTCTCAGCTGCCATGAACTATAAGTGATCACTGCTCCCTCCTACATCAGGACACATCCAAGTCCGGTCCCTGATGCATCTCACTATACTATATACGCAATGCCCTCTTCTGGTGGCCTCAAGATGGGGGCACTCATCAGTCTCCACCTCAGCTTATGAAAACTATACTGGCATCTCTCCATCCACATGAAGGGTTATCCCTTATTCTTCAATGCTAACAAGGGTGCCACAACTCTGGAAAATTTGGGTGAGAATCTCCGGTAATACCCAGCCAATCCCCAGATACTCCACACCTTAGTCACACTACTAGGTGGATCCCATGCTGGCACATCCTCTATCTTCGCTGGATCTACCGCAAATCCAACCTCTGAGATAACATGTCCCAAAAAGTGGAACTCCTGTATCCAGAAATGAAACTTCAAGAGCTTACCATAAAGATGGTGCTCTCTGAGTTTATCCATAACTATCTACAGATGATAGGCATGATCCTCCTCCGGTGCTAAGTACACTAAGATGTCGTCGATGAAGACCACAATGAAGCGATCGAGGTATGGGTGGAAGATCCTGTTCATGAGTCCCATGAACACCACTGGGGCATTGGTCTTGCCGAATGGAATAACCAATAATTCATAGTGTCCATACCAACATCTGAAGGTCGTCTTCTGCACATCCTCATCTCGTACCCTGAGCTGATGATAGACTAATCTGAGGTCTATCTTTGAAAACCAGTGAGCTCCCTTCAGATGATCGAAAAGATCATCAATCCTTGGAAGTGGATACTTGTTCTTCACAGTCACCTAGTTTAGGTGCCGATAGTCTACACAGAGTCTCAAGATCCCATCTTCCTTCTTGAAGAACAAAATCGGGGCTGTCCATGGAGAAACATTCACTACTGGAAATTAAGCCTTTACCAACAGTTTGAAACTGTTGGTAAAGGCTGCCAAACCGTTGGTATATAGTATAACGACGGTTTGAAAAAACGTTGGCAAGTAAGGCGTGGCAGTAGCCCATTAAGAATGGTTTTTGTATAATCGTTGGGAAAGGCAGTGTAATTGGAGTATTTCCTACGGTTTTACAAACTGTTGGCAATACTGGCAGTGTAAATGTTTTTAACAATGGTTTCCAGAAACCATTGGTATATATTGTATACTAAACACTATACCAATGGTTCTAAACTGTTGGTATAGTTTTTAAATTTCCATTTTTAGAACTATTATACCAATGGTTTTAAACCGTTGGAAATGTGTTTTTCTAGAACTATTATACCAACGGTTTAAAACCGTTGGTAATGTGTTTTTCCAGAACTGTTGCATAGCATCCCTACAGTAGCCCCTCCAGTATACACCTGCATAAAAAATATCACAAAGACCACATATAGACTTAAAACAGCTTAAAAATCACCTAAAATAGCACAAAAAAACACATAAAACCATCAAACTCTTCCAACCATGTCATGTACTACAATTCCCTATATCAATATTCATATGACAACAATCATCCAGTAGAGTTCATAATAGTTTCAATAACTCAAACATTATTTACACCCATTTCTATCTTCAAATGACAACCACTCTTACAGAAGTAATTCACCTCACCCCTGCACAACCCCCCCAACCAGCACATCCCCCCCACATCCTCATCAAATTCTAATAGGAAGAATAGTCTGAGAAATACTTATTAGAGTTTAATAAGAGTTTGAAATTGGATCAAATCCCAATATTTTTTTTCTGATCCTAGATTTAGGTATGTAATGATTTGTGATGCATTTTGAATTGAACTTGTATTTTTTATAATATTAGGTGAAAAGGTATTTTCTTAGGAGTCTCTTCACTTATGACCCCATGAGTGAAACTACCCCACTCATGAAAAAGAGTTTGCTACTATCATTAATGAGTGTAAATTTCAGTTGTTGTATTCACTTAAAATGATGTCCTTTTGAAACAAAACAGAGAAACTTTGAGTGGTGCTGGACACACCGAGCCTCAGATTGAGGTGGGGTTGACTCGTACACACCAAAAATGACCCATGGATCATTTTTCTAAAGTATCAACATAATCCGAATGTGTTTGGTCAGATTTCCGTATGCCGGTTGTTTTTACTTAAAAGCGTATCCATTTTAAACAAAAGAAAGACACTTTGAGTGGTACCGGTCACACCGTGCCTCAGATTGAGGCAGGGTTGACTCGTACACATCAAAAATGGCCCATGGATCGTTTTCATAATGTATCAACAGAATCCGAATGCGTTTGGTCCATTTTCCGTATGTCAGTTGTTATTTTCACTTAAAATGTTGTCCATTTCAAAGAAATGTGAGACACTTTTAGTGGTGATGTTCACACCGCACCTAGGATTGAGATAGGGTTGACTTGTACACGTCAAGAATGACCCATGGATTGTTGTACTAAAGTTTTGATAGAATCCAAATTCATTTGATCAGTTTTCCGTTTGCCAGTTGTTGTTTTCACATAAAATCATGTCCATTTTAAACAAAAGAGAGGCATTTTGAGTGGTGGCAGCCACACCGCACCTCGGATTGAGGAGAGGTTGACTCGTACATGTCATAAATGACCCATGGATCATTGTGCTAAAATATAAACAGAATATGAATGCGTTTGGTCAGTTTTAAGTATGTCAATTATTGTTTTCACTTAAAATCTGGTCCATTTAAAACAAAAGAGAAACATGTTGAGTGGTGTTGACAACACTGGCCCACAGATTGAGGCGGGGTTGACTCGTACACATCACATATGACCCATGGATCATTTTAATAAAGTTTCAACAGAATCCGAATGCATTTGGTCGGTTTTACGTATGTTAGTTGTTGTATTCACTTAAAATGATGTCCTTTTGAAACAAAAGAGAGACACTTTGAGGGGATCCGACCACACAACGCCTTAGATTGAGGCAGAGTTGAATTTTACACGTCACAAATGACCCATGGATTGTTTTCCTAAAGTATAAGCACAATATGAATGCGTTCGGCCGGTTTCGACCACCCCACGCATGCTTTTCAAGCGCACCAAACACCTAAAAAACACATATTCAGCCATTACGTACAAACCGTGAATTCGAATGATGTTTAGTCTCCTCATACACCTAAAAAATAATAATTAGGCCGTTTTTGTGTGATTTAAAGTCATTCCGATGTCGTTCGACATGCATTTGACCGTTAAATGCATGTTTTGGCCATTTACGACACACAGAGTGCGTTTCGGCCAGCGTGGTCACACGACACCTCCGATTGATGTTCCGTCTGGCCGACCATTTTAAAATTCCACCACCCTTTGTTGTCGTCTGATTTCATGGAATTCTGAGGTCGTTCGGCTGATTTTGACCACCCCATGCGTGCTTTTCAAGCGTGCCAAACACCTAAAAAACACATATTCAGCGGTGCCGTGCAAACCACGCATCCGAATGACGTGTTGTCTCCTCTTACACCTCACGAATAAAAATTAGGGTGTTTTGTGTGATTTAATGTCATTACGATGTCTCTCGTCATGCATTTGACCGTTAAATGCATGTTTTGATCATTTACGACAGGTAGAGTGCGTTTTCGGCCAGCGCGGTCACACGACACCTCTGATTGATGTGCCGTCTGGCTGACCATTTCACAATGCACCCACCCTTTGTTTTCGTCTGATTTTATGGCATTCTGAGGTCGTTTGGCCGGTTTCGACCACCCCACGCATGCTTTTCAAGCACACCAAACACCTAAAAAACACATATTCAGCCGTGCAATGCAAACCGTGCATCTGAATGATGTGTCATCTCCTCGTACACCTCAAAAATAATAATTAGGGTGTTTTCGTGTGATTTCAAGTCATTCTTATGTTGTTCGGAATGCCTTTGACCGTTAAATGCATGTTTTGGCCATTTGTGACACGTAAAGTGCGTTTTCGGCCATCACGGTCACACGACACCTCCGATTTACGTAATATCTGGCCGACCCTTTTACAATTCACCCACCTTTTTTTCGTTCGATTTCATGGCGTTCCGAGGTCATTCGTCCGGTTTCGACCACCCCACGGGCGCTTTTCAAGCGTGCCAAACACCTAAAAAACACATATTCAGTCATACCGCGCAAACCGTGCATCTGAATGATGTTCCGTCTCCTCATACACCTCAAAAATAATAATTAGGGTGTTTTCGTGTGACTTCAAGTCATTTTGATGTCGTTCGTCATGAATTTGTCCGTTAAACGCATGTTTTGGCCATTTACGACATGCAGAGTGCATTTTTGGCCAGCGCGATCACACAACACCTCCGATTGACGTGCTGTCTGGCCGACCATTTCAAAATCCACCCACCCTTTGTTGTTGTCTGATTTCATGGCATTTCGAGGTCGTCCGACCAGTTTCAACCACCACACGCACACTTTTCAAGTGCACCAAACACCTAAAAAACACATATTCAGCCATGCCATGCAAACCGTTCGTCTGAATGATGTGTTGTCTCCTCGTAAACCTTAAGAATAACAATTATGGTGTTTTCGTGTGATTTCAAGTCATTCTGATGTCATTCGGCATGAATTTGACCATTAAACGCATGTTTTGTCCATTTATGACAGGCGGAGTGCGTTTTCGGCCAGCGCGGTCACACGACACCTCTCATTGACTTTCCGTCTAGCCGAACATTTCACAATTCACCCACCCTTTGTTTTCGTCCGGTTTCATGTCATTCCGAGGTCATTTGGCCAGTTTCGACCACCCCACGCACGCTTTTCAAGCCATCCAAACACCTAAAAAACACATATTCAGCCGTGCTGCGCAAACCGTGCGTCCGAATGATGTGTCGTCTTCTCATACACCTCAAAAATAAAAATTAGGGCGTTTTCGTGTGATTTCAAGTCATTATGATATCGTTCAGAATCCATTTGACCGTTAAACGCATGTTTTGGCCATTTACGATACGCGGAGTGCGTTTTCAGCCAGCACGGTCACATGACACCTCCGATTGATGTTCCGTCTAGCTGACCATTTCATAATTTACCCACCCTTTGTTTTTGTCCAATTTTATGGCATTCTGAGGTCGTTCGGCTGGTTTTGACCACCCCACGCGAGCTTTTCAAGCGCGCCAAACACCTAAAAAACACATATTCCGTCGTGCCACACAAACCGCGCGTCCGAATGATGTGATGTCTCCTCATAAACCTCACGAATAACAATTAGGATGTTTTCGTGTGATTTTAAGTTATTCCGATATTGTTCGACATGCATTTGACCGTTAATTGCATGTTTTGTCCACTTACGACAGGCGGAGTGCGCTTTCGGCCAACACGGTCACACGACACCTCTGATTGACATTCCGTCTGGCCGACCATTTCACAATTCACCCACCCTTTGTTTTCGTTCGATTTCATGGCATTCTGAGGTTGTTCGGCTAGTTTCGACCACCCCACACGCCCTTTTCAAGCGCGCCAAACACCTAAAAAACACATATTCAGTCGTGCCGCGCAAACCGCGCATCCGAATGACGTGTCGTCTCCTTGTACGCCTCAAGAATAATAATTAGGGTATTTTCGTGAAATTTCAAGTCATTCTGATGTCGTTCGGCATGCATTTGACCGTTAAATGCATGTTTTGTCCATTTACGACACGCAGAGTGCGGTTTTGGCCAGCGCGGTCACACAACACCTCCAATTGACGTTCCATCTAGCTGAACATTTCACAACTCACCCACCCTTTGTTTTCATACAATCTCATGGTATTCTGAGGTCGTTTGGACGGTTTCAACCACCCCACGCACGCATTTTCAAGCGTGCGAAACACCTAGAAAAACATATTTAGTCATACCACACAAACAGCACGTCCTAATGATGTGCCTTCTCCTTATACAGCTCACGAATAATAATTAGGGTCTTTTGTGTGATTTCAAGTCATTACGATGTCGTTCGACATGCATTTGACTCTTAAACGAATGTTTTGGCCATTTACGACCCACAGAGTGCATTTTCGGCCAGCGCGGTGACACGAAACCTCCGATGGATGTGATGTCTGGCCCACCATTTCAAAATTTACCCACCCTTTGTTTCCGTCCAATTTCATGGCATTCTGAGGTCGTTCGGCCGGTTTCGACCACCCCACGCGCGCTTTTCAAGTGCACCGAACACCTAAAAAACAAATATTCAGCCGTGTCGTGCAAACTGCAGGTCCAAATGACGTGGCGTCTCCTCTTACACCTCAAGAATAATAATTAGGGTGTTTTCATGTGATTTCAAGTCATTATGATGTTGTTCGGCATGCATTTGACCATTAAACGCATGTTTTGGCCATTTACGACATGCACAGTGCGTTTTCGGCCAGCATGGTCACACGACACCTCCGATTGATGTGCCGTCTGGCTGACCATTTCATAATTCACTCACCCTTTGTTGTCGTCCGATTTCATTTCATTATGAGATCATTCGGCCAGTTTCGACCACCCCACGCTCGCTTTTCAAGCGCGCCAAACACCTTAAAAACACATACTCATCCGTGCCGTGCAAACCACACATCCGAATGACACGACGTATCCTCCTAAACCTTAAGAATAATACTTAGGGTGTTTTCGTGTGATTTCAAGTCATTCCGATGTCGTTCGTCATGAATTTGACCGTTAAACGCATGTTTTGGCCATTTACGACACATGAAGTGCGTTTTCGGCCAGTGCGGTCACACGACACGTTCGATTGACGTTCCGTCTACCCGATCATTTCAAAATTTACACACCTGTTGTTTTCGTCCGATTTCATGGCATTCCGAGTTCGTTCGGCCAGTTTCGACCACCCCACGCGTGCTTTTCAAGCGCGCCAAACACCTAAAAAACACATATTCAGATGTACCACGCAAACCGTGCATCCGAATGATGTTCCGTCTACTTGTACAACTCAAGAAGAAAAATTAGGGTGTTTGTTTTTGATTTCAAGTAATTTTGATGTCATTCGACATGCATTTGACCATTAAACGCATGTTATGGCCATTTACTACAAGCAGAGTGCCTTTTCGGCCAGCGCGGTCACATGACACCTCCGATTGACGTGCCGTCTGGCCAAAAATTTCAAAATTCACCCACCCTTTGTTGTCATCCGATTTCATGGCATTCCGAGGTCATTCAGCCGGTTTTGACCACCCCAGGCGCGCTTTTCAAGCTTGCCAAACACCTAAGAAACACATATTCAGCCGTACCGTGCAAACCGCACATCCGAATGACGTGCCGTCTCCTTGTACACCTCAAAAATAATAATTAGGGTGTTTTCATGTGATTTTAAGTCATTTCGATGTCGTTCGGCCTGCATTTGACCGTTAAACGCATGTGTTTGGCCATTTATGACAGGAGGAGTGCATTTTCGGCCAGCACGGTCACACGACACCTTCGATTGACTTGCCTTCTAGCCAACCATTTCAAAATTCACCCACCCTTTCTTTTCGTTCTATTTAATGGAATTCCGAGGTCGTTCATCTAGTTTCGACCACCCCGCGTGTTCTTTTCAAGCATGCCAAACACCTAAAAAACACATATTCAGCCATGCCGCGCAAACCGCGTGTCTGAATGACATGCCGTCTCCTCATACACCTCACGAATAATAATTAGGGTGTTTTCGTGTGATTTCAAGTCATTCCGATGTCGTTCGACATGCAATTAATCGTTAAATGCATGTTTTGGCTATTTACGACAGGTGGAGTTTGTTTTCGGCCTGCGCGATCACACGACACCTCCGATTGGTGTGCCATCTAGCCGACCATTTCACAATTCACCCACAATTTGTTGTCATCCGATTTCATGGCATTCCAAGGTCGTTTGGCCGGTTTTGACAACCCCACACATACTTTTCAAGCCAGCCAAACACCTAAAAAACACATATTCAGCCGTTCTGCACAAACCGCGCATCCAAATGGCATGTTGTATCCTCATACACCTCACGAATAAAAAATAGGGTGTTTTTGTGTGATTTAATGTCATTCCGATGTCGTTTAGGAGTCATCAGTCCGTTAAACACATGTGTTGGCCATTTACAACACGCAGAGTGCGTTTTCTGCCAGCGCGATCACACAACACCTCCGATTGATGTGCCGTCTGGCCAACCATTTCAAAATTCACCCACACTTTGTTGTCGTCCGATTTCATGGCATTCCGAGGCCATTCAGCTGGTTTTGACCACCCCACGCGTGCTTTTCAAGCGCGCCAAACACCTAAAAAACACATAATCAGTCGTGCCATGCAAACCGCACGTCCGAATGACGTGATGTCTCCTCTTGCACCTCACGAATAATAATTCGGGTGTTTTCGTGTGATTTCAAGTCATTCCGATGTCGTTCGGCATGCATTTGACCGTTAAATGCATGTTTTGGCCATTTACGACAGGCGGAGCGCATTTTCGGCCAGTGCGGTCACACGACACCTCCGATTTGTGTTACATCTAGCCGACCATTTCAAAATTCACCCACCCTTTTTTGTCATCCAATTTCATGGCATTCCGAGTTCGTTCGGCCGGTTTCGACCACCCCACGTGCGCATTTCAAGCACGCCAAACGCCTATAAAATACATATTTAGTCATACCATTCAAACCGCGAATCCGAATGACGTTCCGTATCCTCATACACCTCAAGAATAATAATTAGGGTGTTTTCGTGTGTTTTCAAATCATCCCGATGTCGTTCGGCATGCATTTGACTGTTAAACGCATGTTTTGTCCATTTACAACACGCAGAGTACGTTTTCAGCCAGCGCGGTCACACGACACCTCCGATTGACATGACGTCTGGCTGACCATTTCACAATTCACCCACACTTTGTTTTCGTCCGATTTCATGACATTCCAAGATAATTCGGACGGTTTTGACCACCCCACGCGCGCTTTTCAAGCACGCCATACACCTAAAAAACACATATTCAGCCTTACCGCAAAAACCACGCTTCCTAATGATGTGCCGTCTCCTCATACACCTCACGAATAATAATTAGGGTGTTTTCGTGTGATTTCAAGTTATTCAGATGTCGTTCGACATGAATTTGACCGTTAAAGGCATGTTTTGGCCATTTAAGACAGGCAGAGTGCCTTTTCGGCCATAGCGGTCACATGACACCTCCGATTGATGTACCGTCCATCCGACCATTTCACAATTCACAAACCCTTTGTTATCATCCGATTTCATGGATTTCAGAGTTCGTTCGGCCAGTTTTTACCACCCCACGTGCGCTTTTCAAGCGCGCTAAACACCTAAAAAACACATATTCAGTTGTGCCGCACAAACCGTGCGTACAAATGACATTCCTTCTCTTCGTACATCTCAATAATAATAAATAGGGTGTTTTTGGGTGATTTCAATTCATTTTGAAGTCGTTCGGCATGCATTTGACCGTTAAACGCTTGTTTTGGCCATTTACGACATGCAGAGTGCATTTTCAGCCAGTGCGGTCACACGACAAATCTGATTGACGTTCTGTCTAGCCGACCATTTCAAAATTCACCCACCCTTTGTTTTCGTCCAATTTCGTGGCATTTTGGTGTCGTTTGGCCAATTTCGACCACCCCACACGCGCTTTTCAAGCGCGCCAAACACCTTAAAAACACATATTCTGTCGTTCCACGCAAACTACGCTTCCAAATGACATGTCGTCTCCTAGTACACCTCACCAATAATAATTAGGGTGTTTTTGTGTGATTTAAAGTCATTCTGATGTCGTTTGGCATGCATTTAACCGTTAAACGCATGTTTTGGCCATTTACGACACGCTGAGTGCGTTTTCGGCCAGCTCGGTCACACGAAACCTCTGATTGACGTGCCGTCTCACCGAACATTTTACAATTCACCCAAAATTTGTTGTCGTCTGATTTCATGGCATTCTGAGGTCGTTCGGCTAGTTTCGACCACCTTACGCTTGCTTTTCAAGTGCGCCAAACACCTAAAAAACACATATTCAGTCGTGCCGCACAAACCGCGCATCCGAATGATGTGTTGTATCCTCATACACATCAAAAATAATAATTAGGGTGTTTTCTTATGATTTCAAGTCATTACGATGTCGTTCGGCATGCATTTGACCGTTAAACGCATGTTTTTGCCATTTACAACACGTGAAGTGCGTTTTCGGCCAGCACGGTCACACGACACCTCCGAATGACATTTCGTATGGATGAAAATTTCAAAATTCACCCATCCTCTGCTGTCGTCCGATTTCATGGCATTCTGAGGTCGTTCAGCCGGTTTTGACCACCCCACGTGCACTTTTCAAGCACGCCAAACACCTAAAAAACACATATTCAGCCATGCCATGCAAACCACGTGTCCGAATGACCTTCTGTCTCCTAATACACCTCACGAATAATAATTATGGTGTTTTTGTGTGATTTAAGTCATTACGATGTCGTTCGGCATGCATTTGACTATTAAACGCATGTTTTGGCCATTTACGACACGTGAAGTGCGTTTTTGGCCAGCGCGGTCACATGAAAGCTCCGATTGACAGGACGTATGGCCGACCATTTCACAATTAACCCACCCTTTGTTGTCGTCCGATTTCATGGCATTCCGAGGTCATTTGGCCGGTTTCGACCACCCCATGCGTGCTTTTCAAGCGTGCCAAACACCTAAAAAACACATATTCAATCGTGTCGTGCAAACCGCACATCCTAATAATGTGCCATATCATCTTACATCTCAAGAATAATAATTAGGGTGTTTTCGTGTGATTTTAAGTGATTATGATGTTGTTCGGCATGCATTTGACCGATAAACACATGTTTTGGCCATTTACGACATGCAGAGTGCATTTTCGGCCAGCGCGGTCACACGACACATCCGATTGACATGCCGTCTAGCGGACCATTTCAAAATTCACCCAACCATTGTTGTCTTCTGATTTTATGGAATTCTAAGTTCGTTCATCCGGTTTCGACCACACTACGCGTGCTTTTCAAGCACGCCAAACATCTAAAAAACACATATTCAGCTGTGCCGTGCAAACCGCGTGTCCGAATAATGTGCCGTCTCCTCGTACACCTCGTGAATAATAATTAGGGTGTTTTCATGTGATTTCAAGTTATTATGATGTTGTTCAGCATGCATTTGACCGTAAAACCCATATTTTGGCCATTTACGACATGTAGAGTGCGTTTTTATCCAGCGCGTTCACACGACACCTCTGATTGACATGCCGTCTGGCCGAGCATTTCACAATTCACCCATGGATCTTTGTGTTGAAGTGTAAAGACAATGAAAAAGCATTTGGTTGTTTTTCCATATGCGAGTTATTGTTTTCACTTAAAATGTTTTCCATTTCAAAAAAAGTGAGACACTTTGAGTGGTGCCGGCAACACCGCACCTCGGATTGAGGCAGGGTTGACTCGTACACGTCACAAATGACCCATGGAACGTTTTCATAAAGTATCAAAACAATACGAATGTGTTTGTTCAGTCTTCAGTATGCCAGTTGTTTTTACTTAAAAGAGTATCCATTTTAAACAAAAGAAAGACACTTTGAGTGGTATCGGCCACACCGTGCCTCGGATTGAGGCGGGTGGGGGGACTGTCTGGGTGGAATGTCTGAGAAGGAGGGTGGGTAATGTATATAAAACTCTATCTAGGTACCATACATAGAATTCCTACAGGACTGCGAACTGTCGCGGGGCGTCATCCTCGAGCAGGGCCAAATCACAACATTACTACGGCGTGACCGCGACGTGACCGCAACATAACCGCGGCATGACCGTGGCGTGACCGCGGTGTGTTGGCTCGGTCCAGCGACATCCGAGGGGCAGCATCTTCCGGCCAGGATTCCAAATAAATCCTATGTAGTTGTCCTTAACATTATAGAAACTGATCTTATGTTATAAAAAACAGACTCCTGATTCAGAAATCTGAGACCAACATTTTACTTTTCCAATTTAAATTACATAATATATGAAACACCAACTTATGTTTTATGAACCAATTAATTAAAGGGAAAGAAACTCCTCACAATAACCGATAAAATCTCATATAGCATCACTCACCTCCAAACCATTATAACATCATTTGGCTTCCATATTTGGTAAAATATAAAGAGTTATAAAAAATTCAAAAATATACATACTAGACAGCCCCCCCGCACCACCAAGACAGCCCCCACACCACCCAGACAGCCCCTCGAACCACCCAAATAGCCCAACCACCCTCGGACAACCCTCCCTCAACCCAGACATCCCCCACCCCCCGGATAGCACCCCCAACCCCCCGGACGACCCCCTCACCCCAGATAGCCCCCCTCACCCTAAAAAGCCCCCCAACCCCTGGATAGACCCCCACCCCTAGACAGCCCCCCCGACCCCCTGGACATCCCCGCCACCCCGGACAGTCCCCCACCCCCCTGACATCACCCCACCCCGGATAGCCCCCCCACCTCAGACAACCCCCATCCCCAGAAATCCCCCCACCCCCCGGACAGACCCCGCACCACCCAGACTGTCCCCACACCACCCGGACAACCCAACCACCCCCCAGACAGCCCCCCCCTCAACCCAGATAGCCCCCCAACCCCTGGACAATCCCCCGACCCCCCGGATATCCCCCCTGACCCCAGACAACCCCCTGACCCCAAAATCCCCCCAACCCCCCAACCCCCGAACACCCCCACCCCCCGGAGAGCACCCCCCCGCCCCCCAGACATCCCCCTCACCCCGGAAACCCCCCCTAGACAGCCCCCAACACCTCGGAAAACCCCTACCGCCCGGACAGCCCCCCCGACCCCCCGGACAGCCCCCAAACCCTCAGAAACTTTGTTAAAAATTAATAAACACATAGAAATGAAGTATCAAGTAACAATTGATTACAAGATAAAGAAAAATCATAAAAAAACATACTTAGAAAATATGGAATCCAACCGCAATGAATCTAAGATGTTTCACCTCCATCGGAGGGTTAAAGATTTAATTAATTAAATGGATCTAATGAGATGGAGAAAATCTAGGTTAAATCAAAACAGAAAAAACACATCAAAATCAAAACACAAAACTAAAATATTAGCTGAATAACAATAATAATAAGGTAACACTTAAAGATTTTAAGTATAGAAAGAAGAAAATACCTGATTTAAGATGGATCTGATGGAGATTTAGCAGTTCGGATGGGGGAAGTTGAGCGAGGAGGGCGTCCGCTACTACACATTCACTTCTGTTCATAAATGAGGAGGGTCTGCTTAATTAGGGAAAAGTTTTCCCAACGGTTTTTAAAAACCATTGGTAAAGAGTTCCTATACCAACGGTTCATATAGAACCATTGGTAAAATCCTCTAAAAAACAGATTTTACCCAACGGTTCTGTAGAACCGTTGGTAAATCCTCCTACAAGGAATCCTTTCCCAATAGTTCTAGAGAACCGCTGGTAAAGTGTCATCCAAACAGGTCTATACCAACTATTTTGTTAAACCATTGGTATAGGATCCCTTTCCCAATGGTTTTTGTAAACTATTGGGATAAAAGTATTGGGAAAACAGCAATTTCTAGTAGTGATTGGGCCTTATAAACCCCTTCAACTGTAAGTCCTCCAGCTATACCTACAAATCACGAAGCTCCACGGGATCCATATGATATGATGGTGAAGATATAGGTGTCGTCATAGGGTAAAATTCGATATAAAAGTCTACCTATCTATGTAGAGGTAGTTCTGGAACATCATCAGGAAATACATCGACATACTGGTCCAGCACTACAGGATAACTCGGACTCTCGACATCAACTGCTCTGAGGGTAAGGCTAGCCAACTGATGATTGATCGGCTACACCGTCCTTTGGGTAATCCAATCCTATTTAAAAAAGGTTCCCTTCTCTCTAGTGAAAGAAAACCCGGTCCCATCATTTCAGAAACATAGTACTTTACGCCTAATATAATCAATTTGAGGATGGACTGCGGATAACTAGTCTATACCCAAGATGACGTCGTAATTCTTCGACGTTGCTACTAGAATATCCCAACTGAAGCTCTCGCCTCCTAGAGTAAGCTCACACTACCGAAACTAGTGTGTAATCATATAATCCCCTCTTGTAGGAGTCTCTATCCATAAGGATCGAGACAATGGCTCCATCAGAATCTTTGAACTTCGAAGGAGGGTCATGGAAATATAAGAGTGAATGAAACCTATGTCTTTAAGCACTGTATCTAGGGTGAAGTAGACATAGGTTGTACCTCTAATCATCTCCAAAAGCACCGTGGTCGTAGGCCTAAACTACCTAGAGCTGAGATCGTCCCAGTCCTCCTACTCCCAATGGTCGGGGTGGACCACCTGGAGGTGGTGGCGGTAGAACCTCGAATCATTACCCACAGCCTGCTTCACAACCAACTCCTCTGCCACATTCGCTGCCCAGCGAACCTCCTTGCTCAAAACTTTTCCTCTACCTCGGCAGTCCCTCACTATAAGAGAATCTCCATTTAGCGGCGGTTTTTTTGCGTTTAGCGGCGGTTTAAACCACTACTAAATGGTTTGGCGGCGGTTTCTATAAACCACCGGCTAATACGGAATCACCAATCTATTAGCGGTGGTTATTTCCGTTTCGCGGCGGTTTATGGAAAGCGTCGTAGCTGCCTCATTTCGCGGTGGTTTTACTGAGTTTAGTGGTAGTTTTTAAGAGCCGTGGACATCAGTTTATTCATGGCTGTTATAACCGTTGCGAATAAACTCAAATCCAGCGGCCGTAAAACCGCCGCTGAAGTCACCAGAACCTCCGCGGAATGAGCACCTACGATGAGACTATGTAGCGGCAGTTAAAACCACCACAAAACGTAATTTTTTTACATTTCATGGCGGTTATCACCATTTAGCGGTGGTTTAAACTGCCGCCAATGTATATTTAGCGGTGGTTTAAACACTACCACAAAAACAGTTTTTCGCAGTGCCCCCTTTTATCAGCGCTAACGAAAAAGCGCTGATAAAGGGAGGTCCCTTTATCAGCGCTCAAAAAAGGGCTGATAAAGGGTGCCTTTATCAGTGCTTTTGTTAGCGCTGATAAAGGGGGGCCTTTATCAGCGCTTTTTTTAGCGCAGATAAAGGGTCGGCTTCAAAAAAAAATTAAAAATATATTAATATATAAATATAGTTATATTGTTATATAAATATAATATATAATTTTTAAATATATTTTAGATAAGTATAAATGTACATTTACACTTATTATATTTAATATATATATATAAGATATTTAGTGAAAATGGCTTCTTAAAAAATTAAAAAAATATTTTTAATTAATAATTTGATAATCATTATGGAGTAATAGTTATTTAATAACAATTTGAGGACTAAAAAAATTAAAAAAATTAAAAAAAGATCCAAAATATGTTGAAAACGCAACTCAAACTTCAAACGGCCATAACTTTTGATCCGGGTGTCCTTTTGAGCTCTACCACATATCAAATCGAAGCCTGCGACGAGCTCTACGCCGCTATGAGTGGGGAGTACCCCAGTCAAGCGTTTTTCGAGGCCAAAAGAGGCCCAGAAGGCCTCCAAAACTGAGTTTTTTGTCGGGGTACCCAGATTTTTTAACATTTTGTGGATTTTCAAACTCGTTTAAGGGGGTATTATTGGCTTTTCTTGGTGGGGACTAAATTTATTCCAAGGTATTACATTCATATTGATATTATGTCTTTAAAATTTCATCCTTTTTTATAATGAACTGCTATTTATAATCAAATATATAACTATATGTACATATTTTTTTATATATTCGCACCTAAAAATTAAATTTTTTAAATAAATAATTAAACATATTTACATATAAAATATATTAGCTTTATCTAAATAATAACTAATATCCATTTTATTTAAAATACCAATATATGAATATTTATATACCTATATATTAATCTAACTATATATATATATTAATCTAACTATATATATATTAATCTAATAACTATATATATATTAATATAACTACATATATATATATTAGTATTACTATAAATATATATATTAATATCACCATAAATATATATATTAATATCACTATATATATATTAATATAACTATATAAATATATATTCATATAACTATATATATGTTAATATAACTATATATATGTTAATATAACTATATATTAATATAAATATATATTACTATACGAATAAATATAACTATATATATATATATAGATATAGATATATATTAATACCACTATATACATATATTAATATTACTATATATATTATAATATAACTATATATATATTATAATATAACTATATATATATATTAATATAAATATATATTACTATACGAATAAATATAACTAAATATATAAATATATATATATAGAGATATAATGAATTGGAAAGCAAATCAAAATAGAGTAGTGGTAAGGGCTTAGGCACGCAGGGGGGAGGTCTCGAGTTCAAATCCTGGTGGAGGTAGGGGTGCGCGCGCATGGGGAATATTAGAGCAAGTACTGTTAAAGGGTGGAGGGGGGTGCGTGGGGTGTTGTATAGGGGCCAAAAAGCACTGTAAAAGGGTTCAAGCGCTATAAAAGCCCCCCCTCGATTGGCAGTATTTTTTAAATTTTTTTAAATTTTTTTAACTTTTATCAGCGCTTTTTTAAAAGCGCTGATAAAAGGGTCCTTTATAAGTGCTAAAATGAGAGCGCTGATAAAGGAAGCGCTGATATAGGACCCCTTTATCAGCGCTAAAAAAGCGCTGATAAAGGGGTACTTTTATCAGCACTTTTTTTGAGCGCTGATAAAAGACCCCTTTTATCAGCGCTTTTTTTTAGCACTGATAAAGGGGTCCTATATCAGCGATTTTCGGAGCACTGATAAAGGGGACCCCCCCTTTATCTACGCTGGCTTTATCAGCACTTTTCTAGCGCTGATAAAGGCCATTTTTAGCACTGATAAAGGCCGTGTTTGTAGTAGTGAAACCGCTGCGAAAAGCTGACCAGAAATTTTTTTTTGCTTCCACTGCACCACTACCCTAAAAGAAAAATCAAACTAGAAATACCATATTGTACATACCAACAGAAAACAAGAAACATCAACCTTGGAAATCGGTATAAAAAAAATAAAAAAAATAAGTAAACATTGACATGCTATATAAGAATGAACCATATTGTACATACCAACATAAAACAAGAAACATAAACCTAGGAAATCGGTATAGAATAAATTGAAAAAAAATATATGATAGAATCAACTATAAAACATAGGTCCATTATTTGAATACTCTCCAAACATACATCTAGTTGATCCTTCTTGATCCCCCATAATATATATCACTTGAAAATGAAACATTAGATCTACATGTGTGTCGGTGTTCCCATATAGGGAGTGAGCGTAAAACATAGTTAGATTTACCATTTGTGGGCCTCGTACTTGGTTTAATACCCCAAATATACCATCAACACACACATCTACTATACCAGGTGTCTTAGAGAAGCTCGTGTGTTAGTCTCACTCAATAATTTATTGTGCACTTTTATGTAACACAACTAATCTTCTATTAACATATTTCTTAAAAAAATCATGATACACAAAAAAATTATGTTCTATTTGATCATAATTTAAAATAATTATTGAGATACATTATAGTAATCACCTTCTAAACCTGGTAGGATGACTCTAAAATTCATTACACTCGTCATTTCAACACAATTTTAATCTACGATGAATCATGTCACATTACCTTAAAATGCTTGCCTTTAATTATATTGTATTTTATTCCTCTTAACTAGGATACAATATATTCCCCTCTGAGGTTCAATCCCAACATCAAGAAACATTCTATTATTCTTATGCGATATGAATAATATGAATCACTTTTACAAAATACCTTAGTTAAAGACTCTAGTATTAGATTCTTTATATAGTCTTTAATTTTAGATACCCCTCCTAGTATCACAATATCATATCCACATTCAAGTTGTATGCCCTAGCCTCTTAAGCATTCATCCTTTATCATCATACCAATATATATGATATTGAAAACAATATATGGGCCCTCTAATAGGTGTAATCCACAACGATACCTTCTCCAAATTAGTCATTGAAGACCAAGATGAAACTGAAATGGAAACTCACGATTAATTCAAACACTATCTATTTCTAGGTACCTTTCAAAAAGTGTTCCCCTTCCCAAAAAGTTAAGATTCTTGAAATATTTATATTTAAATTGAACATAAATGGTATGATGTATCACACTAATCATTAATAAACTATTTGTGTTATGATTCTATTTATACAGATTCATATGATGCTCATCGCATGGGCCTGATCCCAACATTATAAACACCTATGACCTCTTTGTATGCGGAAAAATGAATAATTTCCTAACTATATGGCCTTAAAAAAATGAGTCATAAACATGTATTTTATGTATGATTAACCTAAAAATCATATATTTTCATATCTACATAGATTCAGAGAGATCATAGGAATAGGGGAAACTCGTTAAACACTAGTATTTTGATATTATTCATTAAAAAATCATAAATCTATAAGGGAATACAATAATTCAAATGATTCCACCCAAAGAATATTTGATGATCCCAAAATCTCACACCTTTTACCAATACCTATTTTGAAGAATCTATAGTATATGAATTACTAGTGAACACCTTTCATTGTAATTTAGTTCTAAAAGGACATCCATGCCAAATATTCATATACATGGAAGCCCATTGGAGGTTCTCATCAAAAAATAGATAACCTAATGTGAATCCATTAACATGGAATTGGATTCATAAACTATGAACTCTTACATTTGATGAAATATTGATGGGTTTCTTCATTGTGTTTCCTTTTCAATACCTTCATCACATCCTTCAATTAAAATTGAATCACCAAATTCACCAATTATGTTCAAGACCAAAAACAAGCTGATAGTACCCATAAGGAACACAATGGTGAGGCATGAAAACAATTGTTATGTCATACATAGGACTCAATTTCTATGAATATATGTTCCCCATACCCTGACATACATTTTCTCCAACCCTTGTAAAATGAGTGCATGATGGTTCACACCTTATTTCAAGAATACCATCTAAATGGATCTATCCTGACATTATATGACACTCATGGTAATCTATAAGGAATAATGCCCGATAGGTTGTCCAACTAACAATATTCTATGGTAAAACCATTGGTCCATAATTTCACATCCAAACTTTTTGTATCCTTTTAATAGATCATGAGAACACGTTCTTCTCTTATCATATTGATTCAGATAAATATGTCCACCATAAAGTAGAAATCACCTTAGAACTTCATTATGAGTATCATGTTCACTATAGTCATTTTTATTAACATGTGACCTTGAGTACTCAAGAAGATATATAGGGTGTTTTTTCCTATTGTCTATACTCAAGAATCTAAAAGTTGATCCCACTAGGGATATCCAACCACTGACACTCAAGAGTATATTTATACCCCTACTAGTTTAAACACCCTTGAGGCCCAATAGAATATCTAGATAATATACTTGGGATGGTTACAATGCTCTAATATCTAAAAGAATCAGAATCTATCCTAAGTGGTGTTTGTGACTATAAAATTACAATGGAAAACATAACCCACATGGGTGGGGGAATTTTTTATCATTTTTTCCTCATGGTCATCTCCAGTACCATTCATCCTATGGGATCACACCCAAATTAATGATATCCCTCTTACAATGTAAATATGTGTTTCCTATTGGTGGTAACACATTAGCCTCTTTCTTCAATGTTAACCCAATTTATATTGGGAAACATGATTCTATTGAGTATGAAATAGGTGTGGATGAATCCACTACCCCCTCACCACTAAAAAATAGTAAAAACATCTCAACATAAGAGAATATTACTTAGTTCAAATTCAAAATAGTATAACATGTGAAATAAACCAATTTGTTCAACACATAAACAATGGGTTTAACTCCTAGTCATCCAAAATATCGACTAAAAATTCAAACACAGGCCAAAATGGAATGATGTATACCACACTTGAGAAATAAATACATAAAAAAGAACATTAGAAATCAATAAAATGCATAAAAGGAAACATGAGAAATCAAGTAAATTTTAGGACATGAAAATGTTTGGTGGAAACTATGTTCCACAAATGTTACATATACAAACCAACTGTTCCCATATTTGTTCAACACATGAACAATACAACTACTCATGGTCCAATGATGCATCGTCACCCTCGCTACCTTCATCACCACTTTCTGCTGTCACCTGTAAGAACATTATATTGAAAATTAAATACGGTTGCATATTTATATTAAAACTTAAAACCAATGAAAGTTAGAAAACTAAATAATTTTGATTTTTTGTGATATACCTGCATACCACTAGTCGATGCACTACCACCGGGGGAATATCTGCTCATATGCTGATGTATTTCAATCAACTCTTTCTGTAAAGTAGATATCTGATCCCTCTGCTAGTGAACTATGTTTCGTAGAGAAACAATCTCTTTTTGAGCATCTCTGGGTTTGGGCTGACTAAAGCCAGGAGTAGATGAAGCTTCCATCCCCGGTGTCCTGCTAAAAACCTCAGATGGTACGGGTCCCAAACCCATCCCGCGCACTCTACCAGGATGCTCCTTCCCAAGGACTTTAGCAACCGGGTCATCCTGGGAGACTGAGTAGGACTACGCAGGATTGACATCCCATAGTTCTTTAATTTTTACCTATAAATAAAATATCAATATATATTAACACAGTAAAAACTGATAATAAGTTATTATAATAAAAAATTGACTTCATACCCTAACTTCTTTAGCATGCTCATTAACAAAACTTCCATCTGATTTCTTGTGAACATTCAACCACAGTCCAGTTCGGGATGCTTCGTGCCCTAAACTCTATGACTTCATTAGGAAAAGATAAATCAAAAATTCAATATATTAAACAGATAATACTGTCTTATAAATATTTAAATTAATTAAAATATTACCAACGTTGTTCATCTTCTAAAAAATATTTTTGAGCCCGTAGTGTGAGGGATGACTTGCTCAGCCCGGTTTGAAGCATTCTTTCTTGAGAGATCCTGAAATAAATAAAATGCAATTTAATAGTAATGTATTCAATTTCATGTCCTCTTCATATACATGTATAAATGTAAAATGAGGATAATATAATAATATATATTTCAATACCATCCTCTTCTCATCACAATGTCTGTCAACAAGAACTTTCCACTGTTCTTTCGCTACCCCACTAGGTAGCTTCTCATACATTTGTTTCATAGCCAACGAGGTATCTTTGACATCACACCTCAATCTTCATTTGAAATATTTCCATTTCTTACCTAGATTTTTCAACGTCCACTTCCATGCTATCACATCAGGAACTATAAAGTGGAAGAACATCTGTATACAGAAATTCATTTTGAACATATTAGTAACATGACATTCAATTAAACCATAATTTAATAAATTTACATTTATTTGAGAATAAAAAACTTCATTTTTCTAGCTTGGAGGAATATGTCTCCAATCATCATATGAAATAGGAAGGGAAATGGGCTCCGCTGCGAGCTGGCTTAGAATCCGACCAAGTAACCCCATGGCGTCATCCGTCAGGACCCCATAAGAATCAAATGGCCCGACTATATTTTCTCCAGTAATATTCCAAACATCTACACTTTTTATGTTTTTCTCCACAATTTTATTTTTTTCATCTTTAATGATCAAACAATTAGTATAAACAAAATGCAATAAATTTATTTAATTAAAATTTTTACCTATAATAGTGACACTCCAATACGCCCGTGATGAACTGGAATGGGCATGTCACTACCCCACTACTGAGGCTCCTGAAGGGGGAGTCGACGACTCACCCTCTAATGGGACATCCAAAGATGGCGTGAGAGATGGTGCCGGGGGAGATGGTGCAGAAGTGTAGGTAGATGGTGCCTCAGATGTCGTGGGGAGGGAGCCAGATGGATTGTCATCTGTTGCGGAACTAGATGAAATAGTATAAAGCTTCTTCCTTGGCATTCCTGCCATTTAATCAAATAAAATTAAGTTCAGAATATATATTTCAAAAAAAATATGAATAAAAATAAAATAGAAAATGATAATAGATGACCAGTACTAACAGAAAAAAAATATAACAATCATAATGAAAGACTGCTGAAATGAAACAAGTGGTTGATGAATAAATAAATAATTGTACATACAATCGTTTTCACCTTCAATAATTTTGGTTTCCTACTCAATTGATTCTTCCACTTCATTCATCCTTGATAGAATAATATTTTCAATATCAAGATGGACAAATAATTTTGCTTCCTGTTGTTGATTAAATTCAATTTCAGAGGTTTAATTATCTACTTCATCACCTATATAATACAAATCTATTTGTATTATGTGAGAAAATAAACTCCACCCTTCATCAACAACATCATTCACATTATATACCATTTTTCCTTGAAATTCTAAGATATATGGATCATGCAATTCACGATCACCAACATCCATCAAGTGAGAGAAGTTCACAGAAGTAAATTTCAGGGAATCTCTTTTAACACCTATGATAATATTGACCCATTTTCATTTGAATAAAAAAACAGAAAAATGTCCATGGTAGTTTAATTCAATAATATCATGCAGCTTTACGTAGTATTCCAATTTAGAAAATGTAAATATACCACTATTCTGTGTTTTCAAACCCACTTCTCGATCAACTGTACGAAATATAAAGCCATTCACATTATAAGCGTCGAACTTTCTAACTTGTTTTAGAGGACCTCTAGCAAGAAACTTCAAATATTATGATGCCTCTGCTCGAGTATCAGTATTGATGATCTGAAAAAATAAATATACTTTATTAGATTTAGAAAATTTATGTGTCAAACTAATATTCGTACTTATAGCAATATTTATGAACTTACACGTCGTGCCAACCATTCTACAAGCTCTTTATTAACAGCTTTCGTTATATCTTTCTCATTTCGTGTTCGGACTCTCATTCGTCTCTTCTTTTGTATCCTCAACTCTTGAATAAATGGATATGAAATTTCAATATTCAGCATCACATATCTATGTTCCTGTAATAATTCCAATTCAGTCAGTGTCACATTTGAGGTCCTCGCAACTGATCGGCCAATAGCAGGAAATATTTTGGATTTCAGATGTATTTGAGATTGATTTTAAGTGTCTTCAACATGTCCAACTCGATTAAATATTGTTTCAATATCATACAATTATTGAGAACAAAAGGTAAGACACTCATCATCGAAATATCCTTCAGTAATAGAGCCTTCTGGTTGAGCTTTATTTCTCATGTATGATTTCAAATGCCCAAGATATCTGTGAAATAAAATAAACATAATTATGCATTTAATTAATTACCAAAAATTGTTTACTTAACTGAAAAACATATAAATAAAGTACCTCTAAATTGGATATATCCATGGATAATGAACGGGGCCTCCTAATTTAGCTTTCTCAACCAAATTCACAGTTAAATGGATCATTACATTAAAGAATGTTGGATGAAATATCATATCCATTGCACAAAGGGTCAATACAAACCTCTCCTGGAGGTTGTCAAGATGAAATAGATGTAGAGATTTATCACATAGTTGTCTGAAAAATGTGCAGAATTGGAGTACAACAATAGTAATTTTTTCAAGTAATAATGTACGCAATGCCAATGGTAGTAACTGTTGTAACTAAATATTTGAATCGTGACTTTTCAATACATGTAACTCACGATTCTTCAAGTCAACACACCTTGAGATGTTACTTGAATACCCATCAGATAACTTAAAATTATTTAAAATTCTAAGGAATGTATCTTTATCCCTATTTTTCATTGCAAAAATTGCCGGAGGATACTTTTCATTCTCATTTGGCCAGAGATTGCGTTTTATGTTCGTTGCTTTTAAGTCTTTACGAGCATTGAGATGATCCTTCTACTTTCCATGCTCATTAAGAAATGTGAAAATAAAATTTTCATAGATATTCTTCTCAATATTCATCACATCATGATTATTCCGCAACAAATTAAATTCCCAATACAGAAGTTTGAAGAATATACTTTTTTTATTCCATTGTTGCGTTCCAATTTCTCTTGATGATGCACTTCAGACCTGTTTTCCACTATCATTAAAATGATGAACCTTCCCAAATTCTATTTCAACATTTTCACGCTGTGTCAATATTTTCGAACCAGTTAACAACATTGGAGGAGGTCTACGATCAATGGAACCATGAAATTTTGATCTGTTCAGCTGAAATCTATGAGATGCATTGAGAAATATTCTATGACATAAGAAGAAAGATTTTCTACTGTGAGGTAGCCGTTTGGGCTCAAAATCAAAGTTACAAACAGGACAATCCAAACCCATGTAAGTTTTCCAACCAGATAAATTCTCAAGCCTAGGGAAGTCACTAATGGTCTACATTAAAGCAGCATGCATTTTGAACATTGTTTTAGAAGAAACATCAAATGTATCAACACTGTTGCTCCATAACTCCTGCAAATCGTCAATCAAAGGCTGAAAGTATACATCGGTATCATTTCCAGGAATTTGTTTTCTAGGAATAATCATCGAAAGGATAACAGATGTTTGTTGCATACACATCCATGGAGGCAGGTTATAAGGGATCAAAACAACTATCCAAATGCTATAACTTGTACTAAAAGTCCCAAATGGGTTGAATCCATCGGCATCCAATCCCAATCAAACATTCCTAGGATCAGCTGAGAAATCTAGATGTAATGAATCAAATGTCTTCCACGATTGGGAATCTTGTGGATGTATCATAACCCATCATTGTTATTATCTACATAATTCCACTTCATGTATTCAGCGGTTTTCGATGACATGAATAATATTTGCAATCGAGGCTTCAAAGGAAAGTAACGCAAAACATTTGAAGGTGTGTTCCTTTTCTTCTTCTCTATGAAATTTTGTTGATTCATACTTCCAATATCAAACTTTTCCTTCCATATAGAAGAAGAACATTTCTTGCAATTCTTTTTACTTGAATCCTCTCCCTAATAAAGCATATAATCATTGGGACACACATGTATTTTTGTATAATTCAAACCAAGCTTGTTAACAACTTTTTTCATATCTTAAAAAGATTTTTTGATTTTTTTTCAGGAAATGTATCACGAATAAATTCCAATATTATGGAAATTTTCTTATTTGTAATTCCACATAGATATTTGATATGGTATAACTTTAGCAGAAATGAAAGCTCTGAATATTTCAAACACCCACTATACAACTCTTGATTTCCATCGTCAACTAAATCATGAAACACATTTTCCTTAGTGAAGTTTTCTCTTACATTTGGCTCCATAGAATCAAGAGGAGGATCCAATGATATGTAATAATCTTGATCTTCCTGTCTTACAGTCTCAAAAACATCACTTGTCATGTTGCAATTTATAGCACCCTCTTCTGGTTGTTCTGATATGTTTTAATGATGATAGTGGTGTCTTGTAGTGCCGAATGCTTCATTTACGAGGTCTTGCATTTCATTTTCCATTGTCGACGAACTTGGGAGATCATTATGTGGATTAACATCAGTGCTCAATCTTTCTGTAATGTTCGATTCTCCATGCCAAATCCAACACAAATATTGAACAGGGAATTTCTTCAGTATTAAATGTTCATAATCTTCATCTCTCTTCAACCATGTTCTGAATTTACATTTAGGACATGTAAATTTTATTATCATTTAAACAGATCGATTAGAAATTGCAAAATCTAAAAACTCATTCAATCCCTTAACATACTGAGGTGTGTTCCTTGGTAATGTGATCCAGCTTTTATCCATGTATATCACAATGTGCCTACACAATAATAAAAAAAATTAAAACACATAGTTACTACTAAATAGAGAAAAATATTCATATATACGATAGTATAAGATTACAGAAACATAATATAATAAAGATGAGACCCTGAGTTAGATATGAACCCTCTAGTGTTTGGGATAGGGGAAGTTTCTTTGGTAAAGAGAAACAGTGTGCTAACAACGTGGTAGCTACTTTAACATGAAAACCAAAGCACATTGTTAATTTGGAATAACCCCAACCTAAGTTCTCTATAGAGTCTTCATATAAAACTCTAATATCGAATAAATCTATAATAAATAATGTTTAGGGAAAACCTTATGATGCTTAAAAAACTCAACACATTGTTAATTTGGAGTGACAAGAACCACGTGAGGGATTGTAGTCTTGAGGCATGATAAGTGGTGGTGTTCATGGAAATGCATGATGAAATAACTTGAGAGATTAGGTTTTGAGGTTCTATGAACCTTGTGTGGATTGAATTCCTAGACCTCTCTTTGGTGTATTCACATAGAAAAGAGTGGTGGTGTGACTTGAGGGTGATTTGGATCATATATGTGTTAGTGCTCATGAGTGGAGAATTATGGTTAAATGAGACGATCGAGGATTTGACCATGGAGTTGAACTAAGAGTCATATTCAGACTTCGGTGTGGGCATTGAACATTTTTGTTATTCCTTGAGTTTTAAGGAATCGTGGTCGGGATATGATAGCGCATTGGTGGGTGGGATTGAGCACCTTTGGTATAATTCATCTAGAGAAGGAATTACTAGTGTTTTTGCATAAAAAATGATGTGGTAAGGTGGAGACCACATCAGAAATGGCGTTCAAGATGCGGCTAATGTGGTTTGGGGATCAAACTTGGGTATTTGAAGAATAGTTTATGTGTCTGGGCTTGGTGTTTGGAGTTTCATAGTAGAATCATGTTGGGAATTTAGAGATGAAATGTGGGGTGTTGGTACTATCATCCAGGACAATATAAGACTGAAAATGTCCCAAGAATCTCTTAAATTAATGAGGATCTTATTGGTGTTACATCTATTGATAACAATTATAAAAAAAAATTAAAAATCCATAGTACCAAAACAATTTAAATTCATGGTATAATTACTATTTAGTATTTCATTGGTTGGATAACGAATTAACGAGCTAGTCACACGGTCCCAATACTTACCCTCATAAAAATTAAAACTAATAACCAGTTTCAATACAATCAAGAAAAATTCCATCATCCATCAGTATAATTACATCAACCCATTCCTCAACCTAAATATTCTCCTGGGATAAACCTTCTAGCTCAACACCTATCCTATCAATTCTACAACCATTACTTGTGAAATTGTGAAACAAAATGGAAAAACTAAAATCAAATGTTTTATCCATAAAATCTCACTTCAAAAGCATGAAAAAAGTAAAGAACTTATACCTACTTAGGTTTTCCATTCCTCATCCTTTAGGGGATAATATTGTTACATTGAATCTTCTTAGGAAAAAATTAATGTTGTGACTATATTATGGAGTAGGAAAACCATTAATAACCATAAACCAACTAGTCTCAAACTATTAAAGGGTTCCAAATCTCAGGATAATTCTTGATAAAAAACCCAAAGAATCTAAGAATTACGATGAGGATACAAAGGAACCCACACCTCCCAAAAAAATCCAGTAGGTTTCTTTATTAAATCAAATAATGAGGGGAAATCCAAACCCAAGATAGAAAAAAATCTAGGGAGATATTATCTCTTGTTAAATGCAATATCTCCCTTCAGGATATAATAAAAAATATAAAAACGAACTCGGATTACCTTAAAAACTTGAGAACATTGAAAAGTACATTTCCTTATAAAAATTAATTTCTTTTGACTATTAATTTTAGAACTACCATCTAGGTAACCATGTATTCTATATTAAAGGAACTTTTTATCATTACATAAATGTTGAATTTGGGGAGAATTTTTTCTAAATCCATATGTTATCTAGGAGCTAGTTTTAACCTCATTCCATGTGTTTAATATTATTATTTAGGGATTGAGGAACTAAAATCCTCAATTACCACTCTCCAACTTACTGATCATAGTGGTTAGGTAAATAATTGGATCTCAATATGCGTTTTGGTAAAGGTTATAAATTTCATTAACAATGCCTTAATACACCATAAGTAATCATAACCAGAAAATATATAAACACCAATATCACAACCCTTAAATTTTAAAATTTTAGAAAAAATCATAATATTCACCTAATTTCAAACCTTAGGGTTCGTATAGGTCACCGGGGTCTCGAGGGGCTGGAAGAAGCGGGGTCGCCAAGGTCGCGGGGTCACCGGGGTCGCGGGGGGCCGGGGTCACCGGCGGAAGCGGGGTCGCCGGGGTCGCAGGGGCACCGGGGTCATGGGGGGCCGAGGTCGTAGGGGAAGTGGGGTCGCGAGGTGCGGTCGGGGTGGGGGGGAAGGGTCGGGGCTGTAAAAAAACATGTTTCGAGGCGGTTTATTAAAAACCACCAGGAAACCATTTTTAAAAAAGCTTTAGCAGTGGTTCCTAGAACCGCCGATAAACAACCACCTCTAGACACCATTTTTGTTGTAGTGCCTCGACTATCTACTGGCTATCGATTTGATGGGTCAGGTTGTCACGAGCCATATGGCCCTGCCCACAGCACAAGTAGCTCTGCCTGCCCCTCTACTATCTTCCTCTGTCCCACGAGCCCCACACCATCAACCCTATATCCTAAGGTCATCCACCATAAAGTATGGCCTGCTTGGTCACCTGAATCATCTATCTACTACCTGTTGTGGATGACTCTACTATCTAACATCTGTCGGTGGCTCTCACTGTCGGTTCCTGCTCAGATAGCAAACTCTCCACCAAAAGCGCTCACTCTAGCACCCCATCCTATGTCAGAATGCTGATCTATAACATCGATGATTTGATCTCCTGTGAGAGACCCTACTCAATGGTCCGAGCCCTGAAGAAAGGGTCCTATACCATGTTGGTGGAGTAGCGGGAGAGATCAGTGAACCTCACCAAGTACTAGGCCACGATCATGCTACCTTGCTGTAAGTGCAACAACTCCTGTATATGTAGAGAGCATAGGGTCCCTGGGACAAAATCTTACCTGAAAAGGCCCTCGAAGTCCAACCAGGTGAGGATCACCTCGTCATGTAACTAGAGTGTCAGAATCAGCCATCTCCCAGCTACTCCCTAGAAGAGACTAGTAGCTTGGAGCACCATCAGATTGGCTAGTGTCCAAACTAAGAAAAAAAATCTGGCCACAGCCTCCAACCAGTCCTCAGCCTCCTATGGATCTGTCTCACCTTAGAACCTCAGAGGCCTCTACCTCTAAAACTCATGGTATGTGCTTAGTCGGCATGCACCCTCTGCTGGTGGGGCTGGTGGCATCTACTACCCAATGGGTGGTGGTTCTACTGGCGCACCACCTGATGGCACTATTACTGTAAGAGGTCCCTGTAACAAAGCCTCATCGCTCGGTGGGCCATTATTGTGTACTCTCTTGGAAATCCTGGATACTTATCTACATGGTGGAATCCTAAAATAAAATGGGTTCTCCACAACCAATAAGTTTCACCTGGTGATCTGACTCAAAGAAATCATAAGAAAAACTTTTCAAAACTCACGCAATTAGTGTTTTCATGCACTGAGTCAGAAATCAGAATTCAGGGTCCCAGTGTATGGATAAGTCGACCATTGCACCAACATTGGATTCACTAAACTAAAAACCACCCTCACAACACTTAACACTATTACCACATAGAAAAGATCAGAGTCCTAGTTCTTTGATAGAACCTACTACTCTAATACCACTTTGTCACGACCCGTCCCCTAGGGCCCGTTCTGTGACTACCCCAATCCCACCTACCATAGGCTAGGGTCTGGTGACTAGAACCAGAAAGTTGTATCCATATATCAGAAAGGAATTTCCCATAAACCTATATAAACACACAATCCAAGAACACAACAAGAAGAAACCACAAAGTAAACTGATGGAGTAAAAAGTGTACTGAAAGCAAAGGGGCCAGAATACAATCTCAACTGAAAAGTAAAAGTACAACTGAAAAGAGATAAAATCTCCTGTATCACCCACCGAGGGTCTTACATGAAGGGTAGGTACAATTAACGATCATTAGTTACTACAACACGTCACATAAAATGGTCCACCTTTGAGCACCATCCAGTCCTTTCTTGCTCAACCTCGATCAATGCTGCCAGTTGTCTTCACAAGACACAACAAAGTGCGGGCGTAGCCCATGAAGGGGTGAGTATAACAATACTCTGTAGGGACCCCGAGACCCCTGAAGGTCTCCCAGAGTTCCACAAAGGAAAAACCACAAAGAAAGACCTCAATCAAAAAGAATGAAGCAGTCATCAACTCTACTTAGGTATATTCCCATATATATACCGAAGTTATCAAAACATACTCATCACATACATGTGGAAACATAAGTCTCAAACCTTTAAGCCATTTGAAAAACTGATCCACGAAGGAAGAATACCAGAAAGGTAACACCACGAAGGTTACACCACAAAGGTAACACCACGAAGGTAAATGTACCACAAAGGTAACACTACGAAGGTAACACCATGAGGTAAAATCACCAAAAAGGTAATGACTCAGATCACACCAGGTATAAGTAAATCAAAAAAGTACAGATGATTAGTTGATAAGCTATATCATCTTATTCTGTTGAGAGGCACTGCTGCTGTCCATACGGAGTCTGACCCACACAGGATCAAAAGGCACTAACCCCCCCTGACTCACACAGGACCTAAACCACACAGGATATATGTTCTGACCCACACAGGATCACTGAGCGCTAACCCACATAGTATCAGTAAGTTCTGACCCATACAGGATCGCTCGGTAAAAACCTCCGTATGTTCTGTCTCTAACCTCCACCTCACTTCCAGCCACTGGATTCCCACTAAAAGCACACTTGATTCCAGAAGAATCCTATACTCAAGAAATCGGTCATAAATCAACTACCATGAATCTACAAGAATAAGTAAACCAAATTACCTCCATGTCTAAAGGTTTCCAAAGTGACAGACGGTGCGTCAATCGGACGCTCAGTCTGTGACTTATAAGCATTTTAGTTTCGAAGGCCTTGTTGGATTCAGGTTCCATCCAACCCGCCCATACTCCAACTTTCTCAAAAACTCAAGTGGAGTATACAAAAAGGACTGTCTTGCACCAAGGGTCCTATTAATAGAGACGGTTCATCAAACAGATACCTGGATTTAAAGTTATGGCTCCTTTAGTGAAACTGGGCCTGGTAGGGTTCGGGTCTGGTCTGACCTGGGCGGACCGACCAAGCTTGACCCAGTTCGGGTTGACCTGACCAAATTTGGGCCTGACCTAGCCCGACCTGAACCAGCCCAGCCCACTGAGTGGCGCAGCCTGCTTGAGGTGCAGCCTGACCCGCGGAGGGGCGTGACCCACTGGCTAGGGCCCACCCTAGCTGGCATAGGGGTATCACCTTCCCCTTTCCCCGAACGGCTATGCCATTCGGGATGAGAAGAAACGGAGACACATGGAGCCACCCAGTCCCCTCTGGACCCGTAAGGGTGGGTCCCTCCTCTACTGTCGCGACTTCATGCCGTTCCCAAGTCTAGCGGTGCGCAATGGCGCTCTACTCTACCTCCTCCTCTGTGGCCGACCCGTGCCTGCCGCCCTGCATGACCGTTGTGTCTGAAAATTCACAACCTTCTCCTCTAGTGGCACACGATGGCATGCCACACCAACTCCACGGCCGGCCGATTCCAGACACTCTAATGACCATCGCGACCTAGTGTTGCGGCTTCCTCCTATGGCGCTCGACGACATGCCGCCTCCATCACGGCCGGCCGGTTCCAGCTGCCACCATCGCCTGCCGGTGTGGGTCGCCGGTGCTACCGTACTGGTGCCGCATCAGCAGTCTTCCATGGGGCACCAGGTGAGCTCCGGTGGCCCATTTTCTATCCTAAGGTATCAACGTCCTCCCCGAGAATCCCTCTTCTTCTCTTAGCACTCCATTCCAGGTTTCATCCAATCTGAATAAAAAGGTCCACGAAAAATGTATAGATCAACAAGGGTGGAGGGACCGGGACTTGTTCCTTTTCTCGTGCCCTCTGTGTTAGAATCTTAAAAAGGTATGGGATATATGATTCAATAATATATTAAAAAAATGAGACAAAATCCTACCTCAAGATCGATAGAGAATGCTGCATTCGAGGAAGAGTCAGTGTTTGTCGATCAGTGGCCCTCATCACTTCCCACTGGTACCAGTCTCGTACTCTAAGTGATTGGCATCATGATACTTTTCCAGAGCTTCATCACATGTTGAAACCATTCCAACACTCCTCCCCAAGTTCCATATAAATAGAAGTGGAGGAGGGTGAGTAACACATGAGGAATTAATGAGAGTTCATTTAATAGGAACATTCTTAATTCCAGTGGTTCTATTATAAAGGATTTGAGGAGTTAATCCATTTAATTTCTTTACATGTCGTTGGTCCCTCCACTACCACTTGTTTGAAGGAGGAAATAAATAAAATAAAAATTTATTTTATTATTATTTTAAAAGGCCAAAATCTGTTTTTTTCTCTCGACCTACTGTAGTTGAAGTGAAGTATACCTTAAGTGAATCCCAGCACTACAGATTAAATGGTGCCCTCATATTTTTAATCCGAGAATGGTTCAAAAGATAGAAAACGTCACCCACACATTTACTGAATGTACCTTAAAAAAAGTTTAGATATTTATTCCGGGCACACTGGGGCTCAGAATCACAAGCCTTCAATTTTCCCAATCTCGTAATAAACCATATAATTAAAATAAATTACATGGAAAATATAGGTGTTTACATATTCACATAGATTTAGAATATACCTTAAAGTCATTAAACAAAGGGAGACTTTATCCATAACCTTGAGGAAGGTGGATTCAATAGAGGTGATCTGAGAGAGGAAGTGTACTATCCTGAAATTCATTGTAAAAAAAGTGTTCCTATAATGAATTGAACATGAATAAACAATTGAAATCCTTAAAAACTAGCGAGGACCAATGGATTTTGTTACAACTGAAAATAATCATTTTATTATCCTTAGACGCACATGATCCTCAGCCCGGTTGGTGAGGACTCGACAGGTGCATCGAAGAGACCCGAGATCACATCCGGGTGGAGGAAAATTTCTGTTTTTCTATATCAGTTCTATTGTAGTACTGTAGTTTTATTTTACTAGGTACTATAGCAGTCACTGTTCGGTACCGTATCAGCTAGAACTATTAATCCATTTGGGCCTTTGGGCCACCGGTTTGGTCCTCAGGTCCTGTAAGGATTTCGGGCCACCCAAGTCCTTCGGGCCAGTTGTTTCTCAAGGCCTTTGGTCCACCTTATGGCCTTAGGGATACCCCAAGGCCTTCGAGCCACATGAATGAAGAAGTATCAGTCAGACTACAAGGGACAAGACTTTAGATGAGGATTTAGGGTAGGCGTATTCACTGGAGCTGTGCTAACTGGAATTTGAAGAATGAGAGGGTATGACTTTACCATCGGTACCATGCCTATGAAGCTTTGAATAGGATACCTATCCAACCATTCCTATGAAGTTGGAGTGCTGATTTCATAACATATGATGGGGAGGAGCAGTTCCAAGTTGTCTTGTCTGGGTTATTACCTCTAAGAACTACATGTCAAGTAATTGTCTCTAAGCCTTCGTGCCTTGTAAGGGTTCCACCTCACTCCTTGAAAGGTGGATTATCAAAAATAATAAAAAATGAAGGCCTTCAGTCCATTCCGACCATATGTTCCTTAGACTTTCCCATAGTGGTAAATAATGTAAAAAATGAGTTGATATATTGTATATATTTTTTTGGTGAATGAGTGTTCTAATCAAATAGGTTTTAATAGTTCCTACCAATGTTGGGACAATATCATTCTAATGTAATTTATTTTCAAACAATGATTCACCACTCCCCAACAAGGGTTTACTATGGTACAATAATTATTAAAAAAATTTATATTACGTTTCTTATTCAATAATTATAATCATTTATTAATAATAAGTAGTGTAAAATCAGGATTGACTGATTCAATGTATTAAATAATGTGGTAATTCCCCCTTTATTCTTATATTTATATATATAAAAAATAATTTCATAAAGAAATAATGTTTCAAAAATCTATTGAATAAATTGTTATTATGTTTGTGCATCAATTGAATAAAATATACTGAGTTCAGGTTCGATCTTGAAGTAAAAAAGTTGAGAAAAATTCAATAAAAACCTTGGTACATTTTTTAATATTATAGGAAAATATTTTACTTGTTTAAATAATTAAAAAATAATTTATTATTATGTTTTTGAATCATAAGACATAGATATAATTTTATGAATAAATCTATTTATTATTTAATACATCATTTTTAAAGTATATTAATTAAATTCTTCGTAAAACTCAAGAAATTAAAGACAAAAATAAATATAAATTTGTAAAAAAAGAGATCTAATTTTATTGTAGAAATTAAATAATAAAAAATTTAAATTTAATTATTATTGATGATTTATTTAAGTTTTTAATTAATCCATTAATTAATTCTGGTAATAAATTGGGAAATAAAAAAACTTTATAAAAGGAAAAATTCACTTTTCTTTATATTTATATAGTTATTGAATAATTAATTTTTGATTTGAAAATGGATGTTTTGTTGATTATGGTCAGAGGCATCTGATGACTAAGAAATTATCCATTATGATAAATTTTGTTGATATTACTAAATTTTATTGGATAGAAGCATATGTGGTGGTCTTTTTCATGAAAACACTACATTTTTCAGATTATCGTGGATAATGTAATAAATTCAAGGTAATAACACAAAATAATTACTTCATGAGAGATAACCCAAAAAAATTATTATTTTTACGAATTTTTCAACTCTCTAAAAAATACTATAATTTTTAATGGGTGGCGTAAACTTTATGTTTATCACCTTTTCAAAATAAAAGAAAAGTAACTAATATAACTAGTGATGTGTAAGGTACTCGTGTATAAGAGGCACATGTTTTATAGAAAAATACAAAAAAATAATTGATGAATCTTGTGTATTGTATATAACAATGCCATATTTTCATGTTGTTATTCCCAGACCCTAGAAAAATCCCCAAGAGTTTTATATGAATGTACAAATTTTTTTATAGGCCCATGAGAAAATCATAAAGATCCATTATTTTAATTCAATGTCTTAGGAGATGTAACACCATGGAATTCTATATTTTATTATGGGTCCATGAAAATATGGAATAGTGAGATGAAAAAATTTCACCTATAATATAGAAATCCCCCCTTATTGTCTTTTCACATATGTTCACTCTACTCTCATTTTTTCTTCTCATTTCATCTCTTAGTTATACAAATACCAACCATTAATGTAGAATACAGTTCTTATTAGTTTTTATAATTTCAATTATTTTAGGTTACTTTTTAATTTTATTCTTCCCTTTTCTTTTTCTATTTTATTTATTATTTTTGTATTTTTAGTTTAAATTAAAAAATACCAAAAACTTTTTTCATCATTGAATATAGATGAAAACTCATAATATTTGTGTGCAAAAATAATTTGCATATGTACCTATTAATCTTTGTAGTAGTCAAGCACTTAACTAATTTCATGTAATTTATTGGTCCATAATAATTATTCTTAGACAAACTCTGATATTATTACATTCAATCTAATTTAATTTTATACAATTTCTATATATTTTAACTTATATTAACATCTCTACTCATTAATGTTGTCTCAAATTTAAATTCCAAACATGAGGGGAATTTAACCCCTATTCATAACTTTGTTTCCATCACATTAGTATTATAATTTTAGCACAACATATACATTACAGATTATGTTTTTTTATCAAAACTATAATCAAATTATAAATTGAATTGAAATTATCTTTCCATTCATATGATACACTTCATCAACTACCGAGATCATATGTTTTCAATATAAAATTTTAAATACCTGACTTGCATTTCCTACTAATATATTTTATATTCTCCTGATATATTTTAATATATGGTAGGTGAGATAGATTTTCTTGAAAAATTTTATTTTAGAAATTTTGAGTTATTAGATATTTTATGATTTATTTAATCATCTAGTTTCATTTTTTATAATAACTAAAAATAAAATATGAAAGTTTATATTAAATTAAAAATTTCTTCTAATTTTGGAAATATGTTATTTGGTTATTATTTGTATGCTAACCATTTGTTTTGGGGGTAAATAAAAATTAATTCCCTTGTACTTAAGGAACAACATAGTATTATCTAAAATTCTAAAAATTAATTTGATCTATCTATTTTTTGTTTTTGGATATTGTATCCTATTCAGATTGTTTACATTATTCTCTTGGTGAACAAACATTCATGTTTATGGTAGTGATGTTTGATGGATTCGTTGAGATTTTTTATACTTATATATAAATATACTTACACTTATTTGGATTTTTTATTTATAAAATTACTCACCACCCTATAATCTCAAAGATAATTTGAACATATTTATTTTTCTGAAAGATTAATGTAGTCTTTTTCATTTAAAAAAGCTGATATGTAAAATTAATTTCTAGAATATGGAAAGTATCCATGTTTAACATAATTCAGCATATCTTTGAATATATGCTTTGGATAGATGATAGTGATGATGAAATACATTATAATTTTTTATTTAGGTATGTACCTTTTTCTTGTAAATAATTAAAATATATGTGATTTCTGTTTAAATTTTTTTATCTTTTTACCATATAATGATATTGTATAATATAAGTGGATTAATAAATTCTAAGTATATATTTTTTAATTTTTATTTTACTAATGGTGTTTTTTATTTTTTATTATTAATAAAAATGATTAAGTGTTGGGCGATTTGATGAGAAAGATTTCATTGTGTTTTTATTATAGTTTTATAGTTTTTTTACATTTTTAACTAACTTTTTTGATTTTAGTTTTTTTAATTAATTATATATATATGAGATTCTATAGATAAAAAAAATTAAAATAAATACAAATTCATCTCGTTTCAGGATTGAGAAATAATTATATAATATTGAACTATAGAAGGTTGAGTTTATAAAAAATTTACCGAGACATGTATTGTTTTGTTCTATTTTACATGGAGTCATTCCATATTAATTATTGTAACACTATGATATTTTATTAAATATTTGTTTTGAATAAATATAATTATTTTGATATCTTTCATTACACGCAACACTGAGTTACAACAAACCACAATATACTTTTTCTATTATCTACATAAACTTTGAAATTATAACCTATTTATTAAATATGGTGGTATAAATAAAAATAACCACCTTTATATTCATTGTAAATTGGTTTTATATAAATAAAAAAATCATTAAAAATGCACTTAATTATTATTAAAGACTTTATAAGTTTTGAAAATATTATTTTCTCAAAAAAATGATTTTATAGCTTTAAGGGGAAAAATAATAGAAATAACAGTTGCTAATTATGGAAAATTTTTATGAAAAATTGAAATTATTTTCCTAAATATACATGTAATAATTATCTTTGGGTTAATTTTTGATAATTTTATAGAAAGATTAATTTTTGGATGAATATTAAAAAACACTATTTTTATAAAAAACTACCTATTTTTTAAAGAAATTAGCAAGATCCTTTTTATTTTAATATGATTTTAAAAGTATGATCAGTTCTCTAATAAATTTATTAACCTAGTTTAGGTAATTTTAATCAATTTAATATTTTTTTTCACGGTAAAACATTCTATACTTATGAAAGTTTTCCCATTGTAAAATTGCTTTTTAGTTTCATCTGCTATATTAATTTTATGTTAAATTATACCACTTTAGTGAATGGAATTTTGAAAAATGGATTCCATATCTTAAATTATCATAATTAATATTATATAAAAGTTTAAATACGTCTTTTTTGTCAATATTAATAGTAAAAATAGTAAAAATTAATTCTCACCTTTAAAGTAAAAACTTGTATACATAGTGGTTAAACTAAAAATAGAATGGGTAAAATGTTCTAGAGACTTATTGTAATCTAATTTTATGACCATTTTCCAACCTTATCACATCTAATTTTTACTAATTTCTAATTATTAAGAATTTTTCATGTGATAAACATGGGTACACTTTATTTCTTTCAAAAATTAAAGGTATGTCATCTTCCCCACTGATAGAATGCCACACCATATTCTCTCCTCTTCAAAAATCCAAAATACATTGGTTCATACATTACCTACCAAAATAGATTACATAATTCCCTCCTCACATCATATATCACTTTGTTTTATTAGTATAACGTCCTAGGAATGCTTTAGGTATAACCTAAAGAGGTTCTCCGACGAAGAGGTAAAACTATTGAACTTGTGTTTTTGTTTTATTTTTACTTCATCTTGGTTGAAATATTATTCAGATATGATAATATAATAAAAACAATATATAATATTTATTTATAAGTTATTATGTCAATTTATTAACCTATATCCATCTTCTGTTCTATCATGTTGGAAATAGAACTGTCAACCATGTGTACGGTGGACTACCACCTCATGAATTAGTGTAGTTTTATTTCCGTCACAACATTTCAAAGATATATATAATTATGTATATAATATATTATAATAATTTTATATAATAATTATACTAATTAAGTTATAATATCAAATATACCTTTGTACAATCCATCTTTCAGGAATTCGATAGCATCACTCGTTTATATGACAGACTATCACTTGGAGGATTGATGTGATTCATTCTTCAATTATGATTTACAAGGAAATTTATAAGGTTAATGTTAATAAAATTAAGTTATATATATAAATATATAAAATAAAAATGATTCTATAAGGGTAATATATTATTTGCCTTTCTTTTGATTCATCCGTCGAGAAAATGGAAACAACGTTCATGCATAAGTACGACTTACCGTCTCTGTGAACAATGTAATTAACTTTCAATCTATAGAATTTAAGGATTATTATAAATAAATATATAATGAATATATATGATATTTATATCATGGAAAATTTATAGGGTTTATGGAACCATGATCAAAGTAAAATGACAAAAACTTCACTCTAAACCACAACTGTTACTATCGTAAACATGATTTTAACTTGTAAATTATTAATTAAAAGGTAATAAAAATTTATAGGTAAATAATATATGGTATGATATATATGAATATGGTTTTTTAATATATTTATAAAGTACATAAATTTATTATTAGTATTTTTTAATGTGTATGAAAGATGTTGAGGCTTAAGGTAAGGGATTTCTATTGTCACTTTTATTTATTGAAGAATTATGAAAAATTAACCCCTCATTTAATTTTTGGGTTTATATGTAACCAGTTTTACATTTTATATGATGAATATACTTATTTTTATTTTATTTAATGTTTAATTTGTTTTTATTATTTATTAGGGATTACGATTCAGAATATTTCTAAAGTGGTAAAGTATTTTATTATCAATTTTATTTTTGTGGAACAATTTCCTTTTATACCACTTGTATATCCTATATTGTATATATACTTACCATGAATGAATTTTATAATCATTATCATGAAATTATGGGATATCCATATACATTTTAGGTTCATTTTCATGGGTATTATGATTCAAAGTATACAAATATGGTAATGGTTTTATCATATAATCTATTTATTTTGTAGGATTGTTTAGGATTATGTTTTCGATGATGAAATATTTTGATCCTTTTTTCAAGAAACTACTAAATGTTATTCTCTAAAAGTTTTTAAGAAAAATACCAATTTTTTTTATAATTTTAAACTATTTATGTAATCTGTATTCCAAAATAATTTTGTCATGGAAAAACTAAATTTATTTTTCTCTTCCATCAAAAACCCATTTTCTTACATCTCCATGTATTCAAAAAATGTTTTGAAGATTGTTTCTAATATTATAAATTGATTTTCTAAAGTAATTTTTACACATTATGTAATTTTTATATTTTTTTTAAAAATAAAATTTATGTTTTTTCCAAACAAGGTCCTTTACCTTTTACTAAAAATATAAATTGAAACTTTGATTTAACATGTATGTCATGAAGAATGTTTCCTAATTTCATGATGGATTCATGATTTCATGAATCCATTACATGATTTCAATTTTTTAATGAAAATGAATTTCATAATTTTAGAGAAATTTTAATATTTAAAAAAATTGATTTCAAATGGAAAGGATATTTTCAACAATACATTTTTAATGATATTTTTTTTCAAATTTTTATTCCTAAATTACAACCACCATTGGTGATACCTTTGTTTTACTATGGATATGATTCAATAGTACCATCCTTCTTCTTTTATTGGATGGTTTATGTTTATTATTATGATTGAAATATGTTTATGAATCCCGTTTCATATTCCCACTTTATTCTGCAATGAAATTACGAAATATTTTTGAAACTTATTTCTATTACATGGTTTATGGAATAATGAAATATTTTGAAATCAATTTACATTTAAGTATTCTAACATGATGAAATATTTACAATCTTTATTCACTCTTATGTGTAGTTTTCAATATGTGGTGTTAGTTAATTTAAAACCAAGGATGGTGGTTATGTTGTAAAAAATGAAAGGTGGTTATGTTATAACCAAGGATGTTGGATTTTTTATAACCATGGATGGGTGGGACCTATATATAGAAAAATAATAATTGGGTAATGTTTTATATCTCATAAGTTTATGATGGGAAACAAGATTATGTTTTTAAAACACTATGGAGGACATGATGATGTTATTGATTAACTATAAAAAATTAGAGATGATTCTAGAACTATTTTGAAATGGGAAAAATTGTGATTATAACTGATCAATTGTGAAATTGGAAATAGTTGATGATTTCTGATCACTTATGGAATGGAAAAATGATGTCGATTGATGATCCCTTTTTATTTTATGGTCTCAGATGTTGAACTTTACATATTAAATGGTTTCTATACATATGATCTTGCAATAATTATATGGCATGATCATATGGTTCATGATTGTTTTAGGATGATTTATCACTCTTATGATTCTTGCATTTTGAAATTATAATGTTTTATGACACAAAACAAGATTATTATGCATGATATATTGTGTATGAATATTTTATGTTATATTGATGATATCATACCCTTATTTTTATTTTATGACTTCATTATATTAAAAATTGATATCTCTTATGTTTACCATTACATAACATCTGATCTGACCATTTCATATGTTTACTTTCCCTAAGTTATGAATAGATGATTTAGTTAGGGTATGTATATTAAGGGTACTATATGATAATATCTTTGTGGTAGATGTTTAATATCCTTCATGAAAAAATAAGATAGTATATCCAGTATCTAAATACAATAAATATTTATAGTACACGACTATGTTTATTTTTGTAAAATGTGTAGAATAATAATATTTTAGGATGTGATATTCATATATAAAACTCTTGAGTCATCATATATGGTATAGACAAATGGTTTAGTTTCCATTTGGAATGTCGTATGAGAAAAAAATAGTGATAACCCTTATGATGGTCCTATGTATAGGATAAAATCATAATGTTTTTTAAATAAGTGATGATGTATTCCACGCCGAAATACGTCATTGTCTGGATACTACAAATGGATGTGGCTCTTCAATAGACATACCTATGGGTAACAAATTTGAAATAGGTGTTTCAAACTATACTCATGAATTACTAAGTACTTGTAAATGATCTTTACTGCACACCTAGTTTGACACTCCTGAGGTATATTTTTTTGGTTAATTAAAATTTTCCTTATAATCCTTTATTATGTAATTAATTTTATAATAATCATGGATAAACTAGGGTAAACCAAATGTTTTTTATCTAAAATAAAGCTTCATTCTTTATAAATCATAGAAATAGATCTTATATATTTATTGTTTTCCAATTATGATTATTGTTTCTCACACAATTATGTTCGGTTTTATTAAATTTATAGACCCTAAAGGAATCATGTTAATACTAAATGAAATGAAAAATGAAATGGTTTTGCTCATGGGAAACCATATTTTTTGGGAGATGGAATTCAAAATCTCATTTTTATGCTAAAAAAATATTCTACAATAATGAATCATGTTGACCATCTGAATAATCAAATGAGGGAATAATGTTTTGTTGAATCCTTTATCAGATAACATATTCCCTCTGTTTGCGGGCCTTCAGATCTACTAGTCACTAGAATATGGATCAGTAACTCTAAAATGATATTTTCCGTTATCTATTTATTAGATCATGAAAAATAAATTTTTGTTTTATATCATTTAAAATGTGAAGAAGATCAATGATGAAACTATATTAAGAATACTAGGTAAGAGGGGAAAATTGACTCCATTAAATGGAATGAGTTTAGTAGGATATTTTTTCGTGAGTACATCCGTCGTGTTCTGCAAAAAACTATAGAGAGGGAATATGTTGAGATAAAATATATAGATAGTAAATTTATTGGTACCTATGAAGATCATTTTACAATACATGAAAGGTGAGAATATTGTTTAATTAACACCCCTAATTGAAAAATTAAATTTTTATTTTGTGGTCTAAAATAAAGTATTTTAAATGCATTGGGTAAAAGTGACTTTAGGAGCTATGAAAAATTTGATCGATTTGCCCTAAAAGTTGAAATGGAAATGGTAGATTCCATCCATTCCCATGGTTTTGATAATAAAAGTTTTATTGTGTCTCATGAGAACTATAATAAATCACATGGTGGAAATAAATTTTAGCAACCCAAATTTTAGAAATGTGCTACGACTAATTTAGGTTAATTAAAAAAAGGATAAAGACGGTGTTACAAGTGTGGGAGTCCTTAACATTGAGAAAAAATAGGTAGAACGGATTGGAAGAGGCTAGTTGGTGAAATTAATGGAGAGAAAGTTCAGTGGAATTCACCCCATGCTCTAGTTTTTCAATTGTAATGAGTTGGGAACTATTAAATTCAATTCCATAATCCAAATTATAATGAGGATTCTAAGATATAACAATATTAGAAGAATCATAAAAAGGAAGATCTTTTGAAATAAAGATAAAGAAATTGAATTTTTATAATTAGGGAACTCCATAGGGGGAAATTTTATGATGGATTATATATGAATAAGATCATTAAAAATTTTAATTTGAATCCTTTTTTAACACCCCAGGTAAAAAAAGAATACGACATTTTCATATTTATCCATATTTGTGAATAAAATATTAATATGACTTTAAAGGGGACTCTATGCTCGATGGCGTACCCAACACGCAACAACGAGTTTCTTGGAAATCTTACGTTGCACTCTAATAATAAAATAATATTATTTTAAATGGTAGTTAGCATGTAGCCGTTGTATTGGCGGGAATGGATAGAAATAACTAAAATATGATTATATATGTTTTTAAATGTTTTTACATTTATCCAATAAAAGATAAAGGCATAAAATACGGAAAGAATTCAATTTTAGGCGTATATGCCCTAGTTTTCACTAAAGGTTCACTTATCACCTTTTGATGGAGAACCATCATTAAATATAGTTTTGTTCACTCTTATATATCCTTTTAGACCAAATAAAACTCTTCTTAAGAATTGGGACATCAAAATTTACTTTGTGTAAATTTTTGGTATCTTTCTGATAAAGTTCATTTTTTTAATGAATAGTATAAAATGTTGTATTTTAATTCAAAACTTCTTTTTAATCTAATTTATTTATATGATTATATTATCTTTTGAATTGGGTTTAAACTGAAATTAGAATATATTTTTACCATTAAATCCAATAGTGGTCGTTGGAATTAATTTCACTTTGAAATCAGACTTAAACTAATGTGATACTTATTGTTTCATAAAAACACGCTATTTGCTCTGACAGCGGGAATTAATTATTAAATTAATTAATGTGACTTATTTGTTTTGAATTTTTTAAAATAGACTTCATTTTTGAATTCGGAATATCAAATATAGCTTAGGGTGAATTTTTGGGATTTTTCTGAAAAACTTCAATTTTTGATGAATAGTGAAACCACTAAGTTGTACTTATAAAAACTGATTTTTCCGTTTAAATGAAATTTTGCCATCTTTGTGTTTTGAATTCCAAAAATCCGACATACATGGTTGTCATTAAGAAGTAAAATGTGGTTCAATGGGATAAAAATAATTTTTTGGTGAATAGTATCTTATTAAGTTTTTAATCGCGATTAGAGGTAATTAGTGTAGTTTATGGTAGGAATAATGTTTTAATAAAATGAAATGAACTTTACACATGTCCTAACCTCATTGGATGTGTCATGGCCGACCAAGACAACCCATGGGTCAACTTGGGGACCCCATTAAGCCACTTTGGTTGGAAATGACATTAATATCTTTTTATTTAAAGTTAAAGTAAAAATGAGACAAACATGAAATGTTTTACTAAAACAATTTGTACATGGGGTTATACAAATCAGATTTTTGACTATAAATATTAATTGGAAATATAAAACTATTTACTACATCATAGTATTTTTTTTATAATTTTTAGACATTAAATAAATTAAATTATTTATGACATCATGATGATGCAGCGATGACCTCATTATTTAACGATTTAAATAAAATGGAAAGATAATGTAATATCTAAGACCTAAAAATGTCCAAAATCTATTGGATGAGTGTATTTCGAACCCTTATCATCTTATCCTTGAAACCAATCAATGTGGGACCTCTTAAATCCGAATACCATTTTAAAATAAAGTGACTTTTCTTTACCTTCCAAGAGTGCCCCTCCTCTCCTCTTATAAAAGGCCCCCACCTCTACCTCCTTACCCACACTCCCAAAGCCTTTGGCTCGGCCAAACTCTGCCCATTTTGTATCTAAACTTCCCTCTCTTACTCCTTGAAGCCTCACTTTGAGCAGAAGTCTCCCCAAGGAAGCGTTTGAGCTCAAACCAAAGGGAGTTACCCGATTTTAAGGTAATGTCTTCACTTGAGTCCTTTTGTTTTATTTTGCTTCTCCAACCCCCTAAACTCATTTTATTCATTTCTTTTGTAAAAATTATAGTATCATCAATATAATAGGATGTTTTTATAAGAAGTATTCGAGATACACTTTCACACACCTACATCTAATGGTTAAAGAACATACTGTTTCTGTGGATGGCGAATTTCGGCCTCCCTAAACAATGATTGTTCAACATTCTTTTAACACCTTCAAAGGTGGCCATTAAGATGACACTATATTTATATATGATATATAATATGTTTATGTCTTCCTTAATCTTCTGTATTTTTCATTTTGGGCATACCTTTATGGTTTCCATTATGGGTAAACACGATATCTTCATTTAAGGAAGTGCGGACTACCGCCCCCTCAAAGTGATGTGATTCGTTAATGCCATATGTGGGACGTATAAAGGATGGATTTAATGATATTATATATGATACCATACTGGAATTAAAATAATATTATGTATCATTATGTTTTAATTCCATTAAATATGAAATAGAAATGGAAGTAGCGTTCATCCGTACGTACGACTTACCGTCTCCATGAACGGTACATTTCATTTCTTATCTCAAAATGTTATGTAATATTATAAGAACATATATATAATGGATATATATGTAATATATTACATCTAAATTATGGATATCATTCTGTAATTATAACATATATATATCTCTCATTTTGTTTTAATTCCATTAATATGACAAAAAATGAAAGTATCGTTCATGCGTACGTACGGCCTACCGTCTCCATAAACGGTGCTTTTAATTTTTATCTCCAAATGATATGGAATAGTATAAAATGAATATATACTGGATATATATGATATTTAAAACATAAATAATATTCTGGATATGATGTACCTATAACTACATGGAAAATTATTTTCCAACAAGTTCAATTTTTGACTCATGTACCAAACATCGACAAAAACGTCTGATATGAACTAACATTATTAAACAATTATTATAACATTATAATATGTGATATGAACTGAATAATAATCTCTAAAGGAGGTACTTAGGCAATTATTAATTGACTAAAGTTTATTATTCAGGAATATAAAGAAACGAACAAGACAAGTTGGACTTGAGGTAAGGGATCCTACTCCACTCTTTCTTTTTAAGTACACTCTTTTATGTCATTCCTTTTAAAGCTCATCTTTCTTGTTATTGGGATGTTATTTTATATTAATATTACTGTAATTTCTATGTTCATGTGATGAGAGACCCTATTCTCTCTCATCAAGCCATTTTGGAAGTTTTGAGTGGCGCCGTTAGGCTACTGAATTTTCATAAGAGATCTAACCTCTCCCTTTCTCTTTAAGTACTCTCCTTTATGTCACTTCTTTTAAGATCCTCTTTTTTATGATGGGGGATGTTCTTTTATATTCCTCTTTCTGTACATTTTATTGTAATGTGATGATATACCCTATTTGATCTCATCAATCCATTTTTGGAAGTTTTAAGTGGCACCGTTAGGCTGCCAAGTTTTCGTAAGGGATTTTTCATCTCACTTTTATTCCCGTGAGATTTATGCTACATTTTCCACAATTTCCTTTGAGTGGTGTATGTACTGCCCATTATTCTACTCTTTTTGTAATATACTTTCGTTTATGAGTATTTACATCAATGATTTATTGTCCTTCTTTCATGGGGTGTATGTTTTGAAAGATACCCAAGTCGGTAAGGGAACCTTTCGCCCTCCTCTTTTTTAAAAGTCTTATTTTGTTGGGTCTTTTAATTTACATATTGTTATGTTGGTATATGTTATCATATATCCTTATTGATGTAAATTTTATGTCCAAGTGATGAGATTCCGTTTTTATCTCTCATCAACTCATTTTCTGAATTTTGAAGTGATACCGTTAGGCTGTCAAATTTTACCAAGGGAACTTTTTAACCCAATTACGATTTCTTTGGGTTCAACATGTAGTTATTGAATATTTCATCTTTTGAATATGTGTTAATGACCTTTTATTGTTTTACACTTAATATCCACTTATATTGGGTGTATTTATATTTGTCGCACATAATTTTGAGATTGAATTATCCTTAATTTAAGGATACCTTCTTTATAAGGGAATTCATCACATTTGACATTTCTATCGAGACTTCATTGTTGTTATGCACCAATTCACTATTATATGGTGTATATACTGTCCTTTGGAATATTATATCATGAATCCATTTATTCTCATGATATTATAAAGTTCTGACTAAATGTTATTCCTCAATTATTGTATTCAAGTGTCTCTAATTTTGGTAGAACCCCTTTAACCAAAATATCGATTTAAATGTTTTAATTATTTGTTCTTATTAATATCCATGTTTTCAAAATGGTTTTAAGGATTTATTTATATGGATATTAATGTTTTAAAATTTTAAAAGCTTCAAGGTGGTATGGGACACTTTGATTCAAAAATATCTTTATTAAATGTTTTAAATGGTTTTGGAAATGGTTTATTTTTGAATGGATTCATTATTTCAATATACTAAAATGTTATATTGTGATTGAAATGTGGAAATGTTATATTTCCTTTATTCATGTTTTATGTGATACGTTTATGTTATGGTTCTTGGGAATTTTTATGAAAACGGGTGGTTTCGTGATAAACTAAGGGCGGGTGAGCCCGATATAGCTCTCCAATGCATTGGGTAATGTGAAGGAGTGAAAGGTTAAGGTTTCTCCGAAGAGATTTAGGGAATATACTGTGATGGGTATTCCAAACGTAACCAAGAGGGTTACTCCCTACGTAAGAATGTTATGAATGCCTCAAGTTACCTTTAGGTCTTATGATTTCTATGATTTATTCATGGTTTGATGAGGTATGTTAAAGTGACTATGTTTTATGGGTAAAGTATGATTTCATTCTTATGTATATATGAACTCATGTTTCCTTTCCATATTTTTATAACCCTTACTGAGCTTTTTATGCTCATCCCAAATTTTTGAAATGTTTTTCACAGGTCAAGGGAAAGGTACATGATGTGATGATAGTGTCAAGGATGTGTCAAGAAAGAATCCATGTTTTATTTTAAATATGTTTCCATTGATGGGAAGAAAGAATACTGTCTTTTATGTAACCACTTTGTTTAAATGTGGAATGTAATGAAAGTTTCATGATCTAATTCTCTAAAAATATAAACCTGAAAAGATCCTCAATGTGTAATCTTGTAATAACTCAAGATTAAGTAAGGTTTAAGGCTAGGGCCTTACAGTTGGTATCAGAGGTCTGTTTAGATAACTTTAGAGGTTAGGGTATTCTTTAAGCATAAGTGACATTACCATAATGGTTGGGATTTCAGAAAGAGTCCTAGTTTTAGATAAATTGAATGAGTAAGTATATCTTAGTGTTTACCTTCCTCATTAGTACATGATGGTTTTGTTGATATACTCACACTGACATTTCTGTTTTTAGTGAATAGATGGATCTAGTAGGCACCAAAGTGACAATAGGTTTGAAGGAAACTGTGGTGGTTCTCTGATTAAGAGACTAGATAAAATGGGGGATTCAATGAGGAAACTCGTGGTTGTTCTAAACAAACTATCAAGGAGTCATGATCAACCACTTGAACCTTGGTATGATCTTTAATATGACAACCCTGCTTTTTATTACAACTTAAACATGCTTTATTACATAAAACTTCACTTGATACAACAAAGAAGATCGAGAGGTTTAGTGTCTTTGGGGCTTAGGATCATTACATAAAAACTTTAAACTTGAAATACAACATCCTTATTGAAAACTTCCTTTACATGACCACTACATTCCTTCGTACTTAGCATTGCATGGGATAACCTGAGGACATGCATAAGAAAAGGGTGAGCTATAAAGCCCAGTAAGGGAGTACATAATGAATAACATGAGGAGTACAATACATGTTAGGCAATAGGCATATCAATAGAGCATAAGAGAGACATGAACATAAAGGCATGATAAAGCATGATAATCATAACATGGAAATGTGGCAACAACACTTAACATTGAATTAGCATGAGCCAAGGCTCATTGCACATGGAGCATGAGTAAACCCTCATTGCACTTGAAGCACGAGTAAACCCTCGTTGCACTTGAATTAGCATGAGTCAACACTCATTGCACATGAAGTATCATGATACTATACTTTACCCAATGCATTGGAGCGCTATAAAGGGCGCACCCTTCTTAAACATTTCATTTCATGCATAAGTGTGCCACATGGATCATAAAACATGGATTCATAAAACATAATCATTTCTTCCACGATAAAGGAATGTGGAATTCATACATGAAACTTTATAATCAATATGTAAATGTGCATAAAGGTGAATACCCTTGATGGAGAAATGGGCATGGTATTCACTACACAAAGACAATGGCTTAGAAAATCGGTGTGATTTCGGCAGCGTAACGGCGTGACATAAGAATTCATAAAAAGGTTGATGAGAGAGAAAGGGGTTCCTCATCATATTTACATGTAATGGATAGTAAGGATATCATATATATACATGTCCCAACAATAGAAATGGAATTTAGATTCATGATAAAAAAGTATTTCTTGAATATAAAAGAAGAGAGAGAAGTTCCTTTCGGAATTTCGGCATAGTAACGGGTGTACATGGGAGGCATTTAATGAGAGAGAAAGGGTTCTCCCATCATTCAAACAATAAGAGGGAAGTATGGGAGAGGTGCGAAACCATACCCCAACATTCATAAATGAAATTAAAAGGGAAATACAACTTAAAGAAAATTGACAAAAATGAGAAAGGAAGAAAAACCCTTACTTGGAAGTGTGCTTCCAAAGGCTAGAGAGAGGCTTGTGAGAGGCTTCTTGGGAGCTTGGGGCACCTTGAGAGGATTCTAGAGATAGTAGGGCAGAGTTTGGACGAACTTCAAGGGCTTTGAGTGAGGAGGAAGTGGGAGCTTGGGTGGGTTTATATAGGAAAGGTGAGAGAATTCTTTATTATTTAGGTTTGGGACCCCTTATATTAAAATAATCCAAACCACAAACCATCCCATGGTATTTGCCCATGGTTTCTGGAAAAGGGAAGAGGAAAACAATATTTTACAAGGCCAAGGTCCGAACTTATTAAAAAATTAGGGTTGCTTATGTGGAGGTGAGTCACACTCCCATGGAAATTAATTTAAAAAGGCAAAGTGTTGAATAAGTCTTGAGGGCTCCATTAATGCTTTGAAAAGTGAGTCAAACAAACCCAAAACCTCATTATTTTATTGATAAAACACATATTGGCCGAACATAAGGATTATGGTATTTTATTACATCACCATTGGGTCATTATGATGTCATAAAACACATTATATATTTAAATGGTATTTAATTTTTACCCAAAAATTTGACTGTCTCAGAAAATTATGAAAAATTCATCGTTGGATAATTTCGACGTCCTGATTCCAAAAATAATATTTATTTTATCTAAATAATTTTCTAAATATGTGAATTTTCACTTTTAAAATAAAAACCGACATTTATAAAAAATTCACGGGTTTTGACAGAAATGGCTTTCAAACCTTAATAAAAATTTTAATTGCATTCATAAAATTATAAGATCATTTATATTTAAATAAAAAATTAATTTAATATTAATAATAATATTTTATTAAAATATTATTTAATTCAAAAATCCTTTAATTTAATAAAATATAATTCTTAATTAAATAATAAATAAAAACATCATTTGTACTTTAAAAACTAATTACAATGCATCAAAAATGACTAGAAATTATATTCATTATTATATACAAAAATAATGTACATGAACATGGTGCTACTTATTTGTTACATAACCCCTTAAAATAGCCGCATAAGACCTAAGGGTAAGGTGTGCGATGGTGACAGACTCTTGGGGTTGCTCGGATAACATCGCTCGAGTGGTAATCTCTATCAACTTCCATTTTTCCCGTAGACGATCACGTTCGAGCTTGACTTGATGAAGCTCAGCTTGGGCTTGGTCAAGGGCAAAGCCCAAAGACGCCACCTCCTTTCCGAGCTCCGACAAATGGGCTTCGTAAGGGGAAATTCTACTGGATGAGGCCATCGCTTCCTTTGTCTGAGTAGAAAATTGGTTCATTAAAGCCTTATATTTAAACTACCCAGATGATCACTGTTCAACGGCTATAAAAGTAACGGTCACAAATCTTAACGTTAAACTAAAGAAGTTGACATCATATAAAAACATAAAGAAACATTTAACTGGATCAAGAGGGATTTTCCATTAATGAAATTTTTGGGTCGTTACAACATTCCCCCCTTAAGAAATTTCGCCCTCGAAATTTTCCTTTCCCCACACTAAAACAAATGTGGGTAACTTAGCTTCATCATATCCTCCGACTCCCAAGTTGCTTCTTCAAACTTGTGGTTTCTCCACAACACCTTGACGAGGGGCATTGTCTTATTTCGTAGAACTTTTTCTCTACGATCCAAGATCTTCACTGGTTGCTCCTCATAAGAAAGATCGTCTTCTAATTGTACCACCTCAGAAGAGAGTACATGTGAAGGGTCTGGTATGTACTTCCTTAAGAGGGATACATGGAAGACATCATGCACCTTGTCCATAGTAGGTGGAAGTGCTAGTCGATAGGCCACAACCCCAACACGATCAAGAATCTCGAATGGGCCGATGTACCTTGGACTTAACTTCCCTTTCTTTCCAAACCTCATGACCTTCTTCCACGGAGATATGCGTAAAAACACCATGTCTCCGACTTTAAACTCAAGGTCTCGTCGACGATTATCTGCATAACTCTTCTGTCGACTTTGGGCTGCCTTGATATGCTGCTGAATGGTTTTCACCTTCTCCACCATTTTTTCGACCATTTCTGGTCCAAGCAGCTTACGTTCACCGACCTCATCCCAACATGCCGGTGTTCTACACCTTTTCCCATACAGGGCTTCATATGGTGCCATTTGGATGCTCGAGTGGAAACTATTATTATAAGAGAACTCAACTAGGGGAAGATGTTGATCCCATCCTCCTTTAAAGTCCATTGAGCACGCTCTCAACATATCCTCAAGTGTTTGGATAGTCCGCTCGGATTGGCCATCAGTTTGAGGATGATAGGCCGTACTGAAGTTCAGTTCAGTATTCAGAGCATGTTGAAGACTCTTCCAAAACTTAGAGGTAAATCTTGGATCTCGGTCCGACACAATAGACATTGGTACTCCATGCAACCGTACCACTTCCCTGATATATATTCGTGCCAGTTGATCCAAAGAAAAATCCTCTCGAATAGCAATGAAGTGTGCAGTCTTTGTAAGACGATCCACAATAACCCAGATTGCATTATTGCTTTTGGATGTCCTTGGAAGTCCAGTGACGAAGTCCATGGTGATGTTCTCCCATTTCCATTCTGGTATGGGCAATGGTTGCATCATCCCCTTAGACTTCTGCCTCTCTGCCTTCACTTGCTGGCACACCAGGCACTTTGATGTATATTCGGCGATCTCCTTCTTCATATTATCCCACCAAAAGTTTTCTCGGAGATCTCGATACATCTTTGTGCTCCCTGGGTGAATAGAGAAATTTGAACTATGTGCATCATCCAAAAGTTCCTTCTTCAGCTCCGAACATGATGGGACACATAGTCTTTTCCCAAACCGCACAATTCCTTCTTCATTAACATTAAACTCTGAGGATTTTCCCTTTTTGATAACTTCCACTTTTTCTTGGATTCTCGCATCATCCCTTTGAGCATCCTTTAACCTTTCCAAAAGAGATGGTTGAGCAATCATTTGTGAAAGGATTGATGATGTTCCCTTCTTTATGATTCCCACGTCCATCTTCATCAAGTCTAAGAAGATTGGATCCTTCTCAATTCTCATCATTGATAGAATTGCTGGATCCTTTCTACTTAGGGCATCCGCCACCTTGTTCGCCTTCCCAGGGTGGTAATGTATTGAAAAGTCATAATCCTTTATGAGATCTATCCATCTTCTCTGGCGCATATTAAGCTCTTTCTGTGTGAATATATATTTAAGACTCTTGTGGTCAGTATATATCTCACATTTCTCCCCATAGAGATAATGCCGCCAGATTTTCAAGGCGAAGATCACCGCCGCCAACTCCAGATCATGCGTTGGATAGTTTCGCTCATGGATTTTCAACTGCCTTGAGGCATAGGATATCACTTTATCATTCTGCATCAGCACACATCCTAAGCCCTTCTTCGAAGCATCACTGAATACCACAAAAAGCTCCCCACTTGTGGGTAAAGTGAGCACAGGTGCAGTGATAAGCCTCCTTTTCAACTCCTTGAAGCTTTCTTCGCATTCAACACTCCAAGCAAACTTTACTCCCTTTCGAGTTAGCTTGGTAAGATGGTTGGACAATCGTGAGAAGTTTCTCACAAATCGTCGATAATATCCAGCTAACCCCAAGAAGCTACGGATATCAGTTACCGATGTTGGCCTCGGCCATCCCTCAATTGCATCTGTTTTGGAGGGGTCCACAGATATCCCATTGCTTGTGATGATATGGCCCAAGAATGAGACCTCCTTCAACCAGAACTCACACTTGCTGTACTTGGCATAGAGCTTCTCCTTGCGCAAAGTCTCCAGTACAGTTCTTAAATGCTCCTCATGGTCCTCCTTGGTTTTGGAGTATATCAGAATATCATCTATAAAGACTACCACAAATTTATCTAGGTAATCTCTAAAGACTCTATTCATCAAGTCCATGAATATTGCTGGAGCATTGGTGAGTCCAAAAGGCATTACTATGAATTCATAGTGCCCGTACCTTGTACGAAAAGCAGTCTTGGGGATATCTTCCTTCTTCACCCTTACTTGATAATATCCCGACCGCAAGTCGACCTTGGAGAAGTATTGATCTCCACGCAGCTGATCAAACAAGTCATCGATTCTTGGGAGAGGATACTTGTTCTTTATCGTGATTTTGTTAAGTTCACGATAATCGATGCAAAGCCGCATTGACCCATCCTTCTTCTTGACGAAGAGGACTGGTGCACCCCATGGTGATGCACTTGGGCGTATAAACCCTTTATCCAGATTCTCCTGTAGTTGTTTCTTCAGCTCTTCAAGCTCAACAACAGCCATTCTATATGGATTCTTGGATATTGGTAGCGCCCCAGGTATAAGTTCAATTGAGAACTCAACATCTCTTCTTGGAGGAAGACCAGGAAGTTCCTCGGGAAATACTTCAGCGAATTCCCTCACAATAGGCATTTTTCAAGGGTGGTTTCTTCCTTGGACTCAATCATCTGAGCCAGATATGCGTTCTCATAAGGAAGTAATATCCATGCTTGAGATGATGGAGCTAAAGGAGATTCATCTTCCTCCTGACACTTGTAAAGAATCGGGGGTCGATTCTCCATATGGAGTGTGATTTCCCTCTCCCGACAATTTATGTTGGCTCTATATAAGGAAAGCCAATCCATGCCAAGAATTGCATCAAATTCCACCAAAGGGAGTATGACGAGGTTCGCCGGGAAATTCAATCCACAGATTATAACAGGGGAGGACTTATACTCATGGGATGCAATGATTGCCCCATTTTCCGTACTCACCGACATCTTTACTTCCATGACTTGTGGTGGTGCAGGGATTATTCTACTAAACTTTTGAGATATAAAAGAATGCGTAGAACCTGAATCAAAAAGTACGTTCGCTATTCTTGAATGAATAACTAGCGTACCTGTCACCACTTCGTTGTCGGGGTTCACTTCGGCAGAAGTGATGGCAAAAGCTCTTCCTTGCTGTCTTGGAGGTTGTTGATTGCCTCCGATAACCCTTGGATTAGGGCACTGATTCGCAAAATGACCCGGTTCTTTGCATTTGAAGCATTGAACAACGCGTTGAGGTTCGAACGGAGCATTCCTCCCCTCCGTCGCAGCCGCGGGTCCTTCTTGCTGACAGTTAACAGCTAGGTGCCCTTCTCTTCCACACTTGAAGCATTTTCTTGTCCCCCTAAGACAATTTCCAGGGTGCTTCTTTCCACACTTTTGGCAAGTGGGGTGCTGGAATTTCTTAGCGCCGTTGGATTTATCCATCGGACCACCAGCATTGAAGTCCACCTTCCGCTTCTTGTCCCCATGATACCCCTGTGATTCTCCGATCTCCATTTCAACCTTGAGGGCACATCGGACAATTTCCTCATAGCTGTCGAAGTCACGGATCGCTAATGCTTTCCGCAAGCTAGGCTTCAGCCCACCAAAGAAGCGGTCAACCTTGCATTCGGGGGTAACGACAAAGCCGGAAGCGTATCATGCAAGCCTTGTGAAGTTTGCCTCGTACGCTCCCACAGATTCCTCATCTTTCTGCTTGAGGGAAAGGAAGTCCCTTTCCATCTTAAGACGGAGGGTGCGTGGAAAATATTTATCGAAAAACATCTTCCGGAATACCTTCCATTCCAAAGCCTCGATCTCCTCCCCAGGCTTCGTATTTTTGATCAACGTCCACCATTGATCAGCTTCACCCTCCATACGATAAGCTGCCAGGAGAACCTTCTCTTTTTCAGAGCATTGGAGGATGGAGAATATCTTTTCAATGGAGCTGATCCATTGTTCAGCAATCATGGGATCGGATGATCCACTAAAAGTAGGAGGCCTTTGTCTCATGAAGCTTTCAATAGCGACTTTTTCTTTCTTAGGGGGGGTTGAACGTTCCTCTTGACCAGTGTTTCTATTCAAAACTTGAGTTAGCTGAGAGAGAAGCGTGACAAAGTTCGCGATTCCCGCTCCCATTGGATTGGGCATCTCATTGGTACAATCATCACACTGATCTTCACAACGGTTGTTAGCCCGAGTTCTCCTATTACCGGCCATTGGCTGGAATAAAAGGAAAGTTAGGGGTAACACATAAAGGGTAATCCAAAGACAAAAGTTGATGACTTATAAATAAACTTTAATCTCTTCAACTCATGAGTCTATAGGATTCAATCCAGGCTTTTCATGATCTTCCTTCTAACATATATTCTTAGGGGCATTTTTCCCTTAATAAGGGTTCATACTAAGATTGTAAATTTATCAAAACATATCCCCCGGGAGTGTCGTAACCAAGAGTGCAGCAAGGCCCGTTGTCGTGCACCAGTTCCCGTTCGAGTCTAGCTCAAAGCGGTGTTTTCGGGTTTTACCCCTAGGATACATCTGTGCCAGAGCCGCCTCTACCTGCTCGTATCCAGACAGGGATGTATTTGTTTGATAAACCACTTACTTAGTATTTACCAAAACTTAGGGATGTTTTTATTATGCTTAGTCTTGTATCTAAGGCTTTACTAGGGTTTCCTAATCCCAAAAATAACTAAACCTATCCTCTGATACCAACTATGACAACCCTGCTTTTTATTACAACTTAAACATGCTTTATTACATAAAACTTCACTTGATACAACAAAGAAGATCGAGAGGTTTAGTGTCTTTGGGGCTTAGGATCATTACATAAAAACTTTAAACTTGAAATACAACATCCTTATTGAAAACTTCCTTTACATGACCACTACATTCCTTCGTACTTAGCATTGCATGGGATAACCTGAGGACATGCATAAGAAAAGGGTGAGCTATAAAGCCCAGTAAGGGAGTACATAATGAATAACATGAGGAGTACAATACATGTTAGGCAATAGGCATATCAATAGAGCATAAGAGAGACATGAACATAAAGGCATGATAAAGCATGATAATCATAACATGGAAATGTGGCAACAACACTTAACATTGAATTAGCATGAGCCAAGGCTCATTGCACATGGAGCATGAGTAAACCCTCATTGCACTTGAAGCACGAGTAAACCCTCATTGCACTTGAATTAGCATGAGTCAACACTCATTGCACATGACGTATCATGATACTATACTTTACCCAATGCATTGGAGTGCTATAAAGGGCGCACCCTTCTTAAACATTTCATTTCATGCATAAGTGTGCCACATGGATCATAAAACATGGATTCATAAAACATAATCATTTCTTCCACGATAAAGGAATGTGGAATTCATACATGAAACTTTATAATCAATATGTAAATGTGCATAAAGGTGAATACCCTTGATGGAGAAATGGGCATGGTATTCACTACACAAAGACAATGGCTTAGAAAATCGGTGTGATTTCGGCAGCGTAACGGCGTGACATAAGAATTCATAAAAAGGTTGATGAGAGAGAAAGGGGTTCCTCATCATATTTACATGTAATGGATAGTAAGGAGATCATATATATACATGTCCCAACAATAGAAATGGAATTTAGATTCATGATACAAAAGTATTGCTTGAATATAAAAGAAGAGAGAGAAGTTCCTTTCGGAATTTCGGCATAGTAACGGGTGTACATGGGAGGTATTTAATGAGAGAGAAAGGGTTCTCCCATCATTCAAACAATAAGAGGGAAGTATGGGAGAGGTGCAAAACCATACCCCAACATTCATAAATGAAATTAAAAGGGAAATACAACTTAAAGAAAATTGACAAAAATGAGAAAGGAAGAAAAACCCTTACTTGGAAGTGTGCTTCCAAAGGCTAGAGAGAGGCTTGTGAGAGGCTTCTTGGGAGCTTGGGGCACCTTGAGAGGATTCTAGAGAGATTAGGGCAGAGTTTGGACGAACTTCAAGGGCTTTGAGTGAGGAGGAAGTGGGATCTTGGGTGGGTTTATATAGGAAAGGTGAGAGAATTCTTTATTATTTAGGTTTGGGACCCCTTATATTAAAATAATCCAAACCACAAACCATCCCATGGTATTTGCCCATGGTTTCTGGAAAAGGGAAGAGGAAAACAATATTTTACAAGGCCAAGGTCCGAACTTATTAAAAAATTAGGGTTGCTTATGTGGAGGTGAGTCACACTCCCATGGAAATTAATTTAAAAAGGCAAAGTGTTGAATAAGTCTTGAGGGCTCCATTAATGCTTTGAAAAGTGAGTCAAACAAACCCAAAACCTCATTATTTTATTGATAAAACACATATTGGCCGAACATAAGGATTATGGTATTTTATTACATCACCATTGGGTCATTATGATGTCATAAAACACATTATATATTTAAATGGTATTTAATTTTTACCCAAAAATTTGACTGTCTCAGAAAATTATGAAAAATTCATCGTTGGATAATTTCGACGTCCTGATTCCAAAAATAATATTTATTTTATCTAAATAATTTTCTAAATATGTGAATTTTCACTTTTAAAATAAAAACCGACATTTATAAAAAATTCACGGGTTTTGACAGAAATGGCTTTCAAACCTTAATAAAAATTTTAATTGCATTCATAAAATTATAAGATCATTTATATTTAAATAAAAAATTAATTTAATATTAATAATAATATTTTATTAAAATATTATTTAATTCAAAAATCCTTTAATTTAATAAAATATAATTCTTAATTAAATAATAAATAAAAACATCATTTGTACTTTAAAAACTAATTACAATGCATCAAAAATGACTAGAAATTATATTCATTATTATATACAAAAATAATGTACATGAACATGGTGCTACTTATTTGTTACATAACCCCTTAAAATAGCCACATAAGACCTAAGGGTAAGGTGTGCGATGGTGACAGACTCTTGGGGTTGCTCGGATAACATCGCTCGAGTGGTAATCTCTATCAACTTCCATTTTTCCCGTAGACGATCACGTTCGAGCTTGACTTGATGAATCTCAGCTTGGGCTTGGTCAAGGGCAAAGCCCAAAGACGCCACCTCCTTTCCGAGCTCCGACAAATGGGCTTCGTAAGGGGCAATTCTACTGGATGAGGCCATCGCTTCCTTTGTCTGAGTAGAAAATTGGTTCGTTAAAGCCTTATATTTAAACTACCCAGATGATCACTGTTCAACGGCTATAAAAGTAACGGTCACAAATCTTAACGTTAAACTAAAGAAGTTGACATCATATAAAAACATAAAGAAACATTTAACTGGATCAAGAGGGATTTTCCATTAATGAAATTTTTGGGTCGTTACATTTAATGCATCATGTACGAGATGACCAATCAATGTGGAAGTTCAGGTAATAATTATAAAGGTAACCATTAGAGTTTATATGATCCTTACTTTTGAGGTAATTATGGGTTACTATATGTTATGGTGGAAAATGAAAGGCATGAGATAAAATTGAGGTTAAATTATGTTATGGTTATTTTTGATGATTTTATCTCTTTTTGGGGAATGATTTGAGAATTATATAGTTTTGGAAAAAGGACAACACACAGACCGTGTGACTACCCGTCGCGTCGGACAAAGCTACGGGAATCAAACCCACAACCAAAGTGCGACTGGTATTTATCGCCTACCACTGGACTACGTGAATTCCCTGGTTAGTTTGACTGATTCTTTTTAGTTATATGATTTTATTAATTAATAGTAAGTTGATTTTGGGTTATTTATGAAAATGATTAACCTATCATGGAGGATATGTGATTAGGTTAATTACTTTTCAATACGAGACTTTAGGAGCAACTGATGTTGTTTGGAGATAAATGTTACGATTTAACTTGGAAGACTATGTGACTAAATCCTTCAAATATTTGGGTTTAAATCTTAGATTGGTTTACTTTGAAGAATTTTATGGACAAATTGTTTATCGGATGGTCCTCGTTGAACTTTGGGTTTTGTTGGACAAATTTTGGAGATTAAACATAGATTTTCTTTTTAAAGGGTTATCCTTTTCTAGATTATCTGACCTTATACTAACCTTTTTGGTTTTGGTATTGGTTAAAGCCTAAAGACATGGGATGTATATAGTTCTCTTTGGTGGATTTGGTGATTCTCTAGAAGTTGATTATAGTACTCTTAATGTGAACAAGTCTTCCTAAATACTCGTCTTTTGGAGAAAATATGAGTTTTTGTAAGGAATCTTATAAAAATTGAAAGTCAACATGATAAGTGATTATGTTTCCTTATGAATAAATTCCTCAATAAAAATTAATTTAAAACAAAAATGTTGTCTATTAACTTTTCCTACTGGGGAATCGAATACCGTTTAACCCATCACAAGTTTGTGATTTTCTTATGGTTAACTTTCTCCTAAACATGTTTTCTATCACTCTCCATCAGAACATGACCCTATGTTTTCTCCTCCATGTCCATGTTTTCCTACATGGAATCCCGGTATGGGTTAACTCGGGTGACCTATATACTTCTCTTTCTTTATTTTAAAGTGATTGTTTTACCGAATCTTGTTCCAATGTGGGATTTTCAAGGATGTTTCCAAGCCCAATTTTAAAAATTGCGAGGACGCAATTCCCAAAAGGGGGGAAGGATGTAACACCCCAGGTAAATAAAGAATATGGAATTTTCATATTTATCCATATTTGTGAATAAAATATTAATATGACTTTAAAGGGGACGCTATGCTCGATGGCATACCCAACACGCAACAACGAGTTTCTTGGAAATCTTACGTTGCACTCTAATAATAAAATAATATTATTTTAAATGGTAGTTAACATGTAGCCGTTGTATTGGAGGGAATGGATAGAAATAACTAAAATATGATTATATATGTTTTTAAATGTTTTTACATTTATCCAATAAAAGATAAAGGCATAAAATACGGAAAGAATTCAATTTTAGGCGTATATGCCCTAGTTTTCACTAAAGGTTCACTTATCACCTTATGATGGAGAACCGTCATTAAATATAGTTTTGTTCAATATTATACATCCTTTTGGACCAAATAAAACTCTTCTTAATAATTGGGACATCAAAATTTACTTTGTGTAAATTTTTGGTATCTTTCTGATAAAGTTCATTTTTTTAATGAATAGTATAAAATGTTTTATTTTAATTCAAAACCTCTTTTTAATCTAATTTATTTATATGATTAGATTATCTTTTTAATTAGTTTTAAACTTAAATTAGAATATATTTTTACCATTAAATCCAATAGTGGTCGTTGGAATTAATTTCACTTTGAAATCAGACTTAAACTAATGTCAATCTTTTGATACTTATTGTTTCATAAAAACACGCTATTTGCTCTGACAGCGGGAATTAATTATTAAATTAATTAATGTGACTTATATGTTTTGAATTTTTTAAAATAGACTTCATTTTTGAATTCGGAATATCAAATATAGCTTAGGGTGAATTTTTGGGATTTTTCTGAAAAACTTCAATTTTTGATGAATAGTGAAACCACTAAGTGGTACTTATAAAAACTGATTTTTTCGTTTAAATGAAATTTTGCCATCTTTGTGTTTTGTATTTCAAAAATCCGACATACATGGTTGTCATTAAGAAGTAAAATGTGGTTCAATGGGATAAAAATAATTTTTTGGTGAATAGTAACTTATTAAGTTTTTAATCGCGATTAGAGGTAATTAGTGAAGTTTATGGTAGGAATAATGTTTTAATAAAATGAAATGAACTTTACACATGTCCTAACGTCATTGGATGTGTCATGTCCGACCAAGAAAACCCATGGGTCAACTTGGGGACCCCATGAAGCCACTTTGGTTGGAAAATGACATTAATATCTTTTTATTTAAAGTTAAAGTAAAAATGAGACAAACATGAAATGTTTTACTAAACCAATTTTTACTTGGGGTTATACAAATAATATTTTTGACTATAAATATTAATTGGAAATATAAAACGATTTCCTACATCATAGTATTTTTTTATAATTTTTAGACATTAAATAAATTAAATTATTTATGACATCATGATGATGCAGCGATGACCTCATTATTTAACGATTTAAATAAAATGGGAAGATAATGTAATATCTAAGACCTAAAAATGTCCAAAACCTATTGGATGAGTGTTTTAGAACCCTTATCACCTTATCCTAGAAACACATCAATGTGGGACCTCTTAAATCTGAATACCATTTTAAAATAAAGTGACTTTTCTTTACCTTCCAAGAGTGCCCCTCCTCTCCTCTTATAAAAGGCCCCCACCTCTACCTCCTTACCCACACTCCCAAAGCCTTTGGCTCAGCCAAACTCTGCCCATTTTGTCTCTCCACTTCCCTCTCTTACTCCTTGATGCCTCACTTTGGGCAGAAGACTTCCCAAGGAAGCCTTTGAGCTCAAACCAAAGGGAGTTACCCGATTTTAAGGTAATGTCTTCACTTGAGTCCTTTTGTTTTATTTTTCTTCTCCAACCCCCTAAACTATTTTTATTCATTTATTTTGTAAAAAATACAGTATCATAAATATACTAGGATGTTTTTATAAGAAGGATTCGAGCTACACTTTTACACACCTACATCTAATGGTTAAAGAACATACTGTTTCCATGGATGGAGAATTTCGGCCTCCCGAAACGATGATTGTTCAACATTCTTTTAACACCTTAAAAGGTGGCCATTAAGATGACACTATATTTATATATGATATATAATATGTTTATGTCTTCCTTAAGATTCTGTATTTTTAATTTTGGGCATACCTTTATGATTTCCATTATGGGTAAACGCGATATCTTCATTTAAGGAAGTGCGGACTACCGCCCCCTCAAAGTGATGTGATTCGTTAATGCCATATGTGGGATGTATAAAGGATGTATTTAATGATATTATATATGATAACATACTGGAATTAAAATACTATTATGTATCATTATGTTTTAATTCCATTAAATATGAAATAGAAATGGAAGTAGCGTTCATGCGTACGTACGGCTTACCGTCTCCATGAACGGTACATTTCATTTCTTATCTCAAAATGTTATGTAATATTATAAGTACATATATATAATGGATATATATGTAATATATTACATCTAAATTATGGATATAATTCTGGAATTATAACATATATATATCTCTCATTTTTTTTAATTCCATTAATATGACAAAAAATGAAATTTGCATTCATGCGTACGTACGACCTACCGTCTCCATAAACGGTGCTTTTAATTGTTATCTCCAAATGATATGGAATAGTATAAAATGAATATATACTGGATATATATTATATTTAAAACATCAATAATATTATCGATATGATGTACCTATAACTACATGGAAAATTATTTTCCAACAAGTTCAATTTTTGACTCATGTACCAAACATCGACAAAAACGTCTGATATGAACTAACATTATTAAACAATTATTATAACATTATAATATGTGATATGAACTGAATAATAATATCTAAAGGAGGTACTTAGGAAATTATTAATTGACCAAAGTTTATTATTCAGGAATATAAAGAAACGAACAAGACAAGTTGGACTTGAGGTAAGGGATCCTACTCCACTCTTTCTTTTTAAGTACACTCTTTTATGTCATTCCTTTTAAAGCTCATCTTTCTTGTTATTGGGATGTTATTTTATATTAATATTACTTTAATTTTTATTTTCATGTGATGAGAGACCCTATTTTCTCTCATCAAGCCATTTTGGAAGTTTTGAGTGGCGCCGTTAGGCTGTCGAATTTTCATAAGAGATCTAACCTCTCTCTTTCTCTTTAAGTACTCTCCTTTATGTCACTTCTTTTAAGATCCTCTTTTTTATGATGGGGGATGTTCTTTTATATTACTATTGCTTTACATTTTATTTTAATGTGATTAGATACCCTATTTTATCTCATCAATCCATTTTTGGAAGTTTTAAGTGGCACCGTTAGGCTGCCGAGTTTTCGTAAGGGATTTTTCATCTCACTTTTATTTCCGTGAGATTTATGCTAAATTTGCCACAATTTCCTTTTAGTGGTGTATGTACTGCCCATTATTCTACTCTTTGTGTAATATACTTTCGTTTATGAGTATTTACATCAATGATTTATTGTCCTTCATTCATGGGGTGTATGTTTTGAAAGATACCCAAGTCGGTAAGGGAACCTTTCACCCTCCTCTTTTTTAAAAGACTTATTTTATTGGGTATTTTAATTTACATATTGTTATGTTGGGATATGTTCTCATATATCCTTATTGATTTAAATTTTATGTCCAAGTGATGAGATTCCGTTTTTATCTCTCATCAACTCATTTTCTGAATTTTGAAATGATTCCGTTAGGCTGTCAAATTTTACCAAGGGAACTTTTTAACACAATTTCGATTTCTTTGGGTTCAACATGTAGTTATCGAATATGTCATCTTTTGAATATGTGTGAATTAACTTTTATTGTTTTACACTTAATATCCACTTATATTGGGTGTATTTATATTTGTCACACATAATTTTGAGAATGAATTATCCTTAATTTAAGGATACCTTCTTTATAAGGGAATTCATCACATTTGACATTTCTATTGAGACTTCATTGTTGTTATGCACCAATTCACTCTTATATGGTGTATATACTGTCCTTTGGAATATTATATCATGAATCCAATTATTCTCATGATATTATAAAGTTCTGACTAAATGTTATTCCTCAATTATTGTATTCAAGTGTCTCTAATTTTGGTAGAACCCCTTTAACCAAAATATCGCTTTAAATGTTTTAATTATTTGTTCTTATTAATATCCATGTTTTCAAGATGGTTTTAAGGATTTATTTATATGGATATTAATGGTTTAAAATTTTAAAATCTTCAAGGTGGTATGGGACACTTTGATTCAAAAATCTCTTTATTAAATGTTTTAAATGGTTTTGGAAATGGTTTCTTTTTGAATGGATTCATTATTTCAATATACTAAAATGTTATATTGTGATTGAAATGTGGAAATGTTTTGTTTCCTTTATTCATTTTTTATGTGATACATTTATGTTATGGTTCTTGGGCATTGTTATGAAAACGGGTGGTTCCGTGATAAACTACGGGCGGGTGAGCCCTATATAGCTCTCCAATGCATTGGGTAATGTGAAGGAGTGAAACGTTAAGGTTTCTCCAAAGAGATTTAGGGAATATACTGTGATGGGTATTCCAAACGTAACCAAGAGGGTTACTCCCTACGTAAGAATGTTATGAATGCCTCATGTTACCTTTATGTCTTATGATTTCTATGATTTATTCATGGTTTGATGAGGTATGTTAAAGTGACTATGTTTTATGGGTAAAGTATGATTTCATTCTTATGTATATATGAACTCATGTTTCCTTTCCATATTTTTATAACCCTTACTGAGCTTTTTATGCTCATCCCAAGTTTTTGAAATGTTTTTCACAGGTCAAGGGAAAGGTACATGATGTGATGATAGTGTCAAGGATGTGTCAAGAAAGAATCCATGTTTTATTTTAAATATGTTTCCGTTGATGGGAAGAATGAATACTGTCTTTTATGTAACCACTTTGTTTAAATGTGTAATGTAATGCAAGTTTCATGATCTAATTCTCTAAAAATCTAAACCTGAAAAGATCCTCAATGTGTAATCTTGTAATAACTCAATATTAAGTAAGGTTTAAGGCTGGGGCCTTATACCTTTAGTGAAATTTTATGTGATTCTGATAATTTATTATCTCTCTCTATATATTTTCTAAAATAAGGAAATCAAATTTCATATTTCAATAAATGTATAATCAATTATTGGAGAAATTATGATCATAGATTTATAATGGATTTTTTGGCTAAGATTTGGTTTTATTTAAGGAATAAAAGTTTATTTACTTTTTAAAAGCATATTTGGGGATATTTTCACTTTTTTAGATTGATTAGTATTTATATATTGTGGTATATGACTTTATTATTGATATTTTGATCATTGAAGAATATGAAATAAATTTATCCCAATATTTGTTATTTAATTTTAGTCAGACATATATTGGAGGATCATTAATTATAATAATTTATAGAATGGATTAAATTGAACACTTGATGTTATTTGATAACATTTTCTAGAAAAATATGGTTTGGTAAATATTTAGAGTTTGAAGGGACATGTTATGTATCTTATGATGATTTTAGTTCTCCATTAATGAAAAAATCATCCTCAATATTCATTTCATGGGGTAAGATATTAAGAAGAAATTGATCGAAGAACAACCAAAGGATGAAAATTTTCTTATGATATAAGGAAAATTTTATCTTTCAATTTTTGTGTCTATTTTAAATTCTTGGTCATTTTAGGAAAGTATCTTATTTTTTGGCACTTCCACTAAATATCTCTGAAGTTCACAATGTGTTCCATGTAACTTTTTTGAGGAAGTATATACCTGATGAATCACATGAATTGAACTTAGAGGTTATAGAAAGGGAGAATCAAATTTATTTTTAGGAATAAAAGATTAATATTCTATAGTTTAATGAGAATTTTTGATGAAATATGACCACTCATCTTTTCAAAGTTCCATGGTGAAACCACCATCATGAGGAAGATACATTAGAACATGAGGATGTAATGAGGTAGATATATCCTCATTGTTTTTCCAAAGTGACCTAATTTTCATGTAAAAGTTAATTTTAATGGAAGTAGAATTTGACACATTGAGATTATATGAAATTATATTTTATAATAATTTAACATTTTCATTAACTTGTGTTACATGAAACATTGAGTTTTAACAAACTGCAATATACTATTTATATTATTTCATTAACTAGAACTTTAAAAGAATAACCTTAAGCATGAATATATTAAAATAAATAATAATTTTTTATATATTATGTACGAATTTTCTACCTAAAAAAATAATATTGATAAAAATGTGCTTAGTTTTTATTAATATCATTATATATTTCAAAAATACAATCTTCTCAAAAATAATTTTATCTCATTTTTTTAAAAAGAAAAAAATATAATTTTTAACTTTTAGAAAATTTATTTCAAAAAATAAAATTCTCTTTTTTTGAAAATATCAATGTCAAAATTTTCTTTGAGTTATTTTTTGAGAAATTTATGAAAAAGAAAACTTTTTGATGAATAGTTAAAATTTTAGTTTTTATAAAAAAAGCCTTTTAATTTATGAAATTTACAAGCTGTTTTAGAATGGGTTTAAGAGTAAAATTACTTTACCTGAATATTTATTAATCCAATTTTGGTCATTATAATAAATTTTATATTTAATTTTTATGTAAAAACATTCAATACTTATGAAAAATTTACCTTTAGGAAACTTCTTTTTCATCACATATATGGGTTTTACTTTAAATTAACAGTTTCAACTTATATGATTGGAATTTTTAAAAATGGATTATATTTTTTTAATAATCATAATTAATATTTTATAATAAGGTAATATTAAATTTTATTCAAAATTAATAGGAAAAAATAGTATAAATTAATTATTATAGTTGAGGTTTAAACTGGTTTACTAAGGGTTAATCTGAAATGTTAAGGGGTAAGATAACATAGAAGATTGAAAAAATCTATTTTTATGACTATATGTAGACCTTATACACTATATTATTTAGTAATGACCTATTTTTGATCCTTTTCAAACCTATAAAACTTGGGTACACTTTATTCTTCTTTAAAATTCCACTTGTGTCCTCTCCCCTGCTTATAAAATGTCACTCGCTCTAGTATCCTCTTTAGACATGCAAATCAATTTGGTTTGGAAAGTAAATACCCAAATATCTTACCTAATTCCCCAAAAAAATAATTAAAACCATTTTCTTATTAGGTAACCTTCCAAATAATACATTATGTATAAACCTATATATATTCTCCGAGGAAGGGCTAAAATTCATAAACTTTTGATTTGATTTTATTTCTTATTTCAGCTCATTCAAATATTTTTAAAATGTGTACAAAGGATTTTGAGACTTATGGTAATGGATTTATAGACTCACTTTTATTTCTGAGATACTTATGTCAAATTCATCACTTGTTTATTTTTTGGCGTATATAATTCCCCATTGACATATTATATCATGAATATACTTATTCTAGTGATATTTAATGTTTAATTTTATTTTATTCTTTATTGGGGCTTATAATTGAAAAGATTACCAAGGCGGTTAAGGATTTTCTTATCATTTTTATTTCTATGGGAAACATTCCTTATATACAAATTATTTCTTTTTTATTGTTTATATACTTCCCATTTGTAATGTACCCAAATCTAAAAACCTCTCAATTTTTTTGAAAGGGTTGTTTTTAAGACATCAAGAGTTCCTCCCCATATTCCAGAGGCTTTCGACTAGTAGTGAGGGTGTTAATAATATAATGGGGAGATGATACCCCTTGGTAGTAAGTTTCCAAGAATTAGAAACAATTCATAATAGCACAAAAATAATAATGATAAAAAAATTTGGATGAAAATAATAAAAACCAACTGAGTAATACAAAAAATATATAAGGATAAATGTAATGATGTTATGGAATATAACTAAATGAAATTTTAGATTCAATAGAATAAAATATTAGCATACTAAAAAAAGTCTCAACATCCCAGGACCCAATACCCACATCGATACAATCTCCAAGATCCATCCCTATAAAAAAGTAATCAATAGAATGGTCCTTTTACCTTGTTAAAACCTATATCCATGAAATTTTTTCAATTGAAAAACAACGGCCCAAATAGGATGTGAGTATAAATCAATTAGTCGAAACCATAGTGTTTATACTAAAACAATATGGTAAGAAGTGTATGCAATAAAACTATAAAAATGTGTATTAATTAATTCAATAATTAATAAAATACAACCATAACCTGATTCGGATCTGAGCCAAAATATTTATGAGCATATCTTAAAACAATGCTAACCATAACCCTATAACCAAGGTAAAACATCCTGATTCGGCACCATACTGGAATATCTATTAGCATGTCTTACAACTATGCCAACCAGAACCATATAACCAAGGTAAAAAAACAAGATTTGGTTCCATAAAAAAAATATTTGATTATGTTGTATGACCATGCCAACCACAACCATATACCCATGGTATAGTTAAAAAAAACTAAGCCAATGACTTATAAGTATTAAAACATGTGACTGGACATATACCTCTCTCTATAATCATTACAACATGGGACTGGGTAGAACCCTCTAACTATTAACATTAAAACATAAAAATGCGAAGGTTTATGTGCCAAGTGCATTATATAATCATCTCGTGATGGAACCATATTCCTATCATATAGCATGGACATCACAATATTACATCACAATTCTCAAAGGTTAATTTATGTGAATTAATATTCTCTTTTATATACCACATGAAATTAAATTCACAATTGATTATCAATTTCATCAATAAGAAATATTCCAAATTTTAGGGATTTAATAACACAAAATAACCCAAGGTCACATTAAAAAAAAACACGTTTTAGACATTAGCGAGAAAAAATCCATTTGAAACCAAAGGAATTCAAAGAATAATCTCATTAAATTATTTAATTAATTTAGGCACACCTGATGAGGGTGTAATCATGATATTTTATAAACATGACTATAATGAAACCACAGTGTTAAGGTTTAGACCCCCTAAATTTAACCGACGATCCAAAAATTATTCCAATTAAAAAATCACATGAGGAAGAAGATGTGGATGATTAAAAAGAGTTTTCTAAATCAAATTTGGGCAAGATAAAAACCACCAATGCAATAATCCAAAGGATTTTCACCGTAATAGTTGGAGAACTAAAGGAAATAAGTAAGGAACCGAACCACCAAAAATTACCAGGGATTGTATATAGAAACACAACATGTTTAGAATATTAGGTCGGGGAATTTACACATCATGTAACATGATTACAAGCCCTGTAAATGTTTTAAATGGAATATTATGAACAACTTGTCACCTTATATTTTTTTAATTAGAACCCTTAAATAATTAATCAACATGTAATCCCTTTACACAACGTGTAATTGTATATAGTTTAGTTTTGAGTCCACTTTCCTTTTAAACAACCAAAATCCCCATTAAAGTTTCTAGACTTACCAAGAACTCATATTAAAACTTATCCCATTTATTCCCAGACTCCATTATCTCAAAAAATATTACATCCTTAATCCATTAGGACATTTTCTTCAAAAAAGGTCTCTATATCTTCAAATAAGACTCATATACCATGGGTCAAATGAAAAACATACAGATAAACGTACCTGAAAAAGACGGGATCTTAAAAACTACACACCTTATAATATTTCATCCCCGAGTTATTCCAAGAATCACTGTGAGTTCTTACTGAACATGTTTGGACTCCGTGTTCACATATCTAACTCCTTCTCCCAAGTCTCCCCTGGACATTCACATGCTTTCACTATACTCGAAGAAATGGTATAGTCTACCCCAATGATATTTCTCACTATGATCCACAACTCGTATCATATTATCCTCAAAGGACACACCAACAGAAATAATAAAGGCTACTACATCTATCAAATGAGAATGGTTGGGATGATATATTCATAGTATCAACACATTTAACACATCTTTCATGGTACTATAGTGCTATATAAGGTATAAATGATACACCATTAGACCAACATTTTCATCTATTTCTAATGACCCAACAAACCTGGGAGATAGATTATCTTATTTCATGATACGACACTCCCCCAACCTATGGGACTCCTGAAGGAAAATATGTTTATCAACCTGGTATTACAGATTTCATCTCCAATGGTAAGAATATGATTTCTGCCTATTCTATGTAGTCACCAACCGCTATCTTATTAATTATTTTTTTTCAAATGTATCCTACATTAGACTAGTCACAAAAATTTCTGACCCACATATCTCCCACTGAAAAAGATGTGAATGAAATTAAATTCCCTATAAATCCTCAAAATGATCCATTTGGATCATTGAATCAAAGCTATTATTATATAAAAACTCTACGAGTGCCATATGTTTCTCCCTTAAACTAAAAAAATCCAAAACATATGCTCATAACATATCACCCAAAACTTGAATAGTTTTCTTTGACTAACCATTTGTCTATGGATGATATGTTTTTCTTAAAGGGACTTACGATCCTTGGGCATTTAGAAGACCCTTCCAGAAAGGTGATTTGAAATGAGGATCTATTTTTCAAAATATACTCCATATAACCCCATAAAACCCAACCACCTCATACACATAATGATTTCTTAGATCATTAACTTTGAAGGTTTCCTTAATAGGTTAGAAATGGGCTTCCTTAGTCACTATATCCACAAAAACCCATACAAATTCATTCTTACAGGTATTCATGGGTAGTCCTATTACAAAATCCATCATGAAATTATCCCATTTCCACTACAAGATTGGTAAAGGTTGAAAATACTAGTTATCCTATGATGCTAAAAATTTACATACTGACAGGTGAAGCATCTTTCTTTGAATCTTTCCCCATCCATATTCATTATTAACAACCATTACAGTCTATAGATATCAAGATAAATCTTTGTTAAACTTGGATGAACCACCCATCTAGAAGAATGAAACTCCCTCATCATCTCCTCCACGATAATCATTTTTTTTATAGATTTTCAAAAAGCCGGTTTGAGGGTAGCCGGTTCCCATGCTGCCCGGTTTGAGGAAAACCGTGAACCACACCCAAATTCAAACAATTACAGCAATTAACAGATTCAAAATTCAAACATCAGGTCCAACCACGTGTCCCGCCTCGAGCCCCGGGCCCGTCACGCGACTGCATGCCACTCTGACACCTCGACACGCGCCACCAAGCGCTGTCACCTCGAGCCGTACCATCGCCTCGAAACGCGCCTCAAGTCGCCGGCGAGACACGCCGGAACGCCTACGGATTCACCACCGGTGACCGTACCCACCGTCAACCGTCATTGTCTACCGTCGGTCGTCGACGTCACTAACATCACAGCGTCCATCGACTTCATCGGAACAAACATCAACGGCGCAAACCAGATATCATCGGGGGAAGCCGAAGAGAAACCATCACAACATACAGAGACATCCATGCACTCAAAATCACCATCCTCAAAACAAAGAGGGATAGAATCATCCCATGCTCATGAAGACGCATGGACCTCAAAAAACCGTGGCCTGAAGCCGCCATATCCATCCTTGTAACGTCAACCCAAAACCACCCATCCAGGAACCAGAGGCACAAAGGAAGGAAAAGAAAAAGAAACAGAAAAACGCATAAAAACCGAAAAAGGATCCAGTGAAAACTAGATCAAGTTCCGAAACCCAGCACCACCAGCCTTCAGCCCCCCGGAAACCACGCCCCTCACCAGATGCCTGTGACCACGAACGGGAAGACTCCCTCAACCCGCAGACTCTGGGACTCGGTCATTCGACGCCTACGCCGCCGTGAAGAAGGCTGAATCAAGCGCACCGTCATGTTGACCAAGCCGAGGAAGTCCCCGCCGCGAACCACAAACAAGAAGGGGGAGGAAGCATCGCCTGACCGGGGTGAAACCAGGAGGCGGCGCCGGGAGAGAAACCCTCGCGCAGCGTCGCCCCTTACGGGCTCATCTTTATTACTTGTGTACCCTCATCATCTCCTCATGCAAGACTGTTGGTACCCATACACATCCCCATAATAGAATATAATTTCCACCCCTGAGAGACCATCTTGATGGCATCTCCCCACCATATAATTTGTCTATTAAAACTAATCCCTATGGATAAAAAACTCTTATGGATTTATCTGGTCCAAAATCATGGGTATAACAGATGTCATAGTCAGAGCTACTCACCCCTGAGATTCATGAACATCCAAATGCTTGTCTGTGAAAAGTTTCATTATCATCCACTCATCACAATACTCATGTACTACCTTTATATGTGTCTTATTCCTCAATGAATTGGAAATGATGTTTCCATTTCCTAGTGTATAAGAAAATTCAAAGTCAAAAGACTTCAAATAATCGACCCACATCCCCTTTAAGTGGTTCAAGTATCGTTTAGAAAATATACGCTTGAGGATCTTGTGATCTATGTATACCACAAGCCATTCAACCATGAGATAGTGTATCCAACATCTTAGGGTGTGTACCACTACTCCAAACATCATATCATTAGTAGTCTAATTACACTCATGTGGTCTTGGTTTCCTAGATCCATAAAAAACAACATTATCCTCCTACATTAGAACTGCACCATGTCTAACTCTGGATGCATCTCATTAAATGGAATATGATTTTCCTGGAACAGGTAAAGTGAGGATATGTGTTGAGGTTAGCCTACCTTTAACCTCTTGAAAAGATCTATTGTAAGAATCAAACCTAACAAACTTCACCCCTTTCTTGTTTATCCCATACATTAGTGCTACTAAACGTTATATATCTTGGATAAAACACTAGTAATAACCTTCTAATCCCTTAATGATTTGAATTTAAAAGTCATTATTAGGATTTTCCCAGGATACCATGGATGAAACCTTATATTGGTCCAGAAACACTCCTTCACCTAACATGGTGTCACCCTAATATTTCTCATTATTTATCAAGAAAATATATTTATTTATCTTTGTATAAAGATGATTATCTACCAATATACTCAGGATGATGTCAAGATGTTTGTTATGATTTTATACTAACTGGGATTACTCTAAGATATCATCAATGAAAACCACCAAAAACTGATCCAAAAACATATGAATGATCCTATTCACTAAGGCCATAATACTATAGGTTCATTTGTTAACCCAAACAACATCACTAAGAATTCATACAAACCATACCTACTCCTAAAAGAAGTATAAGGTATGTCCGATAGTCTCACCCTAAACTGATGATATTCGATTTCAAATAAATCTTATATAAGATCTTATATACTCTTAATTGATCAAAAATGTCATCAATGTCTAGAAGAGGATACATGTTCTTGACCATCATATGGTTTAACCTCCAATAATCCATACAAAAGTGCAAAGATCCCTCATACTTTTTGGTGAAGAGAAATAGAGAACCATAAGGATATTTACTAGACTGTATATAGATTCTAGATCTTCCAACTATACCTTTAACTCTTGAAGATCTGTTGGTTCCATTCAGTAAGGTCAGATAGAAAATAGATCTGCTCCCAACACTAGCTTGTTCATGAACTTGATCTCTTACTCGAATGGTAAGCCATTAAACTCATCCAACAAAACATTCCAAAAATGGTCTACCACGAAATGAAAATAATTCTACTACATTACCCCATTATCTATAGCAAGACTTGTGATTTCATTCACGATACAATCCAATCTGCACTGAATTAGTCTCACACAACCAGCCTAAAGATCTTACTCACCCTTGTGATAATAGCTTCCTCCATCTGGAGATAGGAAAGTTAATCTCCTACTTTAACAGTCGATATATAACCTAATATAGAAAAAACCAATACATACCAAGAATCAAGTATAATCCTTTCATTTATAGCACTAACAATTACTAAAAGAAATAGTGACCACCAATCTATAGAGAAAACACCTTGAAATTTTTGATATTCTTTGACTGCACTCCCAATAGTGTTTCAATCATTAAAACACCATCTAATTTTTCGGCATCAATTCCCAAAATGTTTTCAAAAATAGAATACAGAAAATAATGATATTCTCATGTATCAAACAAAACTGATGCTAATGTATATGATACAAGAATCATACCTCTAATGGTAGATGGTTCTGTATCCACATTAGCCAAAGTATTCTACAAAACATGAATCTAACTTGTCCCTATTCAATGGGTTCAAGTATGACTACCTTGATATATTTATATTTCTTGGTATTGTTTCTCATGTATTGGGGTAACACTTACAATAACTCAGCTTGAAAAACCCGTGGAACTCTAGATACCTGCCGAGTGAGGGGTAGATGAGCCCCTTCGAGACCCTAGTGCATGTCTCAATCCTTTTCCATTGGTCTTTTGAAGAATATTTGCACAAAGCCTCTGAAGATGACCCAGTATACCATAGGTGAGACACTAAACTGTGGGGTGAGGACACTATAGGTTCTAGTGACCAAGCATTACACACTGATATCACTAGAATGAAGCATGATAATGAGATTATAGTCCACTAATTTTACTTCTCTTCCCAGTACTTCTTTGGAAGAAACTGTCTTAACAGTTCTTTTTACCACTCGAAGAAGAACATCTAGATATCCCCATAGAAATAGCCCGACTAATACTCATGGTCTATCTTAGATTCAATTCTGTGATGAGTGTCTAATTCATCATGTCATCAAATTAGTTTAAATGGAAAACATTTAATATAGGCCTGACCTCCTAACTAGTACTGTAATATAAATACGTCACCATTAAAATCTTATCAGCTTCCAATGATGGCACAATGCACTATAGGTCGGTAAAATATCCATCCTAGTCCCATAATAAAAAAATCTTATGTGTTAGATTCATGAACTCACATGACTTTTCATCCCACAAGGTTACAAGATAGAAATTATCCATACCATTACCTTGAAGTCCTATGAAGATAACTCATCATGCTTCCCAACTTCATCCAGAATATCCCACTAATACTTGGTAGGTCCATGAAGCACATACACGACAAGTTTCACCCACATTTCTATGGGTGTCTCAAGATGTTTGAATATGAACATCCATCATCTCATTAGGAACTACATGAAGTACTATTTTAGCTACATTAGGTGTGTATTGATTTAAACTCTCTTGATTCTCATTCCAAATAACATGAGGAGGAATTTTCTCTACAAGACAAACACATACCTTATAGAATTGTCTAGGAACATGGTCAACCGAATAGGTGACTACAACAGAGAACCAGTAATACTTGGCCTTTATAGACATGTATAAGATGTATTTTATTATGACACATAAACTCATTTAATTTATGTAGTGAAACAAATATCTCATATAATAGTCCAATATGAATGTATATATTACATGAAAAAATTAATATGTACCTATCAAGATCAGTGCATGTCAAGTTTTAACTATGTACCTATTATGATGCATGTATTCTCAGATCACACCATACCGAACCATGACTGAAATCTCAAGATACAATAAAATTATAAAATAATAGCCCCACAAAAAATTTGAATCACCCAAGGTAAAATGACACTAACTGTAAAAATAAAAAATAAGAAACAACAATCCCATACCTGGAAACTCATATTCCCCCCATACATGGGCAAGATACTCCAATGCACAACCACATTAAGAATTATCAGCACATCCTAATATCTATTCAACATTTATGAAACATTAAGGCAAATAAAAAGAAAGCCTTCTCCTGTGATTCCACTTTGTAATGTCCCCAAATCTTACAGTCTATCATGTAGCAGGAAAGGGTTGTCTATGAGACCTTCAACACACCTCCTCGTATTCCAGAGGCTACCAACTAGTAGAGGGGGTGTTATTAGTATAATGGAGAGACTATACCCTCTGGTAAGAAGTGTCATATCAGTAAACACAATTCAAAATAAAATAGAAATAATCATAGAAAATTAATTTCCGAATAAATCAATAAAAAACAACTGAGTAATCCAATAAGTAGATGAGGAATAATGTAATGAAGTGAAGGAATTTAAGTAAATACATAAAAGAATAATTACTAGAAAAGACAAAAAGACTAAAATTATAGACTCTATTTATTAGGTCTGAATCCCCATGTCGGTCCCATATTAAAACTCTAGAATAATAGAAAATAAGAAATCAAAAACAAGGTCCTTTTCCCTTGTCCAAACCTATAACCATTAATCTTATCAGGTTCCTAAAATTAGCCTGAATAGGATTTCAATACAACTAAGTAGGTTGAATAAACCATGCACAAAATAAACCAGTCTAAGAAGAAGTTTATGAAATAAATCAACAAATATGTATATTAATTAATTAAATAATTAATAAAATAAAACCATAACCTCCTTTAGATACATGCTAGAAAATCTCTGAGCTTGTGTTACATCCATTCCATCCATAACCTTGTAACCAAGGTAAAACAACCCACTTTGGCACCATGTTGTAACATATCTGAGCATGTCTTATAACCATGCCAACCACTAACTTATAACCAAGTTAAATAACATCCTTTATGACTATGGTAGAATATCTATAATCATATCTTACGACCATTCCATCCATAACCAAATACCCACGGTATAGTCTCTAAAAGCCTGCTCAAATACCTATAAGAATTATAGAATGGGGCTGGGCATAACCTGCTCTCTATAAGCATTACAACATGGGACTGGGCTGATCCCACTCACTATCATCACTACAACATATACATGTGAATGTACCTGGGCCTAGCCCATTATATATTCATTTCCACATGGAAAAAAATTACTACCATATATAATGTATAAAAAAATATCACGTCACAATTTTCAATGGTAAATTATAAAAATTACCATTATTCTTATGCCATAAGATATTAAATTATAAATTTATTAACAATTATATCAATAATAATTGACCCACAATTTGGGTATTATATAATAAGAAATCACCCTAGGTCACATGTCATGCTAAACATACTTTAAAAAACTATCGAATTAAAAATACTTTTGAAACCAATGGAATTTAAGGGATAATCTCATTCAATAATTTAATTAATTTGGGTGGGCACAATGAGGGAACAATCCCAATATTGCATAAAATTGAAACCAATCAAACCATAGGGAATTATTTTAGACCCCATACATTTAACTAATGATCCAAAAATGCTTTTAATGGAAAAATTCCATGAGGAATAAGGTGTGGATGATTGAAAAGAGGTTCCTAGATCAAAAATAATCACAATCAAAACCAATAATGAAATCCACCAAAGGATTTCACTATAGCGATTGGAGAACCTATGGGAGAAAGAAGAAACCTAACCAAATTAACTTACCAGGGATTGAAGATGGAAACGAAATTTACATAAGAGAGGTTGGAACTCCAAAATTTCTTGGTGAATTCCCTTGGTATGAGAGTATAGAATCATTAGTTTAACCATATAAAAATTAATCCACCAAACATGTTTAAAACAACAGCTCGAGAATTTACACATTGTGTAACATGATTTCACATTGTGTAAATGTTTTAAATGGAATATTACTAAAACCCATCACCTCAGATTTATGTTTTTAAAACACTTAAATTATTACATGATGTATAATCCCTTTACACGATGTGTAAATTTTCTATAGTTGAATTTTCAGTCCATTTTCATTTTAAACAACCAAAATACCATTTAGAGCTTCTGAACATTCCTGAACCCATATTAACACATAACCCATTTATTATTAGACTCCATTAACTCAAAAATCTTACATCCCTAAAATTTTAGGTAATTTTATCTAAAAATTGCTCTCCATCACTAAATAAGACTCATCCCCCAAGGCTCAAACAAAAAACTCACAGAGAAATGCACCCAAAAAAGATGATATCTTACACCAAGAATTCATTTTATAATTATTCTCATGAAATTATGCGACATTCATATCCATTTATAGTTCATTATTTCAAGGGTATTATGATTCAAAATAAACTATAGTGGAAATGGTTTTATCTTACAATCTCTTTGTTTATTAAGATTGTTTTTTATTAAATTTCTGATAACGAAGTATATTGATATATCTATCAATAAACACATGATTTTTGTACTCTCCTCTTTATATCATTAAAATAAATTTTTTTATCTCATTCTTCACCCTTTATGCTATCAGTAACACAAGATTTTTTTTAAGGAAAACTAAATTTATTTATCTCCTCAGTCGAAATCCCTTTTACATTTATGTAATTTTTTAAAATGTTTTAAATAATTTTTTCACTATTCTAATTTTTTTAAATACATATTTACCCATTTTTTATTTTTTTAAAATATTACATGGAATAATAATGTTTTTTTAATACCAATACCCTTTTCTTTTACCAAAATAGTGAAAGGAATCTTTGTTCTAACATATACACCATGATCTATATTTCTTATTCTCATGACTTCTCTATCATTTAACGACTCCACTATAATTTTTCAATATTAAACTTTGTGAAAATGTTTTCCTTAATATTTATAAACTTTTATATTTAAAGGATATGATTTCAAATTCCATGTATATTTTTTAAGAATGTTTTTTGATCATTTTATAAAGTTTCTATTCGACAACGACAACAACCTTTGGTGTTGCTTATGTTTTATTTTGGATCTGATCATAACATAATATCATTTTTCATTCTTAGAATGGTTTATGCATTATGATATTGATGAAAATATTTTTAGGACACTCATTTCTTTCATTTGTGTTCTTCTATGATGAAATGATGAAATGTTTATGAAACTCATTTATTTCCTAAAGGTTATGATATGAGAAAATGTTTATGAAACCCATTTATATTCATGGGTTATTATATGATAAATGTTTTAGGATATTTTCTAATAATTATGTAGGGTTTTTATTATTTGATGATGTATATGATATCACTAAATATGGTGGTAACATTATAACAATACATCGTGCTTAAGTTATAACCATGGAAGGCGTTACGTTATAACCAAGAATGGATAGAACTATATCTCACACCAATGTATTTGGTAATGTTTTATATCTCATGATATGATGATGGGAACCAAGATGATGTGTTTATCCACTATAAGAAAAAAGCGAATCTACTTCATCCACTATGGGAAACTGGTAATGATTCATGATCGATTATGAAATGGCAAATAGGTGATGATGCACGATACATCATGTAATGGGTAACATATATTGATGCATTATTTTTTATGAAATTGGAAATAGTTTTTGATTCCCAATACATTATGATTTTATGCCATCATATGTTTACCTTCACATAGGAAATGGTTTCTATAATTATGATGGTGCCACACTTATATTACATGAAGTTGTGGTTCATGAGTGATTATTGAAGATTAATCAATCTTATGATTACTGTATGTTGAAATGATAATGTTTTATTCCATGAATCCGGTTTATGATCCATGATATATTAACTATTAACATTTCATTTTTTATTCCGAACCTCATACACATATTCTTATCATATACTTTCATATAATCATTGAATGATATCACATATTTTTACCCTTAATAAGAATTTGTGATGACCCTTTATTATGTTTCCTTTCCCAAAGTTATGATTAAATATTTTAAATAGGGTTTGTCTATGAATTTTACAAAATGATGAGATCTTTGTGGGTGATGTTGGAGTTATTTCCTTACAATAACCTGGCTTTTCTGATATTACAATAACATAATTTTAAATATAATCAATATAATAGTGTTACAAAACCAGGATCCAAAGGTTTATTTTCTTGGGAAAACAATGAACATTCATAAGTCTTACATAATTAAACATAAATATTATTTAATTCAACATTCTCTAAAATCCTATTGTCCTTCACATTCTATTTATTACAAGTAGTCACCTAAGGATATAAATCTAATAAAGGGGTTAGCTAAAATCCTTGTAAGAGGATATATAATAATATGAATCAATATATAATGGGTAAAAATAGTCATCATCATAACTACATAAGCATTGTATCATCATCATAATAATGAGAGTAATCTTTAGATAAATCATTGACTGTAGAAATTCATAAAAATAAAATATCATGTCCTAGTGGTCAACATCCACAAATAGTAGTGTACAAATCTAGAATCGTGTTCATGCATAACATTTGTGCATTATCATAACATCAAAATTTTGAAAAAATATAGTATAATTTTTAAACATATATAAATTTGTATCATGAGATAAATCACATTACCCAATTCATTGTTTAGTTATATAATTACGGGCTCACCTATCACATCATAACATATTTATGATCATGCATTGAACATAAAACGTATATCAACCTTTCAGATAAAATAAACAATGGAAAGGAATGAGTATATTTTCATTAAGAATAAATTAATAATATTTGGACTTCCAAAATAATGGAATAATATACTTGGTATCAATCATGATTTAAGAAGAAACAATCTCAAGAGAAGTAAAAGATGAGTTTTTAGAAAGAAGTATTCTTCTGGAAAAATATTTTCATTATCCATAAACCAGATTGGAATAATTTATATCCCAAAAAATAAAGGTAAGGATGAAAGAATTGATATTTAATTAATATTATAGAAACACTCATACTAAAATAGATTGAAAGAGGGAAAACTCAAAGAAACAGAGTGGGGTTTGACAATCCCCTAACTTTATGTCTGATTGTATTCTTCAAATTAATATACTATAAAATCAAATTATATTCCTCAATTAATAAATAAATATACTCATATACATTTATTTTATTAATTATAATTTTATTATTTTCTTTGATGGACATTTTTATGAGTTATAGTGTTCAATTCCACCATTCTGGAGTGTTCATTTCTTAGTTTTGATGATCATTTCACTTGTGTACATGTATGGAAGTTCCTATAAAATGAGGATAATTTTATAGAATTTATATTATATTTTAATAATGAAATTACATGGTATTAAATTATTTTATATATAATTTGGTTATATGGTATGAATATGAATCATTAGATAAGATGTTATGATAATCAATTAGATTAATTTCGCAGGTGTTCGATCATAACAAACTAGTTTCAATTTATTATTTAATATTATGTATATTTGTCAGAACTAGAACATAAAAAGGGTTATAAAAAAATTTTACAATATATTTCAACAATTATAATGGGTTTAAAACCAGAATTGAAGGAATTTTAAGTAAATAAAAATGCATCATCCACGGTGGCGGTGAATTGACAAATCATGGACGATGTTTTCATTTTTAAAATAAAAGGGTAAGGGAAGGGGTATTGATGATTGATTATAAAATTAAAATAATAATATTAAATTATATTTCAGATAGTTGAGTTATAATACCACTTGTATAGGGATAGGTTAGGTGACAATAATAAATTCAAGAAATTTAAAACAAATTAAAAGAAAATGAAAGAGTATTTTACCTCTCAAATTCCCCCTTGAGAACATCCTTAGTGGATTTGGATATAGTCTTTTGTTGAGTGAAAAGGATACTAGATGTGGTAAGGATAATTTTTTACTTTATTTGGTAATTCTTCAGGGGATTTTAGGTTTGTTGGGAATAATATTAGTTGGGTGGTATTTATAGGGGAGGAGAGAGATATTTTTTGATTATTTGAATCATTAGATTATTATTTTTTCCCAAGAATATGAATTGATTGAACATTACCACAAAATATATTAAAAAAATTTCGAATTTTTTTAAAGTTGAATTGTATTATCCATACTTCATCTATGACTCAATAATTCATTAATTTGTTAAATACCATAAATTACTATATTTCACTATTCACCAAAATTCAAATATTTTAGAAAAATTCCAAAAATTCACCCTAACCACTATTCGACATCTATAATTAAGAAATAAACTATATTTTATTAAAAAAAATTCAAAATTTAATAAATTTAACTACTAATTAATATCATCATTTACTTGGAAAATATCAATTTTAAAACAATAACTAATTTTATAATTCTTTGAAAAATTAATTTAGATCTCAAAGAATTATCTTATAATTATAAGAAAAATATGATTTTGATTAATGAATATATTTTATAAAATAATCATTCTTTTAAATCATTATATTAATTATAAAATGGAAAATAAACATTGAAGTTTTTTTAAAATACCAACACTTAATTAATAAATTTTAAAACATTTTTTACTTATACTATGATATAATTATATCATATTATCAGTTATATAATACCTAAATTTTATTTATACTTTATACATGGGGTTTCAATTTTGTTGTCAAGATTTTTATTCCTAGTGGTCACATTACTATTCCAAAGTTCATTTTACTATTCCATTGGTATAAGTTCATTAATCTCTAGAAAAACCTCTTATTTCAATAATTAGTCATTTAAAATGTTTTTATTGTGTTATCTATGTGAATTTTTTTGATTTATAATATATATAATAATTATAATAAGGGAGTTTACATTGATAAAATCTTTGGTTGTTACAATCTTCCCCCTTTATGAATGTTATCCCTTTAAATTTTGTTTTAGAAAAACTTGTGAGGATATTTATACTTAATTGCTTCGTCTGTTTCCCATATTGCCTCTTCAAACATATTGTTTTTCCATAATATTTTTACCACGTGATTAGTCTTGTTTCGTAGAACATTCCCTCTATGGTCCAAGATCTTCATTGTCAGGTCATGGTAAGAGAGATCATTTCCCATTTGTACCACATCTAGATTCAGTATATGTGAAGGATCTGGTATGTACTTCTTCATGAGGGACACATGGAATACATCATGTTCTTGAGACTTTTTAGTTGAAGGTGATAGTCGATTTGGAAAAACTTCGACATGAACAAGAATTTCAAATGGGTCGATGTATAAGGGACTCATATTTCATTTATTCTTAGATATCATGACTGAATTCTATGAAGATACATAGAGGAATAACATGTGTAGTTGGGATCTTACCTAATTGGAAAATGATTCTAGTAATCTTACATCAAACCTAGGTTGAAATTAGGGCGGGAGCAAATTTCAGTAGGCAGATGGTGACACTGGTATGAAGAGGGAAAACTATGATGTAGACATGATGAATTTAAGATGTAGGTAGGTGCTGATGTTGTCTTGGTGACATGAGCAGTATAATGCAAGCATGATGCTACACTAGGCCTTTGGGCTATGTAATGGGATTACTGATCGTAGGTACTTTAGGTCATGTACTGAATAAATAAGCCTTGATGGATGGGCTATCCCTGGGGGGTCTATAGCCTTCCATTCCGACATGTGTGTGTCGTGTGTGTAAGTTTAATGTAATTTTACCCCCCCCCAAACACCTAATATATATATAAATATATATATTAAAAAAACATAGGAATACCATGTCTCGATCCTCAAACTCCAGGACCCATTGAAAACTATCTGCTTAGCTCTTCTTTTGAATTTGGGTTTAATTGATGTACTGGTGGATGATTTTCACCTTCTCTTCCATTTCTTTGACATTTTTAGGTCCTACAAGCTTATGTTCATAGAATTTATCCCAATGGTCCACTATTATGCTTCTTTTCCCATACAGGGATTCATATAATTCCATTTGGATTCTCTAGTGAAAATCATTATTATAAGAGAACTCAAAAAGAGGTAGATGTTGGTCCCAACCTCCTTTCATGTCCATAAAACATCCCCTAAAATTGATTTCCAGTTTCTGAATTGTCCGCTCATATTGGCCATCATTTTGAGGATGATAAGCTATAATGAAGCTGATATTAGTGTTCAGATCATGCTAGTTAAATTTCTAGAAGTTTTAGGTGAATCTCATATCTCAATTGGTTAAAATCCAAAGTGGTACACCATGCATCCCTAACAATTCTCTGACGTATATCTATGAAATTTGATATGGTGATAATTCCTCCAAAATAGAGATAAAGTGAGTTGTCTTTGTAATATGATCTACAACAACCAATATAACATCGTTTCCCCTAGATGTCATTGGAAGTCTGGTGACAAAGTCTGTGGTGGTGTTCTCCCATTTCCATGTTGGTATAGGTATTGTTTGAATCATCCCATTATACCTTTTCCTTGCATCCTTCTCCTACAGACATACTAGGCACTTTGATGTATATTTTTCTATCTTCTTCTTCCTATTATCCCACTAATAGTTCCCTCAAATATCTAGATACATCTTTGTGATTCATAAGTTAATTGAGAAGAACGAGCTATGTGTGTCTCTCTAAATCTCTTAATTTATCTCTTTATTGGATAGAACCCATAGTCATGAACCAACTCTCATGAATTCTTCCTCTACCATTTTGATCTCTATTGATTTCCTATTTATGATAGTTCCCTCCTTTTTCGGAATTTCCATAACATTTGTTTGAGCATCCTTTATATCCCCCATGAGGGATAATTATGTAATCCTTTGATAAAGGATTGATTAATTTCATTACATAATGACTCCCATGTCTATTATTTATAGTTACAAGAATATTAGATCCTTCTCAATTCTCATTATTTTTAAAGATGCAAGTTCCTTTCTACTTAGAGAATCCTATACCTTATTAGTTTTACTAGGATGGTATTAGATTGAGAAGTTGTAATCCTTGATGGTATCTAACCTTATTCATTGACACATATTAAGTTACTTCTATGTGAATATATATAAAAGTCTCTTATGATTTGTTTATATACCCATACTTTTCCCCATAGAGAGAATGTTATTGGATTTTCAACGTGAAGATCATAATAGCCAACTCTAGATATTACATATGATAGTTTTTCTCATTAATTTCAAACTATGTTGAGGGGTAGGCTATCAATATATCATTTTACATCAGTTAAAATCCTAAACCCTTCTTTAAAGCATCATTGAATACCACAAAGCAGTCCCTAGTTGTTCGAAGTCTGAGTTATGACATGGTGATAAGCCTATTTTATAACTTTTTAAAGTAGTCTTCACATTCACGGGTATAGAAATTTTTTTCTCCCTTTTGAGTCAACTTGGTTAATGGGTTTTAATACTCTGATAAGTTCTTCAAAAATTGCTGATAATACCCAAAAATACCAAGGAAACTATACATATCAATTTAATATGTTGTCCGAGGCCACTCTTCTCTTTACATTTCCTTGGAAGGGTCTATATATATTCCTTTAATAGTGATGACGTTCCCTAATAATGATACTTCCTATAACTATATCACTCATTTACCATAATTTTTATAAACCTTATCCCTACTCAAAGTCTTTATCATAGTATTTAAATTTTACTAGTGTACCCCATTTCTCTTAGATTGTATTAGAATATCATTGGAAAAGACTACCAAAACCTTGTCGATGTAATCCATGAAAACTATATTAATTAATTCCATGAATATTTTTGGATCATTAGTGAGCCCGAATGGAATCACTATAGACTCATAGGGTCCAAATCTCATTCAAAATGTATTCTTGGGTATATCTTCCTTCCTCACATTTATTTGGTGATATCCCAACCAATGATTCATCTTAGAGAAATATTTTTCCCCGTGTAGTTCAATGTAAAATTCATCTATCTAGGGAAGGAGATACTTGTTCTTTATAATGATTTTTTGAGATCACGTTAATCAATTCATAGGCACATTAATCTATCCTTATTCTTGAAAGAAATGACCAGTACCCCCCATGGTGAATCACTTGGGCATATAAAACACTTGTCCAGATTCTCTTTTAACCTCTTTTTTAGTTCCTCCATCCCAAAAGTGTCTATTCAATAAGGTGTACTTGATATAGGGAATAGATCCAAGAAAATTTCCAATTGATAAATAAACCACTTGGCCTAGTAGAAGACCATGAAATTCCTTAGGTAAGACATCTGGGTAGTCATTTACAATGGGAACATCTTCAAGCATAATTATCTCATTTGTCTTAATCAATTCAGGTAGATATGACTTCCCATAACATAATAATATGAACACTTGATATGATAATTTTAAAGGAGATTCATCCCCCTCTTTATAATTGTATAGAATTAGATAATTGATAAGACTCATTTTTATATATATTTTGATATCATTTATTCATAGTTTTTCATTTAATTATTCGATAATGCATGTGTTATGTGTCTAATTTTTTAGGAAAAAGATTCACAGTGTTTCTAGAAAGAAAAGGAAGAAGAAGTGAAAAATTGGCCAAGTACACATCCTGATGATGAAATTCACATATTGTACCCAATTAACATAACCAAACCCATGCAGTGAAGCCAAGTCATGATCACAAATCTAGAAGGAAAAAAGATACTGCACATCGTTACTAGACAAACCTTGTAGTGAGACCCATTCAATCTGGGTAGTAGGAAATCCATAAGGATTCCATAAAAAAAGTTACCACACCAGAGTACATGCTATGAACAACATCTACATGTCCTGTACCTGGTCAAACATCCTACCCACAAGAACTTCATTCCAGAATGGAGATCTGTATGAAAATTACACGGATTGGGGGTACACATTGTGTACCATAGGTACACATTGTGACAAGAAACACCTATATAAGTAATAAATTGACAGAGAATTAAGAGAGAGAGAGAGAGAGCGGGAGAGAGAGATAGAGATATTCATTCTCCCCTCTCAAATCCCTATGATCCATTATTACTCTTTTCCCTTTTGAACTAAATTTCTTTATAGTTTTTTCACATTTATTTAAATTCAAGAGTTCTGTAGATTACTTTCTTCAACACCTTCTTTTACCCATTCAGAACATAAATTTCAATTCCAATTTCTATCTCAAGTAATTAATTTAGTTTAATTCATAATTCTCTTATGCATGTTTTCTCTTCATCATCATAGAATATACTTTTTTATAAATTTTTTAATCATTATTTATTTAGTTTATTTTATTGTTCCACTATCCTTAATGGGTATCTAAATTTATAAGGGGTAGGGATTAAGGTTGATGTATCTACATAATTAAATATACCTTTTAATCTAAACTAGGAAAGATTAACCGAATTAAAAACTAGAATATGAACCCATGGTCTATCCCATTTGGGTAAACATCACTAACCACAGGATGGAAAAAATATGACCCTATCCTAATTAGAGCAGACTAAGCTATGACCAGTATCTTAAGAGACTTTCTTATAAGAAATCCAAACTAAATGTACCTAGGATATCGCTACCTCATGACCACAAAATAACTACTTACTAGGTAGGACTAGGAGACTAAGTCCAATGTCAACTAGTGACCATTGTTTGCATCGCAAACTAAGACATAAGATCTTTCCAAGGTCAGAATTAAAATACAACCTTCACTTAGATACTCGACTTGATCTCGACCCCTCATTTATCATTAGAAGTCATCCCAAAATAGAACTTAGAGTAAACTCCAAAACAAAATAATTCATGAATGGAATCCATTATAAGTTTAGAAACCAGATCCTCTCCATGTTTAATCTTCAGTCTCGCTGTGGATTCAACCCCATACTCCCACTACACTATGTAATAGTAGTTTGTGAAGGTTTGGGGAAAATTATAAATTTAAATTTGTTTCTCACTGGAGGAAGTAACAACACCATTGTGCATAGGCCATCAAATTTCTAGCACCATTTATTGGGAGACAACACCGTTTTGTAGAATAAATCTGGGTTTTATAAAATGTAGGATTACCTTTCCCTCTCACTTTTATATCTTTAATTTTTAGATTCCCTTGCATATTCTCCTTCATCATTAGTGCATGTACCAGGGTCCCTAGACCTGATCAAGGAACCCTGAATCACAAGAACCTTTGGCCTTTGATCCAGAGATCAAAAGAAATATGCTTTCACTTCTCCAGTCAACAATGACCAAGCAATATCACAATGTAGGACCTAACCCTCCAAATCATCAAATCATACCAGGAGAATACCCGATGCCCCCTAAGAATACCATCATGGAATATGGGTTTTCATCAATACATGGTGTGATGAAAATCATCATTATCCCACCAATTCAAGCACATAACTTTTAAATCAAGATTTAAATCATCCATATGATCCAAAACATGGGACAATTCAGTGCTCTTTAGAGCGAAGACCCACATGAAAATATTTCCAATTTCCCGGAGGTTTGCGATAAATTTTACAACTAGGGAGTTTCTTTTGAAGCAATAAGAATACATGTCATTCCTTTTTCATTAAGAGATAGAGCTAAGTATTGGCTCAAAATCCAAGATCCCGAGTCAATGAAAATTTTAGATGAGCTCGCAAAAACATTTCTCTTTAAATACTTTCCACTGATCCGAACCTGGAAACTCCGAAATGACATTCAAAACTTTGAACTTTCAATTGGAGAATCTATGTGGGAATACTGGGATTTATTTAAAGGACTCTTGAGGAAATCCCACATCATGGACTTGAAACTTTTATTTAAATGAAAACGTTTTATCATGGAATCTAGCTAGCAGCACAAATAGTTATTGATGTTTCCACTGATGGAGGTCTGATGTTCAAAACACCTCACATAGGTGGAGCTATTTTGAAAGAAGTATCCCACAATTATAGTCCATGGAAAAGTAACCGTGGACCAACATAATCTGGAACACACCAAGTTCATGAAACCACTCAGTTATCAGCGCAAGTCGAAGTGCTAACCTAGAAGATTGAGTCATTTCAAATACCAACCACACAAACCCCTCCTACCCTAGTCATGGAGATCTAGTCATGCGATATGTGCGGCGGACCACACCAGTATCAAGACTGCAAAGCAGGATATGAGGAACCACAATATTGTAATTACATTAATTACAATAAAAAAGTAAACCATTTCAGCAGTAAGAAGAACATCAATTTTTTCAACAGAGGCCTACTTAGTAGAAGTCTTAAAACAATCAAGAATATTTTCAGCAGTGTAGTGGTCAAGTTAATTTCCCCAAGAATGAGCCACCAGGGTATTCACCAATGAACCATGTCCTGAGACCACAACAACTGACATATCCACATCAACCCTTTCTAAGACCCCAATAACAACAATTTCCACCTGCCAAACCAAGACCATAATTGCCACCTCCACCACTAAAAAGTAACATGGAGAAACTAATGACATCCTTTGTTTAAAAATAAGATCAATGGATGACCACGTAGGAGATAGGAATGAAAAATCAACGAGAAACTTTAAGAAACTCGAAGATGCCAATGGGGAAGATCACAAAAACATTATCGGAAATATTAACAGGTTCTCTACCCAGTAACACTGAGACATGAACATGAGAGGAAGATAATTATCTAGTGATGAGGAGTGGAAAAGTATTTTATTTCAACAATCAAAGGAAACGAGGCCACACGATGATCCCAAGCAACAACTAGAAAAAGTAGAAATAATACCATCTGAGAAAGAGAAATCCATAGAAAAAAGGAATCCATTTTTGTATCCCCACATCCATTAAAACCACCTATTGCCTTTTTGAAAAGAGAAAGTCAAGATAAGTAGGAGGCTCAGTATAAAAAAGTTCATTGAAATGGTCAATCAATTGCATACCAACATTCATTTTGCTGAGGCAATCACTCAGATTCCTATTTATAAAAAAATTCTCAAAGTCTTTCCATAAAAATAAATAAATATATATGATCTAGGATTAATATCATTAAATGAAGAATGATCTACTATTATAAAAAATAAAATACCACCAAAGATGAGATATTCTTGAATCTTTTCAATTCTGTGTGCAATAGGAGAGTGAAAATTTAGAAGAGTGCTCTGTGATCTTGGAGAAAGAATTAACCAGATGCTAGTGAGTGTTTTCCACAATTTTAGACTCTAATAGATAAAGGAAACAAGATTAGAATTTTAGTTAGCTGGTACTTCAATTAAGTACCCACATGGTATTCTTAAATATATTCTTGTTAAAGTCAGAAAATTATTTTTTCCAATTGACTTTATAGTTTTTGACATGGAAGAGGAAGAAGATGTCTCAATCATTTTTAGAAGACCCTTAATAGAAATGGGGAAGGCATTGATTGATGTTAATCAAGGATGTATCATATTTAGAGTTAGAGAAGAACAAGTAATGTTCATCATAATAAAGTATGTAGAACATTAAAATGATATGGTGGACTACAATGCCATCTCTCTCACTCATCAAGGAGAGGAGTACATGCCTATTGAGGAAGAGACCAATGATTAAGGTTTAGAAAAGGAAATAGAATATGACTTAGAGGTAGTCATATTTATTTAACCCCTTACCAGAGACATCGTACCACCATTTATCCAATCCATCATTCAGCCATCCAAGTTTTACTTGAAACCTTTACCCAGTACATTGAAGTACACACACTTAGGAGAGTCATTCTATTTAACCATCATTATCAGTGTCTAAATGTCTCAGAATGAGGAATAAAAACTGGTTGATGTCTTGAAAATACACAAGAAATATATTTCTTGGGGGTAGTTTATATTAAGTTAATCAATCCTCCAGATTTCACCCACTAGATTTTACTCAAAGAAGATACAAAACCAAAAAGGAAACCTTAGTGGTAGATCATGATGAAAATGAATGAGGTTGTCAAGAAGGATGTTCTAATGCTTATGGATAATGGAATAGTCTTCCCTATATTAGATAGTGAATGGGTGAGTCCCCTCCAAGTAATTCCCAAAAAGGGATGATGCAATGTAGAAAAGACAACTGATAATGAACTCATTTCAACACTCACCATTACTGGTTGGAAGGCTTGTGCAGATTACAGATGTTTGAATGCATCAATAAAGAAATACCATTTTTCTTTACCTTTTATGGATAAAATATTTGATAGGAAAGGGGGAAATTATTTCTTCTATTTTCTAGATGGCTATTTAGGAGACAATCAAATTGTAGTAGACCCATCTTACTAGCCCAAAACCACCTTCTCCTGCCCCTTCGGTACATTTGGGTATAGACACATTTCCTTCTGTATGTGAAACACACCAACAACATTCCAAAGATTCATGACACACAAATTTCATGATATGAATGAATAATTTCTTGAAATATTCATGAAATATTTCTCTATATATAGAAGATCATTTGATATCTATCTAAGCAATATATAACTGGTTCTCCAAAGCTATGAGGAGAAATGATCAGTGTTGAATTGAAAAAAAGGTCGCCTCATGGTGCAAGGATGAATTGTTATGGGACAAAAAAATATCTAAAGAAGGAATTGAGGTTGATCCAAAAAATATCAAGGCCATCAAGGATATGTTGGAACCATCAACCATAAATGGGATCAGAATTTTCCTTCAGCATGATGGATTCTACAGATTCATTATAAAATATTTCACTAAAGTCACATGTTTATTAATTTTTTTTGTCAAAGTACAATCCCTTTTTAAATCTATGAGGACTGTCGACTAGATTTTGCAACACTGAAAAATAATCTGATTGCGTCTCTAGTTATCATTCCACCAAATTGGTACAAGGAGTTTGAGCTTATATGTGATGCCAACAACCTTGATATAGGATCTGTGCCCAGACAACACATTGAAAACATCTTCTTCCTAATATATTATGCCAAACACACATTGAATGAATCCACGATCAATTATACGACTACAAAGAAGGAGATCCAAGCTGTCGTATATGCATTTGAAAAGTTTCATTCATACCTCGTTTTATCCAAAGTCATTGTCCATACAGACCATGCTTCCCTTCAATACCTGATCAACAATAAAGATGCAAAACCAAGATTGATATGTTGGATTATTTTTCTATAAGAATTTGACACTGTAATCAAGGACACCAAAGGGACAAAAAATGTCATTACTGACCACCCCACACAATTACCCCTTACTATTATTAAAGAAGATTGTGAAACTGATATTGAAGTATATTTTCTAGAAAAAACATTATTTAGTGTCAAAACCTAGCCTTGGTTCTCAGACAGACCAACTATCTTTCCACATGATATCTCCATCCGGACCACTCATTCCAACAATGCAAGAAATTTCTATCTAATGAAAAACTCAACTTTTGTTATGAATAGTTTCTATATAAGAGTTGTGCCAATAGAATTTTAAGATGTTGTATCCTATAGGAACATATTCAAAATGTGATCAAAATGTTCCACACATCGCCAAATGGCAGCCATCATGGACAAGATTTCACTATGGAAAATATCCTACAAAGAGGATTTTTAGGGCCCTCATTGCATCACAATGCTAGAGTATTCTGTCATGAATGTGATAGATTTCAAAAAATAAGGAACATTAGTAAAAGAAATGAGAATCCAAAAAACCCCATTCTAGAAGTTGAAGTTTTTGATGTTTGGGATATTGACTTTATGAGACTATTCCCATCATCACATGGAATGAATTACATTTCTATTTGCATTAGAATATGTTTCCAAGTGGGTTGAAGCCGATGCCACATCACATGACACAAAAAAAGTATTCTTGAATTTTCTTCAAAATAAGGTGTTTTCATGTTTTGGATTTCTATAGCTACTCATTAGTGGTCTTGTAACACATTTCTTAAATCAACCAGTATAAAAAATGCTTTAAAAATATGGAATTCTCTATAAAAATCCCTATCACCCACAAAAAAGAGGGCAAGTTAAATTGTCAAATAGGGAGGTGAAACAAATATTTGAAAATACTTTCAACAATAGATAAACCTGAAATTGGATGATGCATTATGGGTATACCGAACTGCATAAAAAAAACCCATAGGAACCACCCCATTAAGACTGGTTTATGATAAACCATGTCATCTTTATATCGAATTGGATCATCGTTTGTTCTAGGCAATAAATAAGATGAATCTAGATTTATAAAAGGCAATAGAGGAACAATAATTGTAATTAACTGCTTTAGAAGAAATCAGGAGAGATTAATCTGAAAATGCAAGGATTTACTAGAAAAAAAATCAATAAATGGAATGAACAATGAATTACAAGATGCACCTTCATTTCAAGGAATAAGATTTTGCCATTCAATTATAGATTTAAACTATTCCCTGGGATGTTGAAGTCACGATGGGCTAGTAATTTTTTGTTTGTACACGTTTTTCCTTACTGAAAAATCTAAATTCAAAGAGACAAAAAACCTCCTTTCAAATTAAATGGTCAATTGTTAAATATCTTTCAAGAACTGTTCCATGAAGGCTGTGTCCTCTGGCTCAATTTCCCCTAAAAATTAAAAAGAGTCAAGATTCTGACTTTAAAAGAAACACTGATTGGGAAGAAATATAGGTTAGGAACTCTTTAGGTTTTTTATATTTGGATATTTGATGATGAATCTATAGTTTTAAGGAAGATAAAGTATGAAAGAAACAAGGAAGTCAAGCAAACCATAGCTATGTACACATCATGTACCTCATGATCATGACATGAATCTTTTTTTCTTGGGAAAAAATAAATAGCACTTCAATTTACGACGTGACCCAGTTGTACACATTATGAACTATTTTGGTTTAGTTTTAACATATTGCAGGTCTTGACCTGCAATGTCATGACCTTTATCCTTTTACCCTGACACCTCACCTCCCCCTCTCCCTCTCCCTTAGGGTTGCGACACACAAACCCAACCTCTCCCTCTCACTCACTATCGCACTACCCACACCCCTCCCTCATCCAATGACTCTAATCCCTCTCCATCACAACTGCGGTACAACACGCCTCCTAAACCAATGGAACACACCAAACACCGACAACCATCCTCCACCACATCCTCCTCCTCCTCATACTCACTATCTGAGGAACAACCTTCATCCAAGAATCCACAGTCTACCGCCGACAAACCTTCTACACTAGCAATAGCTCACGCCACACCAACCCCCCCGACATGGTCTGACATCACCATGAATTCCAGTGATGAGGACCTACACCTGAACCCCATTTTATGATTCTCCAACCAAATGCATAGGGTTAACCTTATTAGGTTACAAGAGAAGCCCATGCCGAAAAATAAGACCCTGTACATGAGGATCCTCACCCAACTAAATATTGTAGATGCTATTTCCAAACTCCTTGAGGATATTTACATTTAAACCATTATCGAGGTCTGAGGGGAGAGATAGAGTAAGTTTATTTTGAAGTTTATGGAAATCTTTGAGATGGACGTTGATAGTCTTCATTTACACCTCGGTGGATTCCCAGATGAGTTGTATTTTTTTGAGTTTGTGGTCTGGCTTGGAATCTATATCGAGGAGTTTTTCATTTCATACATTTATCTAATGCTTCATTTAAATCCAGATCATTACATCTCTATGCAGTTTTGGACTATGATAGCCTATGTCCCTCAGTCACATCATGACCCATGCATCACTAAATCAACTCAGTTCCAGAGTCTAGCTAGCTGCATCGTACGTCGATCTATGGAACATGGCTGGTTTTCTTAGGCTGAGAGTGCTGTCAGGATTAGCCACATGGATGTTCTGATTCTTGAAGTAGTAGTGGGGGACCAAACATCAACATGGAAACTTATATTACCCAGTACTATCAGACCATGGCACAATGGATGCATGACACACTCATTGGTAGATCATTCATCACTCACTTAGCTAGGTACCTAGAGGTTTTTGATGCTTCACAACCCTTCACCTCCGTTGGACCACTAGAGCCGATCGGTCTTATGATCCTGCATAATATGAGGATGCCGGTCAAGTAGGGTGACTTATATTTCTGGGCACCAGGCGTCCAGGAGCCTGAACCTCAGGAGCAGCACGCAGGAGAAGTAGTTAACCCACCATCCCATCCCCCACCTTCCATCACCACACCACCTCTTCCCGACCAGTGGGATGACGCTCGAGGAGATTTTTGGTGAAGTTATATTATTTTACTTTTATTTATATTTTGGGATTTTTGGGACATTCCATGTATATGGTCTGGTTTTATTTTTATCATTTTGATTCCGATACTTGTATAAACTTATATATATATATACTTAGGATTCGTTTTTATATTATATTGTGTTTTGATTTGTGTGCATTTTCTTTAGCATGCCAATCTACTCAGAATCATATTCCGTCTTCGATGGTATGGTCTCGCCAGCAGTCTTAGAACAATGTGTGATTGAGCTTGTCCTAGACATTTCTCAACAGCTTCACTAGCTATCTTTCGCCATTCACAAATAATAGTTGCTTCCCAGACCAATTATTCCATTTTTACCACAGCTCATCTGTACTCACATGGATGCACCAGAAGTATTCCACCCACTGGAGAGACCATGTGATCTTGAAGACACCGCCTATAGCAGCTATAAGAGGAAAAGGGACAACTAATCTAGTGGACCATATGAAAACAATATCCATACACCCATCTGGATGACGATGTTTAGTTAGTGCTTTATGGGAGGCAACCCATTGTTCATCAAAGTTTTTCAAAATTTTCGTTTCCATGTATAGTTATTTCCCTTTAAATATTTCATTTATGTATTGCATGAAGATAAATTGTAAACATATCAACGTTTCAATAAAATTACTCTCTCAGTTTCTCACTCTGTATGCCTACACTTTTATCTACTATTCCAACTATTTATAACTGTGGAAAAATATTTTTGATCTAGTGTAGGATTTACTTATCCAACACTTTTGTAGAAACATTGGGTATTGATGATACAACATAACAAACTCCCCATGGCATACCAATTTTCCTAGGGATCTCTTGACTCCATATTATTTTCATTTAATCCAATATTCCATTCTAAAAATCTCTAGAAATCACCACCACACCACTCTCACCTATTTTTCATTTAAATTAGAGACACTGTCTCATTTTAAGTGTTTGTGTGTAGGGGGTGGGGCGGGGGTTCTTCTCATAGTTTCACTGATGATACACTTGAATTTTTATTATTCTCACTTTTCTAAGAGTTAGTTTTCTGAATCATAAGTATGCTTTAAACTTGAGAATCATTATTCCCTTGTAATTAAAAAATAAGTTAAGTTGAAAAGTTTCAAGGACTATGTTTCATTCATGCATAGATTGGTTTAGAGTGATTTCTGTGTTTAGGGAATTATTTAAAATTAAAAATCATCAAAATAATGAATAATTTATATTAAGTAGGATTTATGCCCTTTGTGATTGCCAGTTTTTTGTTATTCTGACTACCCGAGAGGACTCTAAGACATCGATTTCATACTCTTATCTAATCATATTTCTTGAGAGATACTTGGGGCCTGTAAACTGACTAGAAATTCTACTAATAACTTATCAAAATGATGACTGGACAACAATGGATTCAAAATGATTGAGGCATTCTTTGATAAAACACTTTCCATGAGACCCACCTCACATCTATCCAACATTTAGCCCATAGTTTCCATGAATTACCTAGTAGAATGAAGCAATTCCATTCCTATTTCACTTCTTACCATTCTTTGGTACAATGATCATATATATCATTCTACAAGTGTGGGGGAGACATTCAGATATCTTGGGATGGTTCCGCTTTCAGAGATGCACAATGCGCTCACCCAACTACAAGGTTTTGATCCATATACCATTTGTTGTAACTCATTCATATTATGCTCCCTTACAAAACGAAAAAATAAAGAAATTTTTTTTTGGGTTGTGTACTAGCGAGGTCAAAAATCACCATTTTACAAACTGATAAATCCCTCAATGGATCATATGTGGTTCGGTGGTGGATGTGAGATCTATCTTTGACAAAACTTTCGATAAATAAAAATGAAAAATAAAAATAAAAATTAAAGGAATATAATCAATTCAGTATGTAAATACTTACCATACATATGTATCCAACCTGAGTTGATGGAGTACGAACTTGACCAGAAATAAGGAGGAACTTCATCAAACTCTTCCTTTCACATTTTTGCAATGTACTATAGAGCTTACCCTCCAATTTCTAGCATGATTTTTTACATTATACCTACCTACCCACAACTAGAGAATCATTAGATCCTGATTGCCTAAGAACTCAAGATTAATCTTATGATTATCTTTACACAATAAATATGATAGAACCAGTGGAAGCCTATGGTGAAGAACATGTACTCAGGGTACGAGCATACCTCTACTAATATTTTTTTACCCTGATTGATGAGAGAAATGAATGGTGAGGTAGATTATAATTGGGAATATAACTTAAGGAATGGTTAAGAGGTTATGATTATAAGAATAGAATTTGCTTTGAAAACTGGACAGAGAAACATGGCTAACTCACTATGAATGTTTAATTCTGGAAATTTACTTTTCTCTGCTTACACCAAATTGAATTGCATGGTCATAATGAATATTTCTTGGTTTACAAATTTCTTATCCTTTATGATATCATTGTTGAGATGTATTGCATGAGGAAAAGAAATTGTTCAATTATGGGGGGATTTTATAAGAATCATTTGTATATATACTTTTCTTTCATTTATTTAGAGTTTTTCATTTAATTATTTGATAATTCATGCGGTATGTGTCTAATTTTGCAGGAAATATATTCAGAGGTTTTCTAGAAAGAAAAGGTAGAAAAGTGAAAGATCACCCAAGTACACATCGTGATGATGAAATTCACATCATTTACATGAGGATCACTACCTAACTCAAACCTTGAAGACAAGTCATGACCATAAAGCCAAAAATAAAACGATACTACACATCATGACCAGAACGACCATGTCATGACACCCAGTCAAACCAGTTAACGAGAAAGCTGCAAGGATTCCACAAAAAAGCTACCACACTAGAGTACATGCTGTGAAACACATCTACACGCCGTGTACCTAGTCGAACATCCTATCTGTAAAAACCGCATGCCACATAGTAGATCCGAATGAGAATGACATGGATTGAGGGTACAAGTTGTGTACCATAGGTAAACGTCATGAAAAAAAATATCTATGTAAGGAATAGAGTGATAGAGAATTAAAATATATATACAGATAGCTCTTCCTTCTCCCCTATTGATTCCCTATGATCCATTCTTACTCTTTTACCTTATAAAATAAATTTATTCATAGTTTTTTTCACATTTCATTCAATTCAAGAGTCATGGACCTTACTTTCTTTAAAACCTTCTTTTTCATATTCCGCACTTAAATTTGAATTTCGATTTTTGTCTCAATTAAGTATGTTAGTTTAATTCATAATTATATTATGAGTGTTTTATATTTTTCATCCTAGAATTTTCTTTTTTATAAATATGTTAAGTATGCTTTATATAGTTTATTTTATTGTTCCACAATCCCTAATGAGTAGCTAAATTTTTTAGGTGTAGGGATGAAGCTCGATGTATCTGAATAATTAAATATACCATTTAGTCTAATATTGAAAGGCCTAATTGAATTAGTAACTAGGATATGAACTAATAGTCTATGCAATTTGTGTGAAAACCCCTGACCACTAGATGATCAAACAAACAACCCAATCCTAATTGGAGTAGAGTAAGCTATGACTACTAGCTTAAGTGATTTTCTATTCAAAATGACAAACATAATTCACCTAGGCTATGGGTATCTATTGACCACAAAATAGATACTTCCTAGGTAATACTAGGAGGCTGTGAACAAAGTCAACTAGTGACCCCTATTTTCTTCACAGACTAAGTCTTAGGATCTGGACATGGTTAGAACTAAAAGACATCTTTCACCTAGATACTCGACATGATCCTGACCACTCATTTATTATTAAAAGTTATCCCAAAATAGAATTTAAACCAAAATACCAAACAAAATACTTCTAGAATGGACTCCCTTATAAGTTTAGAAACTACATCCTATTAATGTTTAAATAGTAGAATCCCTGTGGATTCGACATCATACTCATACTATACTACATCTTAGTAGTTGGTTAAAGTTTTGGGAAACATTATAAATTCAAATTTGATTCACACTGGGGGAAGTAACACCACCACTATGCAGAGGCCATTAAGGATGCCTCCAGATGTGAAGAGTGATATCCCTTTTCCGACTATAATGTTGGATTTGTATAATGATATCCAATCCATGCCCACTACAACATTAATCTATATCAAAGTAAGTAAGACCATATTTTTTAGTAGGTTTAGTCCACAAAAATTTACTAGATAGAAGTTATATAAATATTAGATTAAATAATTCCACATTTTATGTCCTCCTAGATAAATGAACCTACATATTTTTAGGTGGTGTTTGAATATTTTTACTAATGTTTTATGAAATGAAAGAATGCATAAAACCAGAATCAAATAATACATTATATATTCTAAAATGAATAATCGACATACCTGTCACCACATCACTGTTAGAATCCATCTCAGTAGTAGTGATGGAATGATATTTCCCTTTATCTTTATTCAGTGGTGGCTGTTGATGCTGATTACCCTCAAGGACTTGAGGTTTATTGCGCTGGCTTACAAATTTCCCTTGCACCCTATATTTAAACCACTAAACCATAGGTGGTGATCTCTTTTCCTCCACCACATTGTCTAACTTCCTCATGTATCTTTGGCATTCATGATCTTGGTGGCCTTATCTACCACACTGAAATCATTTACCCATCCCTTTGAGGCAATTATCATGACACTTCTTCAAATTTTTTTGACATTTGAGTGGTTGAGTCTTCTTTCTACCTTTTCATTTAGATCCTCTAGTTTGAAACTCTATCTTTCTTTTCTTATCACTATATCCATGGGAAAAATCTACAAACTCCATATCTATTTTAAGAGAACATCAAAAAACTTCTTCATAACCCCAATGTATTGAATTTATAGAGCCTTTTAATGGTGTGTTTTTAAACCACTAATGAATTTATACATTTTCCCATCATAGTTTATAACAAAACCCGAGGCATACCTCACAATCCTTGTGAAGTTTTCTTTGTATTCTATGACAGATTAACCTTCCTTTTTCTTTAATTATATGAATTCCCTCTCCATATTTTTTTTAATATTTTAAGGGAAATAAGTATTCAGAAATATTTATATTAATTTCTTCCCACTACATATCTACAATTTCATCCTTTGGCTTAGTGTTCCCAATCAACACCCACCATTGATCAGCCTCTCCATCTAAATGATAAATGTCCAGTGTAACCTTCTCCATCATAGAATAGTGAAGAACAAAAAATATCTTCTACATTGAGATGACCCAATGTTATGATACTAGTGGATCCGAAGATACACTAAAAAAGGATGGTTGTTTCTACATAACTGAATCGAAATACTATTTCCCACTCTTAGGTGATTCATGAAGTTCCGACTTATTAAGGATATTGTTCATATCCTAATACATCTGGGTAAGAATAACTATGAAATTTTAAACTCTACATCCCAAGGAAGTGGGGCTGTTTTTTGGGAAATCACTACATCATCCCTTTCATGGGTTGTTGTCTTAATTTCTCATATTTCACCCAATTTTATAAAATAGAAAAGGTTTGAACAAAACATAAGTCAATAAGTCAAGAAAAAATAATTTATACCATTGTGAAATCAACTTTAAGGCATGTCATGTGGGATCCCTAAGTTTAGAATTATTTTTACAAATATTATTGGGTGAATACATAAACATAGTCTCATACTAATGGTTTTAACTAATGTTCTGTAATAAAAATTCCTAATTTATCAAAATCTTGCTTTGATACAAAATATAATGACACTAATTTTCAAACACTACTGTTACATCATTTTATATATAAACAATATAATAGTGTTAAATACCCAGTATTTAAAAGTTAAATGTCTTAGAAAAACTAGGAACATTCATAACATTAATATAATAAAACATAAAAATCATTTAATTCCTTCTTCAACAGATTATTAGTGGCCTTCACATTCTTCATAGTATAATTACTTAGTTGAAGATATACATAAAGGAAATGGGTGACATAAAATCCCAGTAAGAGGATAGATAAGAACATGAATCAATATAACATGGGTGAGAATAATAATAATTGTAATTTCATAAGAAAAATTACATCATCGGAATCATGAAAGTAAGATATAGATAAAGTCATAGAATGTATAAATGCATAAAAATGAAGCAACATGTCTTAGTAGTCAACTACAACACGTAGTTGGGAACAAATAAAGCATCATGTTCATGTAAACATACGTGAATAATCATTACATCATCATTGAGAACATAATTGGCATCTAGTTCATGCATATTTCATCTTATATCATGACATACATCAATTTTTCCAAAGCATTAGAGTGCTATATAAATCCTGACGCACCCATCATATAACAACATTTACATAATCAAGCATACCACATAGAAATAAGATCAACCTTATACATAAAATAACCCATGTAATGGAACAAGTTTATTTTCAAAATGAATACATTCATAAAATTTGGATATCCCAAAATAAAAAAGAATAAGATTCTTGGTGTCAATATTGGTGGAAGTAGGATCAATCTTAAGAGAAGTAGAAGATTTGTTTCTAGAAAGAAAGTTTATAATGAAAAAATATTTACATTAGACATAAAACAAAATTGAAAAAATTTATATCCTAGAAAATAAAAGGTAAGGAAAAAAGAATGTATATTTAAGTAACATCCATACTGAAAATGGAGTGAAATAGGAAAAAGAAAAGGAAAGAGAGTTGAGTTCAAGAATCTCCATACCATATGTCAGAATGCTTTCTTCACATTAATATCTTGTATAATAAAATTATAATAATTCTGAAATAAATATATAACCTCTTATACATTTATTTAATTAATTATAATTTTATTATGTTCATTTATAGTGATTTTTATGAGTAATAGTGTTCAATTCCATTGTTTGGGAGTGTTTATTTTTTTTGGTTTTTATTATTGGTTCACTTGTATAAAAATGTAGAAGTTCATGTAAAATGAGGATATTTTATAGAATTGAGATTATATATTATAAATGAATTTAAAAGATAATAAAATATCTTATATTTCATTTGGTTTTATGTTATGAGGATTAATAATTAGATAAATCGTTAATGATAATCATTTAGATAAATTTGGTGGTTATTCGATCATCACGGACCAGATTCATTTTATTATTTAATATTATCTACATATATTATTTATATAACATAAAAAGGGTTATAAAATAAATTTTACAATCTTTTACAACCATTATAATGGTTTTATGACCATCCATAATGTTTTTATATTAAAATGGAACCACATTTTCCTCAATGGCGGTAAATCAACACATCATGAGTGATGTTTTAGTTTTTAGAATAAAAGGGAGATGAGAAGGGGTATTGATGATGAATTATTACATTAACATAATAAAATTAATTTATATTTAAGATACCATAGTTATAATTACACTTTTATAAGGAATGTCTACGAGATAATAATAAAATGAAATAAATTTAATAGAAATTAAATAAAAATGAAATAGGATTTTACCTTTTGAGTTCTCTTCCTTCAAAACCTCCTTAGGGAAATATGATTTTTCTTTTTTTAGAAAAAATGAACCTTAACATTGTAAAGATTATTGGTAGGAATAATGGGTGGAAATTTAATAATTTTAAAGTATTTAGAGGTGTGATGAGAAGAGGTGTCGAGGGATGGTATTTATAAGGGAGGAGAGGGATGTTTTTTAAATATATTATTTATTTATTTATTATTTTGGCCCAACACTACGTATCATTTGAAAATTATCACTAAATATAACAAAATATCTAAGCATCGTTATAGATTATGGGATTACATCAGCCATACATAATCTATGACTCAATAATTCATGAATTTGTTAAATACCAAAAATTACCATATTTCACTATTCACAAAATTCAATTATTTTAGAAAAATTCCAAAAATTCACACAAAACATTTTCTGAATGGTAGAATTCAATAATGAAATCCATTTTATAAAAATAGATTTATAAATTTGAGAAATTTAAATTTTAATCAAAATAATCATTTACTTGGAAAATATCGATTTTAGAATTATAACTGATTTTAAAATACGTTGAAAAATGAATTAATGTATCATAAAGTTATCTTATAATAGTAAGACTACAAAATATTCATTTATGAATCTATTTTATGAAAATTATAATTATTTTAAATCATTATATTAATTATAAAATTTAACATAATCATTAATGTTTAATAGAAATACCAAAACATAATTAATAAATTTCAAAACATTTATTTACTTATACTATGATATAATTATATCAGATTATAATTTATAAGATACAAATATTTTATTTATACTTTTATATATGAAGTTACTATTCTATTGGCCAGATTACTATTCCTAATGGTGACATTACTATTCCAAATTTCAATTAACTATTTTATTTGTATAGGTTTCTTAATATACATAAATACATGTCCTTTCATTTTTTTAATCATTAATATTGAATTTATTGTGTTGTATGTGTGATTTTATGTAATTTATTATATATGGAATGTTTTTAAGATGATAATTTCCATAGATAAAATTCTCGATAGTTACATTCATGAAATAATAAAATATTGTATTTAGTATCCAAAGACACTAAACCTTTATGGTCATTGGGAAAGTTTTTGTGAAATTTATTGAATATTCAATAATTAAGATGTAATATCAATGTATAGAAATCTTGGTTCTTCATAATTATATTATATATGATCAAGTATTGATGAGTTACTATTATTTGAATAAATTCATAAAATTTATCATGTGACCATGCCACTTTGGCACATTGAATTAGGGAGCATTAATTTGATCATTATGTGGATAAAAATGAGACAACAGAAGATTTTATCTATTAAGAAAGGGAGATATATTTTTATAGAAAATAAAATATGAGGGTTATGGATAATAATTTTTTATGGTGGATCAATGCTATATAAGTGCAATTATGATAATTATTTCTTCTTATAATCCATTTATATTGAATTCATCAATTTCTAGACAATCCATTTGATATTTAGGCAATGGTGAAACTAATTAAAAATTCATTAATATTCATGAATACGTTTTTTCCTTATAAACTCAATTTTCTTATATTTGTATAATAGATCTAAAAAGTTTTTATTTTCATAAAAATAATTTTTAAAAGATTTTTTTGATTCTCTTCTAATTGAGAAACAAAAACATTTTTGTTCATTTTGATAATTAAAAGGATTTTCCATGATTAATTTCTATAATTAATAATTATAATTATTGGAACTGAAGAAATCCTAAAAAAATATTTTTAGCTTATTTGGAGTCGTATGTAATGAGGAATTCATCCCAGTTTTTCTCCCTTTATATATAATTGCGAATTTCATAAAAAAAAATTGATCAGAAAATTAAAAAAACTATGAAATTGGGAGGATTAATAAGTCTCTATATCTTTACTACTAGAAATTATTTAATTACATTAAAATCTAATTACTTTATGTAGTATTAATGTTTCCAAATATATTATTTATAAGTGGATTCTAACATATAATTTCACTTCCTAAAATTTCTATATGTTGTTTGACATTATACTCCCCAAATACGAGTATGTATTAAAGATTGAGATCATATAAATTTCTAAACAGTTGTTGGGTGCTTATAAATAATAAACTATATGTTTTTGTTTAATTTTTCTATTTATAATTAAAATAATTTTTTATATATTTTTAAGCTTGTTTTCATAACATATAATACTAATTTAATGATATCAATTAAATATATATAAATAATTTTACTACTTTATGAAATAGTCTTCATTTTGAGGGAATATATTTTCAATGAAAACATAATATTATAATACATTAATAGTTTTATTATTGTTTATATTTATCAAACTTATATATTTTTTATAGAAAATGATTAAGTTTTTAAAAATAAAGAAGTTGAAATTATAAAAAACTAAATGTATTCAATTTTCAATAATCTTGTAATAAAAATCCATGAGTGGTAAAATATAGTAATATTTACTATATAGTAAAAATAATTTATATAAAATCATTTAATATGATTATATATCATATATAATTTACCAACTATTGGAAATAATTATATTTTTCCCACTAATTCTGTCTTTCAATTAAACAAAAATTTATTACATTGGCCTTTAAGTGATTATTATTTTAAAAAATGCCAATTGTTTCTAGTTATAAAATAGACACAACCAGTTCTTCTATCTCAATCAAAAAATTCATCACTTCACCTAATGTATTACAATATTCCTTTTCATAAATGTGTTTTTTTACCATTTGAACTGAATAAAAATCCTAATCAATAATGATTAGAAGACAATATGTGTAAGATTTTTTAAAAAAAGATTCAATTACATTCAATCAATTTTATAACCTCCACCCCCTTATTTATAGTTACTAAAACATAAATTAGAGTAAAATATAATTTTAATTATTCATTTAATAGGTTATTATGTTTTTGTAATGGAAAAACATGTAAATGCTTACAAATTTTATTATCAACCACCTCAACTCCTTATGAATTTTAAACAAACTTATATATGTCAACCATTAATTATTGATTTGAAAATTTGAAATATTATTATGAATAAATGAAGTATATAATTACAACTTATAAAAAATTTATTTATATAATAAAATTTTAATTCATTAGTTTTATTAATCTTTGACAAAGAATGAGTACATATTTTACAATACTGTTATAAATGTGTAATTATTATGACGGGAATCTCTTGATTGAATATATAGATTAAAAGTTTCACTAATTAATTAAAAATAAAAGTTGATAAATAATAATATTTAAAATAAACATAAACATATATCAGTAAAAAATAACTAACATATATTATTATTATAAATGGAATTTAATAATTTTAGTAAATCTATGACATTATATGTAATCTAATACTTTATCGATTATAATTACTTGAGTTTCATTGTCATTAATTTTCATTTCATATGTTCTATTTATATCGTCCTAATGATTTATATTTTCTATTTTATCTTTGTAACTTAGTACTTCAATAATTTTTATTATATATTCATTAGATGATAAATGTTTTAGATATTTCAAAATTGGTATGGAAGATTCCATTCAGTATTTATATTATATACGATACTGCCATCATAGCCATTACAGGTTAATGGAATTGAAATTTAATAGAATACAGGGGTTTTATAAATAGTTTAGTTTAAAATATGAAAACCTGGGTAGCTAAATTATTGACACTAAGTGGTTTTGAGGATAATTTTATGTTTGACTGGAGTTTTGGGTGGAAATCATGTTTTTTGAGTGAGAGATGGAATTGGTGTAATCTACTAAAAATTACAAATGATGGAACCAATTACATAGTTGTCTTTTACTGGGTACTCAATGTGTTGTATAGAAGGGGTTTACAGAACCCTAGAATACCATTAGGTACTGGTGGAAATCCATTGGGTACTAATGGATATGTACCAGATACCACTGGCCTTTAGCAATCATTTTTTTCTAAAATATTGATTATTAAAATTATTAAAAAGGGAACAGTGTCCCACACCCTTATCCAATAAATAATCCATTATTCAATCTCCCAAACTTCTATTTTCCTTCCTCTATCTCTTAGGTGTCCATTTATCATCCAATTCATAGGATGTCTAATTTTTTGGTCTCTTATAGGTAATGAATCCTCTGTTATTTAGTTATTTATGGTTTTATTCATGGTTATGTCTAATTCGTCATAATTCTTTTATTTTTGAGTTTTTATAGATTTTCCAATTACTAATGAATTGTGATTACTTTGAAAGTTATATTAGATGAGATAACTTCTCGGACTATGAGGTTGGTGTTCCCCAATATATAATTCAATATGTTTGGTTTCTACACGACTATAGTGCCTTTGAGATTTAATATTTAGGTCAGGGAGGCCCAAATATGGATTGAGATATATAATATTTGTGAAACTAAGTATTTAATGTTTTATATTAGCAGAATATACAATCCAACCTTGGGTGGATGTTTTTGAGATTTCCCAAATACCACATCACCATGGTCCATAAGGAATATTTTCACGTGATGACCACGGAAGGGTGTTTGGGACAATAATAAATAAATATTTTTTTTGAGATATACTCTCTTAGTCTTATTTGAGGGATTTAGTGACATTTTTCCTCAAGGTGGTTGATTATGTTGTCATATATGTGTGGGATTATTTGAGAAGTATTTGAATATGGTGTATAAGGTATGAAAATCATGGTAAGAGGTGTATTTTTGGAATAAGACCATTTTTAATCATCTATACCCTCAATGGGTTTTTGAAATTTTTGGAAATTACTTTTTCATGATTTGGTGAGTGAATTCACTTATGATTGTTCTATAAGATAGTGGGAATAACATATGGTCTTTCAAATTCCCCCACCACTCTTTCAATCTCTCAATATCTCTATTTTTTTGGAATAATGTTGATAATATCCTATCACCCTTCACCTCTTTCCCTAATTTATAAATAATGCTTTGTTCCCTCTCCATCTCTTTTATATTTATTTTTACTAGATTAAATAATCACTTCAGAATTATTGTTACTTATTTATATCCATCAACAAAAAAGCCACTTCATATCAAAAAATATATAAAAATAATATTTTTATAAAATCAAGCCTTATTTTTAATTTTTAATTTCCTAAAAATATCTCATCTTCAAGCTTCAAATATTTAAACATATTTTTTAACTTAATACCCCTGATATCATGAGTCAAATAATCCAAATAAATTTTATAATTTTTTTTAAGTATAATCATTTGGGAATAATTTGAAAAATACTAGATATTTTATTATAATAGACCTTCATTGAAAAAACCTCAAATTACAACTTATGAATATTTTGAAATTAATTAATTAATTTTACATCACTTATGATTCATCATGTATATAATATGCATGCCTTTTTTATTTATATATTAAAGTTAATATCCCTAATTAATCTTAGATAACCTTCACTCTTCATAGTTAATATTATATATATTTACAAATTTATAGTTAATAATATGTAAATCACTTTCCAAAATAATACTCGTATTTAAATACATGAACATTCTTGTTATCGATATATATAACGTATAATTACAAAAAAACTTAAAAAACCTTTGAAAATAAAAATCTAATCTTATGAAACCTTATAAAAAATAAATTGATTATATATAACCCCATACATTGCCATGATTTCATCCATCCTTATTGAAATGTCTCCAAACATGATCAGTCTTCCCCCATGCTACAGTAAGTCATAATATAAAATGTTTATTCTATAAAAAAATACTTCAATTTAACCCCCAATTATTTAAAATTTTCAAACCGTATCCTTTAACTGTATATATATTGTTGTATTTCATCATAATTGGCTCCATAAAACCACAGTAATGAATTCAGTGTTCCCACACTAGATCATTCATAGTTATCCTCATCCTTTAATTTCAAGTATTATATTGATATCCATCATTTATGAATCTCTATTTCATACACCACTCTTTTATAAAATTATCTCATCAAGGATGGTCAAAAAATCAAAAACTATGATTATAATCCTTATTATAAAAAATAAAACAACTGACAACATGATTTCAACACCCCTATTCCTGGTGATTCCTTGAAAATACATCCATAAATGTATGTGACACCATGAATTCAATATTTTATATCCCACTTTTACTATCTCTCTAATACCCAACTATAAATCTATAATTCCATGCATCTCTTAATGTAAATATATTCTCTCCCACATTCACATTCAAAATAAGATCTAACAAAAAAAATGGATTTATAGATTCCTTTACTCTGTCGTTGTCAATAAAATACAAAGCTAATCTTCAATAAATTTTTTTCCATTTGTTATCCCCCTTTATGATTTAAATGCGTAAGCTTGGATTTTTAGGGAATTCTTCACCTTTATCAAAAGTATTCTTCTACTATATTTTGAGTGACTAGGATCTCCATTGGAAATACACTCAAATTCTTCCATAATTTATATATATATCACTAATTGTTTTAATTTCAATATCTATAGATTTTAATCTCCCAAATTTATATAAAAATCCTTCAAATCCTTTGAAAACGTATATCATTTTTCATTATTGTCTCTCAATTGCTCATTTGATATTTATCTCTATTAAGCAGTAGATAGTATTAAACCTTTACTCCTTAGTATCTATCCAAACTCTTCAAAGCCTTTATTATTATTTATTAATTATTAATCCTTTTATTACTAAATTTTCTCTTAGTTAACTCCAGACCATATTCCTAGTATTTTTTTTCATGACACCATAAATTTGGTTACTAATATCTATAATTTTTTTTAAAATGGGTCTAATATTAGTTGTTTTTAAAAATTCTACACTATTAATTAAATCTCAAAAAATAATCCCAACTATAGTTGTATTATCAATAAAGTTTAGTGAGTGATAACAGAACATAGGAAATAGTCTTCCACAAACCCCTTATTCCTATGTATCCAATCTCTTTATAGGAAATATGGTTTTTTAGTTAACAAATTCAATTTTGTCCATTACACTCACTTAATTTCATAAATGTATGGAAAATGAGATTTATCTTCATTCATTATCAAACTCCATATGATATCAATCAAACTTCCCCATCATTCTAAAAAATAAACAAAATTTTAAAAAATGTATGAGCTATATCCTCAGAAAACAATTGTTGAAAAAATTTCTCTAATTTTGTAGGAATTTCTTTTTTATAATGATTATTTAATTTTTCTCGTAAACTTATAGTCAAAATTACCCCTAAAGTATTCAGTTAGGGAACTAATTATCGATACATTCTACCATGAACATCTACTACTTTTTTTCATCATATATTAAAATTATAAATTTATCAAGAAACTAATTATTGCTTTTTTTAATTAGACATTGATAAAAATTTGAATTTATTTAACTAGAAATGTTTTTAAAAATAATGCATTGATAAAGTTTTAATTTGTTTAATGTTTTCACTCCATATACAGTATCTATTTATCTAAAATTTCATCACATAAAGAAGATAATGTAATTAGGCGCATCAGGAGAAGGATTAATTTCAAATAATCATCTGTTTTAGAAATGGTTTTGGTCATGAAAAACCAACCCTTTTATTACACCTTGTCTCCTATACATCTTAGTGGACATCCATTGACTGAAAAAACTTTCAAAAAAAATTCATTTTGGGAATTTAAATTTTAATCCTATTATATCCTTGGTTTGGGAACCATTTTTATTTTGATTCTTGTCCCACTTGTGATTATTTCATCATTTTAGGAAACATCACTATAACTATTACTATTCTTTCTCCCCCATATGAGAACTTCTCCACCATTATTTTTCTATTTCCTTGTAGTGGTAATTGTGAGTCCTTTTAGGAATGATTCATACATTTCCTCTTTAATATGATGGCATCAATCAAATTATTCCTTGACACGTCCTTAAAACATTCAAACTCCTTTTGTTCAACAATACCAACATCCTTATTATTTTTCCATATTTATCTTAATTATAATAATGATTATTTCCAAATGAACTTAGATAGTGGTGTATGATGCCCCATTTATTTAATTCCAAAATTAATTTCTTCAAACATGAGGAATATTATTTTTTAAATAGATCCTTTTTCATATTATTTACCTTTTCCCCCATTCATAAGAGAATGAGGCTTTTCTTCTTCTAATCTTCGCTATTCTTATTATTTTAGTAACTTTTATTGTGTCCATGGTTAACACAAATAAAATGTCTCTAAAATTTCACACCAAATGTAGTGATATCTTTGATGAGAAAATATATAAGATTTTCTTATAATGTTAAACTCTTGAGTTTCTTAACATGTATCTATAGAATTTACAAAAAATAAATAATAGTGTAACTTCAATTAAACCATTCATTGAGGAAAATAATTCTATAATTTATAATGAAAATACCATCTAGATAATAATTCCAAATTTTCATCATTTTGAACTCCAATTATTGAGGCTTTCATGGTAGGAATATATAAATTTGTAATTAATGATTTTAACCTTAATTTAATCTATTTGATCTTCATATAAATTCCCTTTGTTTGGGTGGCCATATTCTATATACATAAACATGAAACCTTTTTTTATTTCATTACCATTTCAAGATGTCATTTGAGAGAGATAAAATATACTTTATGGTCCTTACCTTGTCAATTTTTTATTCCACTTCTTAGTATTGTTCTCTAAGTAAGTAACTGTTCACATTTATCTTTGAAAATATTTTTGAAAAGGATTATTTTAAGGAAAAATCATCTTTTATGGACCTATTTTCATAAAATATCAATTCATCTCTGAAAGATTAATTTAATCTATGAGTAAAAACTTTTTGATCAACATTTTCTTATAAATATTGAATCACATATTAAATGATTTCATAACATCCTTCATATTGATAACATTATATCATTACCAATAAAATATGTGTAGGGGTATTAAATTTATAGTTTTATTAGAAACTTCTCATATATTTCCATAAATGGATTTATTGAAAAATTTAACTGCACATACCTCAATGGGTGTTTCTTTCTTATAATGATTCAAATATTATTACTCCTCCTATACCTCTTATCATTAGTAAAATTTATAAATATTTTTACTTAATTAACTCATCACCAATTTATTTTTGGATATTCTCTTAATATCGGATAAACAACATCCTTGGATTCCATTGATTTTGAATAGTTTTCTTCAAAAAAAAATTAAAATATAAAATTTACAATTATAATGAACAGTTTTCTTGAATAACAAGCGGGATATATATCTGATAAATATATTCTATATATTTGTTTTTAAAAATATTTCACCATGCATTTTCAAATCAATATAATAAATTATGTATTCCAAAACTTCATCTCTTCAAGCCTATAGATTCATAACAATCTATTCTTTCAACCATAAGATTAAGTTCAATCAAATCCCAAAGACATCATGTATGAATCATTATATTCAACATATCCTAATGTAAATGTTTTATAGTTAACTTCAATGTAGAAAATATAATCGATAATAATTATTGGGACTATTGGTTTTTGATATACATCATGAGGCACCATGATGGGGGGGGGGGGGTAATTTGGGTGAAGATAAAATCAAAATTTTCTTTATCAAATTCTCACCCTTCATTAGATCTTTTTACCATGTGGGTAGAAACACACTAGATCTATTTCTCAATCAATTTATCTATATCTTAACAAAAATAAAAAAGGATGTAATATAATGCATAAGAACACAGAGCGTTTTTACTTAGATCACCAGTATTGATCTACACCTATGGAGAAAACACATGAAAATGTTCTAGTGTACCAAATTTCTCAATATATCACTATTTTGATGGATAGAGTTTTTGGTTACAACCACTCAATGATTTGGAAAACATTCTTTACGACAGTTTAAGTACGATATAATATCACCAAAGGATTAATACCTATTATTATTTATCCACCCACTAATTGGTAGGATTTATTGTAAATTTATAGCTACTTTGGAATCCTCATTATAAGAATATATAATAGGTAATATATGTATTATAAAATCAATAATTGATGTAACTTTGATCCCTATATTTCAACTACCATATTCGTCAAAACTAGATGAGATCAATTCTTGTTGACAGTTGAATATATGTCTTGCACATAAACCCTGAAAAAGTGAAATTTGTTTCCATATAAAAGGTTATTCTATAAAATTAATTGTAATCATTGTAATCATTATTCAACTATCTTGGTAGATGAGATCAGATCATAATAAAGGCTATTTTTCTTTTACAAGTAGTGCCTTCATATTTTTTTTCAACGAGGTATGAAAATGATTTTATTTTTCTAAGAAAATATTTATCTAACCTAGATAATTATAGAATTCATTGCATATATAATTTATTTATCAAAAATAATTTTTATATTCTTATGTCACATGTTTTCTCTTTATTAGATCTGTCTATACTATTAACCTCCCACTCTACATTTATTACATCTCTTTTATGATATTATATAATATCCCTTGTATTCTTCCTCCATCAACCTATCTATATTTTATTTTTTCATTTAATGTAACTAAAGATAAATAAATAATATATCCATAAAATAAAGGTAGATTTTCTATTAATAAATTTCCAAAAAATATATCATTTTCGTCCCTCAAATAGAAAAATATAACATTATATTTAATCAAATAGTTATCTTGAGTCAAATATTAAATAAAAAATCCATTATTTCTCTTGTTAAATATATATATAAATATGATTAAAATATTTGGAAAAAACTCATGATATTTTATCCAAATAGTTTTTCATGGAAAAGCCTTAAAATATAACTTTAAGTGAATTTCCAAATGCATTGTTTTATATTATGTAGATAGCTATGTGACACATCTAAAATTTAAAATATAAATATTCCATTTTAAAACATGTATAAAACAAGACAAAAATCATTGGAAGGAATATAACATAATGGAAATTTAAAATATATTTAAAATTTTATATCTATAATATTGCTTCTAACACAGGAAACATTGGGTCAACTTTCAACTTTCTTTCATAACATACATTACAAGAAAGGAAGAGTTTTACTAAATACTGTTAGTACTATTATTTAAAATAAAAGTTATATCCAAGCCATTAAATTGGTGGACATTAATATTATTGATTATCATATGACTGTATATGGTTTAATTATGTAGGCCCATAGAGACTGTTTACAACTATCTCATACTATAATGGTTTTAATTATCACAAATAATGTCATATAATTAATTTATATCAAACCTTATGTAAAAGATCCTAAATTATGTCAAAGAATTATCTTGAATAATAAGATAATTTCAATCACATAACTATTTATGTATGTTCAAAGACTAAACAATCTTATAACTAATTGTCTATGTGTGTTTATTTGTATTTACACTCTTTGACTTTTCTGAATTGCAAGACAAATAGAACATCTATGAATTGTCTAAGTAAGAATCATTGAAACCGATAGACATATGACTCACTGAAAAATATATGACTCACTGGAAGATAGTTTAGATAGGGATATCTATGTATGTAAGCTGAAACCGTTGGGACAACTCACCATTTCACAAGACACCGACATAGACGAATCACCATTGCACATGAAAACGACATAGAAGAATCACCGTTGCATATGCCTCACCGATGACGACAACCTATCGTCTATCGAAGTGACTTACCGATGCATAGTGCTACCGACACAAGGACTCACCGTCAGTTGAAATGTCTCACTGATAGATAAACTGTCTCACCGAAAGAAGGAAGGGCTCACCATTGAAACAAGTCACTGAAGTATGGAGAGATCTACAGAATGACATACTGTTGGGATGAGACACCGAAAGAAGGAGACACCGATAGATGAGTCACCGATAGACTATTTAAATCTTCATTTATTAATATTATTTCTAACGGTCATATTTGTGTCATTTAATGATACTAAAATATTCAATAATCCTTTTTATGACTTTTAGTAGATAATATGAGGTATGATGAACCTATGAAAATGGAATTTACACGATCTTTTTTGGCCCTTGAAAATAAGAAGCATTCAAAAAAAGATAAGATACATATAAGAGAAACAACAATAGTTGTGTGGTGCATGCCTGTGAGAGAGATATACTAAAGAACATCTGCAATTCTCTTGAAGTCAATATGAACTCAAGAAAAGAATAACACATGGAGGGATCTCGAATAAAATTAATATTGAATTGAAAAATCACTTTAGCATCTCAAACAAGTAGAAGAATATATATGCACAACTATACATGTAGCTAGAAGCCAGAATAAAACACTCTGTTTTTGCATCAAGTTCTAGAGGAGGATTAAAACTTCAAATCAAATTCATCAAATGAGTCCAGAGCTGCATCACATAACATATAGATACTTCTAAACCCAAATCTACATCTTTAGCTCTGTTGTGTTCATTTAGTTACATTTCTAAGCTGTGTATGTATCTGTCTGTTACATGCATGCACACTGAATCCTGTGAATAATTGAAGGAAACTTAATATCCTCAATCTCACAGTCATTTTATATATTTTTTCCCATGTATAGCTATGAAAGAGGTCATGTGTGACCTGTTTCTTGATTTTCCCACGAAGAACTGTGGTAGAGGTTAGGGGTGACCTGGACGACCTAATGTGATGTTTTGAAACCCGATCCAGGGTGTAGATCAAAATTTTTATCAATTTAAACTACTTTTTGGTATGTGATCACAAATTAGAGAGGATTAATTCTCTCCTAGAGATTGAACCTCTTATTTTATTTTTGTTGTGTTTTTACCTTTTAGTTTTACTCTGTTTTATCACATATTTCAGAAAACTAAATTGAACGCTATTAGTTAGTCTTAGCAATTGTTTATAATAGTATTTCTTATTAGGTTAGTTTCAAAAGATGCATTAATTATCAAATTGATGCAACTGAGAACTAATCAATATCTTGAGAAATTAATCTAATAGTCAAGCTCTTATAAATTAACTACTAGCTAATTGGAAAATTGAAATTTGAATATTGGGGAAACTTCAAACAATACTTTTTAAACAGAAATTTTTATAGACACTCAATTCACTCCTCTCTTGAGTACTCTACTCTGACCAACATTTGGTATTAGAGGGTTTAGGAATTTTCAGTTTTCAAATATTTTTTCAATATTTTCAACTGTTGTTTTAGTTGTATTTCAAAGGATGTAAAATTTATATTATTACTAAATTTTTATCTCTTTAAATATTTTTCGAAATTTTTTATTTTGGATAACATACTATAAGGTAATACTACCAAAAGACCTCCATTATTTAATGGAACAAATTATGCACAATGGAAAATGAAAATGAGAATTCACTTAGAAAGTATGTGTTTTGAAATTTGGCCTTCAAGTGTTGATGAATATAAGATTCCTGATACTTCTAGAACTAATTGGGATGATCTAACTAAGACTGCTTATAACAAAAATTTTAAACCCATGAATTCCCTATACTACTCTTTAAGAGATGAGGATATTAACAGAATTTCTACATGTAAAACAACCCATGAAATTTGGGATATTTTTATTTTTCACATGAAGGAACTTCTAGTGTTAAGGAAGTGAGACTTAACACATATACTATTAAATATGATAATTTTATGATAAATCCTGATGAGCCTATTTTTGACATGTATATTTGGTTTAATAAAATTATGAACACTATGATCTCTTTGGGAAGAGATGTTAATTCCAAAGAACAAATTATGAGGATTCTCATATGCTTACAAAATAGATGGAGAGGAAATTCTGTCTCAATTAGTGAATCATTTGACATCAAAAAATTTCCTGTCAAAGATCTCATTGGAATATTGGTGATGTATGACGAAGATCTGAAAAACAACAAAGAAGATGAGGATGAACCTAAGAGAAAATATGTAGCCTTCAAGACCACTACCTCTAAGAATACATAAAAATAAAAGGTGATAACCTATGTTGATGGCTCCAGTGATGCTGAATCAACATCAGATAGTGGTGAAGATATGGCTCAAATGGCTAGAAAATTCATGAAATTCTATAGGAAGAAGGAGTTTTTTAGGAATCCCAATTATAAAGGACGATTTGATAATAAGAGTAGCTGTAAAAAGGAATGGAAAAGAAATGAAAAATTAGAGGAGGTTGTCTGCTATGAATGAAAAAGGATAGGACATGTCTAAGCTGAATGTTTGAAATTAAAATACAAAAATAAGTATGAAAACAAAGACAAGAAGTATAAGAAAGCAATGAAGGCCACTTGGAGTGCCTTTGGGGATATTTCTAGTGAATCAGTATCATATCATAATGAGAAAGATGACATGGAAAATATGTGTTTTTTTATAAACACATATGAGGTAACCTTAGATTCACCTTCACAAAATCCTTTTTATTCTAAAAATGAAAGTGAGTATGAAAATATGACAAGTGATCAACTATTTGAATACTACAGTATGTTGGAAGAGACTTGTAATGAAATAAAAGATAAATATAAATCTTTAAATAAACAATATGATCTTAATGTAACTATTAAATCTGAAATTACTACTGAAAAGTAAAATAATGCTCAAATACTCAAGGAAAATAATGAGTTTAAAATGTTTAATGAGAAATTGAAGAAATATCTAAAAGGTTTTCCAATGGAAAAGATACTTTTACTAAAATTCTTGGTAAAACGATAGATACTATGTACACTTCTAGTATTGGATATCGGCCTGGATAGAGAAACCTATCCAAAATACATTTTTAACTAAATATGGAAAATCTATTCTTCTACCTAAAAATCAAAATTTTGATGCTACTACTAGTTTCGAAAAATCCTCTTATACATCTAGTTTTCTAGAATAAATAGAGTTTGTTTTTAAAACATGTTATACAGTGCTTATAGGAAACCTATAAAGAAAATTTAGGTACCTAAATCATTGATTACTAATGTAACTAGACCCAAATGTTCTCCCAAAGGTGACACACTAGGGCGTATGAATCCCTCATCAAGATTCTCTTGGAGTTTCTTCTTCAATTCCTGCAACTCAATTGGGGACATTCTATAAGGTGTCTTTGAAATAGGAAAAGCACCCAGTACGAGTTCTATTGAAAACTCAACTTCACGATTTGGTGGAAGAACCGAAAATTCCTTTGGAAAGACATCATCAAACTCCCTTACAACGGGAATATTCTTAATCGTGAGTTTCTCTCCATCCATTTGAGATAAATAACCCTCATTTAGTGGAATCAAGACCCATAAGATTGAAGAAATTTCCACTGGAAGGTTATGTTCATCCTTGCATCAGTAGACGATCATAGATTGATCTGGAATATGAAATGTGACTTCCATTATTTGGAAATTGATATGAGATCTATATAAAGAATGCTAATCCATGCCAAGAATCACATCAAATTCCACTATAGGAAGGATCACAAGATTTGTAGGAAGCATTTTCCCAGAAACTTCAATCGGGGAAGAATTATAAACTTTTGATGCGACTGTTGTGCCATTAGGGGTTGTAAAAGCTAACTCAACATCTAATTGTTGAGGTAATATGGTGATACTATTAGAAAATTTTTCAGAAATAAAAGAGTGGGTTGATCCATAATCAAATAAAACATTTTCTACTTTAGAGTGGATGGTAAGTGTACCTTTCACCACATTGTTATCGTACTCCACATCGCTGATAGAAATTGCATGTGACTTTCCTTTGTCTTTAGCCTTAAGAGTTTATTGACTTCAACCGTCATCATCAACCCTTGGATTTGGGCATTTATTGGAATAATGCCCTATCTCCTTGCACTTGAAACATTGAAGTGTAGTAGGTTCATTCTGTGTATCCCTTCCTTTGTTTACATCATTAGACATCTTCTTCCCATCATTGCAGCATTGAAATTCCCGATGACCTTCCTTTCCACATTTGAAACATTTACTTGTCCCTTTAAGACAACCCCCTCCATGTTTCTTTCCACACTTTGAGAATAAGGGAAAGCTCATCTTCTTTTCAGTGTGCTCTTTAGATTTTCCTATGAATTCCATTTTCCTCTTCTTATCAAACCCATATGACTGATGGGTTACCCCAATCTCCATCTCAAATTTGAGAGCACATCGAATGATTTCCTCATAGCTATTGAAGTCCCTTATGTCCAAGGCCCTTAAAAGACTTGGTTTTAATCCAATAAAGAATCGATCGATCTTACTCTCAGGTTGGATAATCATACCAGAAGTGTCCCTTGCAAGTCTTGTAAAATTTGCTTCATAGGTACCAACAGATTCATCATCCTTTTGCTTCTGTTCAAGAAACTCTTTCTCTATCTTTGTTTGGAGAATACAAGGGAAGTACTTATTGAAAAATAAGTTCTTGAACTCGTCCCATTCCATGGACTCAATTTCATCCTTTTGCCTCGTATTCTTAATAAGATTCCACCGTTGATCAGCATCTCCTTCCAAACGATACATTGCTAGGATGAATTTATCATGTTCAGAACATTGAAAAACTGAAAATATATTTTCATTAGTACTAATCCATTGTTCAGCAACTAATGGATCAGTAGACCCACTGAATGAAGGTGGACACTGCCTCATGAAGGATTCAACAAAATGTTGCTCTTTCCTTTGCTTGTTTGGAAGTCCTGCATGATTCATAGCTTGAGAAAGTTGTGTGAGCATGGCTACAAGATTTTTCATTCCAGCTCCCATAACGTTTGGTTTCTCAGGTGGACAATCATTGCATTTCCCGTTGCATTCCGCATTAACACGGTTCCTTCGGGTTCCAGCCATTGACTAAAACCAAGAAGAATAGTGTGAGTAACACTAATTATAATAGGAAAACCACATAATCAAGAATAAAATTTCACACTTAAGGTCTTATCATGGGTTATTCATGGCCATTTCTAAAACACTAAGATTGTGTTCTATGCTTAGACTTATCATTAGGGTTCTTAATAAGGCTTTCACATTCTAGTTTCCAAAGGTTGACTATACCTTTCCTCTGATACCAACTATAACGGTCTGGAATTAATTCCAGTGGACTATAATTGAAACCTATCAGGGCACTCCATGGGCGGCTACACCCCCTGAGTGGGACACACCACCATTCCCAGTGGCAACCATTTCCTCATGAAGCCCTTGGGTGGAGAGCCATGCTTCGTCCAACGCTCACATGTGAGAGTTCCCAAGGATCAGATACATTAATACCTCCTTTGCCTATGATACCAACTATAATGACCCATAATTTATATAAATTGTTATTACTTCAAAATTGAAGACCGTATCGGTATAGAGTCTTTAGAAACTGGGAAACATTAACAACTGGTTCATAAAGCATCTACTTTGCCTCCCATTTATTTCATCATATCTAGATTCCCTTTTGGAATATCCTACTTAATAACCTTCTTCCTGACCCGGGGAAAGAAAACATACAAAAGGGTGAGCTCAAATACTCAGTAAGGGTAAACAAAAGAAATATCAATCACATCATATACATAGGAACATAACTTTTGGAAATCTTAACCTGCAAAAGAGATCATAATTTCATAACATGGGATAAATCATAGTAGTGAAATGTAATCCCAATAATCATAACTTAAAACATGAAACTTTGTGTCATATACACGTAATCATAGATAATCATTTCTTATTAGTCAAGACACATTTCCAAGACTATCTTAGTGGACAAAGTCCATTTCTTATCCGAGTTCACTCCTCGTTTTAGTCCTGTTTCACTGAACCGGTTTAACCTGCTGTTCCAGCCATGTCTATCTCATGAGATATAAAATATTTACCCAATTCATTGGAGGGAGATATAGGTCCCACCCATCTCATAATGATACCATTCTTATGTGTGCCACAAAATCATAAATCATACATCATTTCATAACCCATGTAATAAAAATGGGATTCTAAAACATCATGAAATCATAAAACAATTCATATAAGATAAAGGAATTCATAAAAATAATTCCATCACAACATAATCAAATCAATGTAATAATAGGGATAGAAACAGAACCCTATATTATCTTAGATGGAAAATAATTTTGATGAAAAACTTGAAATCCATTCTTGAGGAAAATATCCTTTCTACTTCAAAAACATTTTACTTTCTTAACATGTCATACAATTTTAAACTAAAAGAAGTTGATTAAAAATAAACTTGAAAACTTTTAAAGTATGATTCTTGGAAATAATGTTTTAAAAATCCATTTATGCCGTATAAGTTAAAAAAACATTCTTCTCGTAATTTTTTCAGAAAAGTAAAAAAGTACCTCATACGAAAAACGACAAAAGATTCCTTTCATATATTTTACTAAAAACTCACCTAAGGGTAAAATTGGATTTAAACAATTTTAGGTCGATGGAAATAGTATTAAATATTTAGGAAACAAGGATTTGGATGATAAAATACACCCCAGTAAATAACAAAGTATAAACAATCTCAGATAAAAATGAGATTGTGATATTTTCCCTTACCTTAGGTCCGATTTGCTTCGTAAGTGTCTGAACCTCCTGTATAATGATTTAAATAATGTTATTGACTTATTCAAGAATCATAATTATTTTTATGATATCATATATGGTCATATTATTAGCTTCTTATTAGTAATATTTCATTACTACTTGTTATTCAGGTGTTTATTACTTTTTGTTCTTATGCGTGTTTTGTCGAATAAATTCTTAGTTTTATTTTTTAGGTTATAGATACCTTATTTCCATAATGGTGTTAGTGTAATATATATCATATTCATTCATTCAGTTAATTTATATAATTATTATGCAATGAAGATCATGTATAACGAGTCGCATCACATCGTGGAGACGGTATTCCGTACGTACGCACGAGCGATGATATCGTTCCCATGATCGTGGAATTGTATTGGAGTGTATGTATACTAATTAAGAATCAATATCACTTTAGAATAATAATATATAGTCATTATTTACACCATTATACCCATCCAAGTAAGGTGGTGGTGGAAAATAGATTACACCACGGAGTGGAAATAGTATTCCGTACGTACGCACGCGCGGTGATTTCGTTTTCCGTAGAATGGATAGATGGTGAAATAGGGTTGTTTCATACTTATAATAACATATAATTATATGAGTGATACTAATGTTATTAATTCATAATTAAACAACTAAATAATAATAAGTGGAAGATGAAAAAAAGTTGAAAGAATCGGTAACGGACATTACCTCTTCTTCGAAGCGCCTCTTTGAGACCTCCTCTTAGGGAACTAAAATGGGTCTTTGAAGAAGACCAGGACCTCTATTATGTTTCTAGGGAAGTTGAGAAGATAATTTTTCAGGGTTTGGCCGAGATTGAAGTCTCAAAGTGGTGTGAGGAAAAGAGGGAGGAGGTGCCCTTTTATAAGGGGGGAGAGGGGCACCTTTGGAATAACAAAAAATATTATTTTATTATATGGTCAAATTCGGTTTTTAATAGCTCCAAATTGATATATTTCGAATTTAAGGTGGGGATGGGTCTAAATAATCTCATACAACAGAATTTAGACAAGTTTAGGTCATTATATTAACCTTATCTTTTAGTTTTAACTCTTAGTTAATTAGATTGACATTTATCATGTCACTTTGTATTTTTATATTATATAGTTAATAAACACACCATATACATCCAAGAGACCCCCAAAGTGGTCCATTAATGATACACATATAATTCTATAAGTATCTTGGCCGAACCTTATATTTTTAGGAATATAATAACAATTAATAATATAATATTTGTTTTAAAAACTATTTTATGTCAATTTTGACACTATTTGGTAATTTATTTTTTTGAAAATCATAACAGAATGATTAGTTCGAACAAAATTACTTAAATCAATAATAACATGTCATATTAACATATAAAATTATTGGAATTCATAAAAAGTCTCAAATTATATTTATTTGGGTATTTATAACATCAATTATGTCAATATTTCATTGATAAGATAATTACTGCATCATCATTGTATCATAAATAAATTAAATTATTTTAAGTCTAAAAATTAAAAATAAAATACCATTATGTTGGAAATCGTTTTAGCTTTCTAATGAATTTTTATAGTCTAATTTATCTTATGTATAACCCTATATTAAAAATGATTTAGTTATTAAACTTTGATTTTAACTATTTTAACCCTTCTTTAAATAAATTGATAATAAATGTCCTAACCTAATCCAAGTGGGCCTAAATGGTCATATTTTATTCCTAAGGTTGTTTTTGGTCGAATTACACTTATCCAATAGAATTAGGACATGTGTTAGGGAAATAATAATAACACTTTTACACTTAATTACCCTATTTACTTTTAACCGTGGTAAAAAAAGTAAAAAGTTACTATTCACCAAAAATTATTTTCATCTCATTGAACCACATTTTAGTCTTTGATATTAACCGTGTCTCTCGGATTTTCGAAATTCTACTCACAGAAGTGGTAAAATTAAGTTTTATGAAAAATTCAGTTTTTTTAACTACCACTTAGTTTTCACTATTCATCAAAAAATGAAAGTTTCCAGAAAAATAAAAAAAATTAGGCCTAAGATATATTTGATATTATGAATTCAAAAATGATGTTTATTTTACCAAATTAAAAACATATCAATTACATTAACTAATTTAAAAAATATTTCCCGTCGTCAAAACAAATAGCGTGTTTTTAAGAGATAATAACTAACAAAAGATTGACACTTGTTTATGTCTGGTTTAAATGTGAAATTACATCCAATGAACAACATTGTATTAAATTGTAAAAATATATTCTAAATATACTTTAAAACCACTCAAATTAATAATTTATCACTGTTAATTATTTCGATTAAAAAAGTTGTTTTTAATTAAAATTTAGTAATTTTCACTATTCATCAGAATATGAAAGTTATCCAAAAAGTACCAAAAATTCACCATAAGATAATTTCGATATTACGAATCCAAAAATGAAGTCCATTTTGAAAAATAAAATTTACAAAATTTCAAAAAGTGGTTATTACTATTCATAACGGCTAGTTTTAATAATATTTTAATAACATATCGTTGTTTAGTGAAACTCGGTATTGCATACGACGCAAGCTATTGAGGAAGGCCGCAGTTGCGTGTAAAGAAAGCCAAGCTAGTGTTGTGTGTAGTGAAAGATTCCTTTGATGATTTATATAACATAAAAACAAAATATTTCTCATAAAAGTCTCGGGCGTTACAAAAGGAGTCTTGGATTTGGAATAGGATATTAGAAAAATATAATGTACACTCTCTTAAAAATCTTACCAGAAAAGGACTAATAAAGTATCTACCCAATCATGAGTTTCTAAATAACAAATTCTATAATCCTTGTTAAAATGGTAAACATCACAAGATATCTTTCAAATCAAATAAATATATTTCAACTTCTTAGCCTTTAGAGTTGGTTTATATGGATTTTTTGTACCCTCTCATGTTTCTAGTTTAAATGGGAATCACTATGTTTAAGATCTTGTAGATGACTATTCTTGACATACTTGGACTTATTTCTTAGCTCAAAAAAGTGAAGTGTGTACTTAATTCACAAAGTATGCTAAAACTGTGGAAAATCTAAGTGGAATTAGAATAAAATCCTTAATAAGTGATTATGACCAAGAGTTTGAAAATATAGAATTTGAATCATTTTTCTCACACAATTGTTATAGGCATAATTGTTTTTCCCATTGGACACCTCAAAAGAATGGTGTATTATAAAGAATAAATAGAACCCTATAGAAAATTTCCCAAACTTTTCTCATTGAATATAACCTACCTATTTAATTTTGGGATAAGGGTATGAAAACAACTTGTTACATAATTAATAGAGTCTTAATTAGACTTATCTTCAAGAAGAATCTTTATGAGCTATAGAACAAAAGACAATCTAATGTTAGTTATTTAAAATTTTTTGGTTTCAATGTATATATCCTTAACACTAAGGAAAATCATGAAAATATTTTATCCAAGAGTGATGAAGGAATCTTCCTAGGCTACTCAACCTCTAGTAAAGCCTATAGAGTATTTAATTAAATAACCGAGTGTGTGGAAGAATATGTGCATATCAAATTTGATGAGATAGATCCACATGAACCTAATATCTACCTATAAAACCTTGAAGATGATATGTCATACCTGGACATAAATGAAAAATCATATAATCTTATTGTTAAGAAATATGTTAAATCAAACATTTCTAGAAATTCTTCAGAATCTGAACATGATGAACTCGAACTTTTAGATGAACATGAAGTTTCTAGTCCCTCGTTTTCTAGATCAACTATAAATCTTAAGAACCATAATTTAGATACTGTTGTTGGAGACATAGATAAAGGGACACAAAATAGATAGTCTCTTATAAATCTTGTTGAAAATAAAGCCTTCCTAACATAGCTTGAACCTAAAAAATATCAATGATTCAATTAAAGATAAATTTTGGGGGATGGATATGTTGGAAGAACTTAAACAAATTGAAAGAAATAAAGTTTGTAAAATTGTGGATAGACCCAAATACACCTTGACCATATGAACTAAGTGGGTGTTTAGGAACAAAGTAGATGAATCTGGTAATATTTTTAGAAACAAATCTAGACTGGTTGAAAACGGTTATAGTCAATAAGAATACATTGACTAAAAATAATCTTTTTCAACTATTTGTTGACATGAGGCCATCATAATCCTGCTTGCTTATGCTACTCATCTAAATTCCAAACATTATCAAATGGATGTTAAAAGAGAATTCCTAAATGGATATATAGTTAAAGATGTTTTTGTTGAACAACAGTTTGGTTTTACGAATCCTTATTTTCAAAATAATTTTTTCAAATTAACAAAATCTTTATATGGTTTAAAGCAATCTCTAAGAGCTTGATATGATAGATTAAGTACTTTTCTTATTTAAAATGGTTTAAAAAATGGAATTACTGATCCTACTATTTTTATAAAATGAATTTCTAAAGCTGTATTAGTTGTTTAAATTTATTTCGATGATATTATTTTTGGATCTTGAAGAAACTATTTATGTATTGAGTTTTCAAAAATGATACAAAATGAATTTGAAATGATTTTTATGGGTGAAATAAACTTATTTCTTGGATTTCATATTTTTTAAAATAAATAAGGTATCATTCTATATCAAATAAAATACAAAAAAATCTTTTAAAAAGATTTGTATTTGACAGAACTAAAAGTAGTGACCCTCCAATAAGTACTACTTGTAAGTTGGATCTTGATGAAGATGGTAAATCCGTTGATCAAACCACATATAGGGTAATGATTGGATGTTTTATCTACTTGATTTCTATTAAGATGAATATAATGTTTAGTGTGTGTATTTGTGATCTTTTTCAAGATAATCCCAACAAATCTCACTTAAATGATATTAAAATAATTTTCAAATACCTCAAACATACTATCAATTTAGGTTTGTTTTACCCCAAAGGGAAATTATTTTATATAGTGAGTTATTGTGATATTGTCTTCATGGATGAAAGTTGGATAGAAAAAGAACCTATGGGACATGTCACTTTTTGGGAAAGTATTCAGTTTCCTGGTGTAGTAAGAAAAAAAATTCTATTGCATTATCTACTATTTAAGCTGAATACATAGATGCTGGTAGCTGTTGTGCTAAGATTATTTCGATGAAACACACTCTACTAGAGTATTGATATCAATTTTTACGTGTATGTATTAATTGTGATAATACAAGTGCTATTAAAATGTCTAATAAACCAGTTTCTTACTATAGAAAAAAAAATATTGATGTAAGACATCACTTTTTGAGAGATCATTATCAAAAGGGTGATATCACTTTAGAATTCATTGGCACTAAATATTAGCTTGCTGACATATTCACTAAGCCATTGATATTTTAAAGAATGATCTACACCACACATGATTTAGGAATGATCATTCAGTAAGATCTTGTGTTGTGTTTCATTTGATCTGTTTCAGTAAAGTTGTCATGCTGACACCCTTGTCATGCTGACACCATTGTCATGCTGAAACCATTGTCATGCCAACACCACTGTCACGCCGACACCATTTTCAAATATACACTGTTGTCATACCGACACCGATGCATTGTCATAGCAACACTATTAGTGTCATGAAAAATATTTTGTGCCGACATCGATGACTCATTATTTCTATATGTTTTATGTTTTTATCAAAATGACACCATTTCATTAATTGCAGTGAACCCGATTTACAATTTCACAATTGTGTAATTTCAAAATCCCTAAATGATATAAATTTGAATCAATCCACTCTACTCTTTTACTACTACTCTCACTCTCTTGGCTATCTCTCTCTCTCTTTACCCCCGACCTTTCACCTTCTGACCTCCAGAATGAACTGATTAGAATGGTGTGTGTGAAGTGATCTCTTGAAGAGGGTTAGTTTTGTGATTCTAAGAAATAGAAATGTGAATCAAGAATACCTTCAGGTCCTGTGAATCCTGGTCTGGAAAACTGTGTTGTAACTTCATAGAAAGAAGTTCTGGTGTAATGGATCTTAGATATCAAATCTTTTTTTGTTGAAGGTGCTTCTAGATCAAGGATGGCTTGACTAGTTCCCAAACAGCTATAGAGTTTTCTACCCATAACCGATATATGAATTTTACATGAATATGGAAATTATTTTGGAAGGAAGTGATGTATCTTGGGTGTAGTCAATTGTGAAAGGGAAGATAATCAATTTCTCTTCAATACATTGGGCTTAATGTCTTAAGGTTCCTCACAAAGGAAGGTTTTATAATTATCAAGGTACTTCTCTATTATAAAGTGAATTCTTTTGTTATGAGACAACTCTAAAAGAGAAAACTAGAAATGAAAAACATATGAGGCCCATTTTTTCAGAATTAAGTGGTGAGTGTAGAATTTTATTTAAGTTTATTAAGGAGAAGATTTGTCCTAGGAAAGGGTACTTTTATTCTCTTAAGTATCAGGATGTATACATAGTGTATTTTCTTTAGAAAGAAGTAAAATGGAATCTGTGTAGATATTTTTTGGTTCACATTAATGGGATGATAAAACATGGTTTCAAGTCAAATTCGATTTTCTACTTTAGAATGATTTTTAAATGCTAAAGTAGAAAGTCTGTATAAGTGAAGTTGATGTTGTTGTTGTTAGTGAATGTAGTAGAATTTGTTTGAGTTTTGATATCTGTAAGAGAATGAAAATTAATTAGAACCCAAGGAAGAAGTAATTTGTTGGTGAGGAAGATAGACTGTATGAGTAGTTAAATATTATAAATCATCTAGTTAGAAAAAGGGATCTAGTGGATCCTGTCATTAATCTAGATGAAAAGGTAACCTACTCTTCAGATGAGGAGGAGGATCCTGCAACTACTATCAGAGATGTGGGATCACCAATGGATGATAAAAGTGACTCAGACACAAATATACCAACAAAAAGATTCTCTATTGAACTTGTGTTTCCACCACTGGACTTACATTCTCATGAACCTATTCTACAATCTACCAAAAGTGAAGAAATAGAAGTTGAATGAAGTGTAAAATATGTTTTTGAATCTAGTGAAGAAGAAGAAGAATAAGAAGAATTTGGTGGTGGTGGAAGTGGTTCAGAATTAGGTAAAAAACAAGAATATGAGAAATTTGATGATGAAATTGGAAATGAAAATAATGAGGATGGTGATATTGAAGAGAGAAGTGAAATTGGCAGTGATAGTGAATATGATCATCCTGATGGGAATCCACAAGCTATTAGTATAGATATTGTTGAAGCTAATGTTGGTGTATATGTTGAGGGTGTTGTTCAAGATGAAACCATTGCTTCAGATGAACTAGTTTATCAAGATTTATAAACTAGAAAATGAACTCTACCTAGGAGAAGAAACCTAGGCTAGAATCCTTGAGGGAGGGGGGAGAAATGTGCTCTGAAAGCTGACACTAAGGGGACTCTTCAAGAAAAGTTAGTTCATGATGATGAATAGAATCAAATAGTAAGAGTAAGTCTTGATACTCTTACTCCTATAGATTATGATATTATGGATTAATAGCTAAGGAATCCTGGGTATGTGGCCCTAGAATTAGATTATGAAGATTTTGATGATGTGGTTTTTTCCCTTGCTATAAGTGAAACAGTGGATGATACCTTTTCTAGTGACTATGTCACTAAGGATGATTTTGAAAAATTTAAGAAAGACATTTGTTCATCCATAAGACACTCAGTAAAATCTAAAATGAGATATGAGATTAATGAATCTAGATGATAGGACACTGACAGGACTGATAATTTGAAAGAAATTTGATATATGGTTGATGGTGTAAATCAAGCTAGTGCTTATTGTTCTACTCCTGCCTCAACCATTATATCTCAAGTTGATGATACTTTGGTTTCGAAGATGGAGATAAAGAAAATTCATCCAAATCTGATTACAACTACAAAAACAATTGTGATAAGTAACATCAAGTTCGGGAATAAGATGAAGAAGTTAACAACTGACATCAATTCATTATCCACCACATATAGGAATACAATGGAAACTATCATGAAAGGACTCGAGAATCTTGTTTCTCATTTTAAGTCTGTTGATTTTGAAAATTTGGGAAAAGAAGTTAAGGAAATTTCATCATCTAATATTGCTTCAACCTTTTCTCCTCCTTCTCAGTCTTCCCAATATGTAGTTATTACAATTATTAGTCCATTTCTAAAGGAAGAGATGCATGCTTTAATTTGAAAGTATTTCCAAAGTTGAGGACACTTCAGATAAGGTGCATGATCGTGTGAAGTATTATACATGGAGTTATTCACACAATTAGGAAGATCTAACCAAAAAGATAAATGAGTTTTTCTCTAAACTCATCACAAAGCATCAAATGAATAGTATCTTTATGTATTTAGAAACCAATCTTTCCCTTCACTAGTAATAAAAACTTTTATGGATCATATTTAGAATATAACTGAATTCACTCCCCTGTTGGATAAGTTTATAGAAAACAAAGATGATTTTGATAAGGCAATGAAATATGGTGGATAGATAATTGAAGAGTTAATCATGCTATTAAAACCATATCTCCATGTCCAAAGTGAATCTATTGTGGTGCCTTTTGATGAACCACATGGAGCTACTGTTTTAATGCCTCCTCAAGCTTAGATGTCAGTTTCTCAAGATTTATCTCAGATCAGACTCATCTATTCAGCCTTTGTTTATTTCTTAACACAATCCTATCCTAGCTTCTATAGTTCATAAAAGAGTTCCTATACCTTCTCTCAAAATTCGTTCAGACCCTCCTCCTTCTCAGGCTACTCCTTCTTTTTAACCCTCTATTGATCCTTTTGATAAGGGGAAGGAACCACTTGAATCTAGAGAGTAGTTTGGATTATTTTTTTATTGGGATGACTCCTTGAACTTTTACTAATTTAGTGTACCATTCTTATGAATGCAATTTCACTCTTTCTAATATTCTGCTTTTACTTTTCCATGTTTTGTTAATCCCAAAATGTGGAGAACATTGTTTAGAATTATTAAAAAGGGGAGAACTAAAAGGGGGTGAATCTATTTAAGCATTATCATCTTTGATACATTATTTTATCTTAATAATTCCATGACTTATGATCTTCAAAAATAAGGATATTGTTGGCCCATATAGACTATTGGACACTATCATTGACTATAATGGTTTTAATTATCAAAAATAATGTTATATAATTAACATTTATCTTACCTTATGTCAAAGATCCTAAATTATGTCGAAGAATTACCTTGAATAATCAGATCATTTCAATCACATAACTATTTATGTATGTTAAAAGTCTAAAAAATCTTGGAACTAATTATCTATGTCTGTTTATTTGAATTAACACTCTATGACTTTTCTAAATTGTAAGATATAAAAAACGTATAAAAATTATCTATGTATGAGTCACTGAGACTGACAGACAGATGACTCACTGATAGACATATGACTCACTGGAAGATAGTTCAAACATGCATATTTTCTAAGCATGTGAAGCCGACACTTTTCAGATGACTCACCGTTGCACATGACACTGACATAGAAAAATCACAGTTGCACATGATACCTGTGCAGACCACTCACCGTTTCATATACTTCACCGATGCAGACGAACAACTGTTTGTCCAAGTGACCTACCATTGCATAGTTCTATGGACGCAAGGACTCACCATCACTTTAAATGTCTCATTGATAGATCAACTATCTCACTTACAGAAGGAAGGAATCACTTTTGATACAAATCACCGATGTAATGAGTAATTGATGTATGGAAAGACCGACAAAATGACATAAAGTTTTTCAGAGACACCCACAAAATGAGACATCGACGAATGAGTCCCTGATAGAATTTTTAAATATGCATTTGTTAATATTATTTCTCCTAGTCATATATGTGTCATTTAGTGACACTGACATATTTAGTAATCTTTTTTAGGACTTTTAGTAGACAGTATGAGGTATGATGAACCTATGCATGTGGAATTTATATGTGCTTTGTTGTCCCTCGAAAATAAGAAAAATTTAAAAAGAGAGAAGATACACAAAAGAGAAACAATAATAGTCATGTGGTGCATACATTAGAGAGAGATACACTGAAGAACATATACAATTATCCTGAAATCACTTTGAACTCAATAAAAAAAACAATAGATGAAGGGATCTCGATCAAGATGAATTATAAATTGACAAACACTTCAGCATCTTAAAGAAGGAGAAGAATGTGACTGCATAACCATACCTGTAGCTATAAGCCAGAATTTGACACTCTATTTTTGTGTCAAATTCTAGAAGAGGATTCAAACTTCAAATCCACTTCATCAAAGGAGTCCAGAGCTACACCATGTAACACATAGAGCCTTCTACACCTATCTCCATATCTTTATCTCTGTTTTTATCATTTGGTGACGTTTTTAAGTAGTGTGTGTCTCTGTCTGTTACACACACACTAACTCCTGTGCAAAATTGAAGGATACTTGATATCCTCAATATCAAACTTGTTTTATCCATTTTTTTTCAACATAGAACTATAGAAGAGGTCATGTGTGACCTGTTGGTTGATTTTTCCATGAAGAACTATGATAGATGTCAATGGTGACCGAGATGGACTTGTATGCTGTTGTGAACCCTGATCCAGTGTGTGTATCAAACTGTTAATTAATTTAAACTTCTTGGTGGTAGGTGATCAAAAAGTGGAGAGGATTAAGTCTTTGCTTGATACTGAACCTCATGTTTTATTTCCATTATGTTTTTTTACCTTTTAGTTTTACTCTGTTTCATCACATATTTAAAAAAAACTAAATTGAAGTATGACAGTTAGTCTTATTAAGTGTTTATAACAGTATTTACTTATTAGGTTTGTTTCAAATTCTATATTAATTATAAAATTGATGAAAATAAGAACTAATCAATATCTTGAGAAATTAATCGAACAATCAAGCTCTTATAAATTCACTACTAGCTAACTCGGAAATTAAATTTTAAATATTGGGGGAACATCAAAAAATAATTTTTAAAATGATTTTTTATAGATAATAAATTCACCCCCCTCACGAGTACTCTACTCTGACAAATAAATTCATTTCTTCCCAATTAATTAGAAATGAATACAAAAACCAATTAAATATAAAGGAAATGTTTTTATAAAAAACTATATTTTTCACCAAAGGAATTTTAACTTAAGAAACTGAACTAGTTGATATTAGTGGACAATATTAAAGAAATATATATATATATATATGTTATATTTAGTTAATTTTATTGAAATTAATCCTATATATTTGATAGGAATAAGATAAGAACAAACCCAATTCTACATATAAAACACCATACTTTTTCTATAGTAAGTATTCCACCTTATATTGGATCACTTATTTTGAAAATAAATATTTAAAATTTTATAAATATAATGTGAAAAAATAATAATATTTTTTAATTTTGGAATACCAAATTTGTATTAGGGTGATTTTTTGGAAATTTTCTAAGAAGTTTAATTTTTAACAAATCTTAAATGTACCAAATTTTAATTGAGAACCGTATTTTCATTTAAAAAATTTATAATGTAAAATTATATTATTAATTTTTATAAAAGTCAAAATAGAGAAATTATATTTATATATATATATATCCAATGTATGTTATTGGAATCATTTTAATTTTAATTTTTCATATAAAAACATATAATAATTTTTCACTTTAAAAACAAAATTTCTCATTCCTTATACATGATTAATTTTAAATTTATTTCTTCCACTTAAGTTATTAAAATTTAGAAAAATGGATTAAATATTTGGAATAATTATAATATATATTGTCTTATAATATCTACTTAATTTTTGTTAACAAAATTATTAGTGTATGGAGTTAAAATTAATTATAATTGTTAAGTAAAAATGACTTTATATAGTGGTTAAACATAGATTATAAGAAGTGAAATGACCCTATACATGTCTAATACCCATTTTATGGACATATTTATACCTCATCACTTATATTATAGTTACTCTTTAATTATTTTATCCACATTAAAATAATAAAACATTGGTATAATTCACTCTTTAAAAAATTTACAAAATTTCCACTCGCCCTACTTATAAAAGGTCAACCTCTTCTTATTTCTTCACAACTATCAAAAAACATTGTATTAGAGAAGATATTAATAAATAAATCCCAAAATTACCTTACCTAATACTTTAAGCCTTATCTTGGTCTTAAATCCAACTTATGAAGACATTAGTGAAAACCCAAGGTGGATACCCGAAGAAGATTTAATTTGTTCCTAAAATTGTTTTTATTTAATTTCCTTATACTCATCCTTCAATTTATTATGTATTATTATTATATAATAAAATAATTAAATTATATATACAGATATTTTTTTTTGTTATGGGTGTGAACTTAAACCAGACACACTTCCATCAAATGCGATACACAATCATTTCCTCTATGTATAACGGATTACCGACCCGCGAACCGATTTTGTTTTTTATTACATTATCACCTTTATGTTTGGGAATAGTGATGGATTTATAGTTTAAATATGATATATATTATATTTATAATTTATTTTTTCTTCTGTAATCATTATATAATACGTAATTTCATGATTTTTATTATTTGGGAATAAGATAATGCTTTTCGTGGGTACATCGGACTACCGCCTTGCGAAGCAATGCGATTCCTTCACACAATACATAGAATGTATTAAGGATGAGTTTAATAAACACATTTGTTATATATAACATAAATATAATACTATAATGCTAATATAAATATATATTCCTTTATATTATGTATTTTAATATGATAAGAAAATGGAATCATTGTTCATGCGTGCATACGACCTACCGTCTTCTTGAATGGTGAATTTTAATTCCTATCACTCAATTATATAGATTACTCTAAATATATATAATAAATATATATGATATATAAATCATGCTTTAATTATTTAGGTGATAAAATTGTTATCTAATTAATAGGATCGATAAAATAACAAGTCAAAACATACACAAAAGACAAAGTGGTTATTACTTAAAATGATGAAAATAATGAATGATTACTAATGAATAGGAAATGATATGATATAAAAGGATAAGATATGATATCATAAAAATTAATACTGTTATGGAATAAGTTAATGACATGTTTAAAACCACTATACATGATTTTAAATAATGTATGACCAACAGGAATGTGAAAGGTAATTGATTTTAACTCAATTTCAAATCATTGAGGCATAATTTAATATTATGCTCATATTTATTTTTATATACTGTATATACTTCTACTTGTAATTTAATATCATAAATAATTCATTCTTAATGTTATTTTATGTTTCAATTTGAATTATTTCATCTAAGGATATGTGAAGTCAAAGTTACCAAGTGGTAAATAATTTAATAACCCCGATCCTTTTCATTGGGTTATATTACTTCCTTATTATCATTAATATTATATGATTATTTGTGCAATGAATTATGAATTTCTATTATTTTATTTAAATTTTTTTATGGATATACAGTTCATACACATATTCTAGTCATTGGTGGATTCTCACTTTTACACTATGATCATTGTAAGGGTTTATTTAATAAACCCATTTTATTCATGATTGTTCACACATGAATTACCATTAAAGGAATTTATGTGATCATTGATTAATAACCCCTTTAATTTTATTCCCCTATGATTATTCATAACTATTTTAAAGTAATTATATCATTTTTTCACTCTCTGGAATGAAAATTGTTATATAAAATGTTTTGAAGAAAACCCGATATCATTTATCAATTTGGTCAGAAATATATTTTCTCCCAAACCCATGTTTTCTCAAAAATGATTTCAATTTTTTTTATCATTTTAAAAATTATTATTTAAATTAATTTTTCCCCTTTAATTTTTTTTAAAATTTATTTTCATTGAAATGAATTTTCAAATAAAAAAATAGGTTATATTCCTCAAGAATGTTTTTAAGAAATCATTAAATGGTATTTCCATACATCAATGACAAAAACCCTTTATTCTAACTATATTACGTATAATTTCTGTTGATACCATCCTTATATTCACTTTGGATGGTTTATAATCATTTTGACTAAGGATGTTAATTACATTCACTTCCTTAATTCATTTTGGTAGTCAATAACTTTACTTCAAAATGTTTACTTTAATATGATCTTTTGAATTTAAATTTCACATAAATTGAAACAATACCATGGATATGATTATTTTCTAATCCATATAACATTTTTACATTTAGAGTTAAATTAATTTAATTTGATTATCTATGGAAATATTAATAAATCTGTATCCTTCACTCAATAAAGATACAATTTCATGAGGCATATTATTTATGAATTAGATCTATTGTTTAATAAATGAGGAATTTTTTTGAATAGTATGACATGGTTTCAGGAAAATTTAATGTATGACCCTTGATTCATTGATTTTCCATTAGAAGAAATTTATTTAGAACAAACCCTTCATGTTTGTAACCAACACTCTAAACTATCTGGAGGATAGATCATGATAGTATTGTTTTGTGAAATGACTTGTCCCAAAGAAGATATATTTTACAGAACATGTTTTAAACCTTCTTGAGGATATATTTTCATGGTAAAGGTATCATGTTACTAGGAAACATGACATTCACTATTTAATCACAACCTGCATTCATAATTTAGATATTATTGTCCATGAATTTTTCACATTGAAAAAATATTGAGGCATTTCATTATATGTTTATTCATTAAATGGTATGTGTTTTCAGTTATTTACTTTTCCATATTATTTATTTATTTCATTTTAATTATTTATTACTTTGAATGAGTTAATTACAATTTACCTTTCCATATTTTTATGCATTTCATTATCAGTAATGATTACATGTAATGTGATATCCATTATTTACCTTTCTATATTTATTATTCTCATTGATTCATTATCATTTCCTCTATACTTAACAATTTCTAATAATTTCAACTTACCTTTATTTTCTTCTTTTTCCAAGGATACCATTATGTTTAATATGAATGATATGCAGGGATACACCAGATGGAATAAATTTATTCATGAAAGAAAGTAAAAATGAGGCTGTAAGTTGTGTATTCATTTCTAAAACAAGATTCACATATGTATACAGTTAGACATGAATAATAAAATATTCAAGCTTTGGGATTTTATTTTCCTACATTTTATGCCAATGTGGTGGTAAAATCCATCGACTTCAGAAATAATATGGTTATATTTATACCAGATATGTTATTGTATTTCTACTACATGATCTGTGTACCTTTAGATTTAAAATTATGTGTACCACATTTTATGTACAAGAATCCAATTACTGTATATGATTAATATTACTCATCCTTCATTCATCTGGGTTAATATTATGTAGATTTCAAAATTTAGAGTTATTTTTTCTCTAACCCTTTTCTAATATTTTAATCATATATAAAAAATTGAATCATATAGTTACTCTTTTATAGATCCAATAAGTAATAGATTTATCTAATATTTACTTTAAAACTATAAAGTTAATATTATATATCCTGTTAAAAAATATATTACTCATACATATCTTCATATATTGCTAAAATTTCCTCCAAACTTCTTCAAATGTCTCCAGACATGCTCACTCATCTTCTAATTCTATATAAGACAGAGTAGAAAATGTTTATGTCGAAAAACAACTGTCAATGTGTAATACTAAATTCATCAAGTCTATAATACTATAACCTTTATATGTATTGATTTAATAACTCTGACCATAGTATTGAAAATCATTTGTTTAAATCATTACCACAAAACTAGATACAAGGAATCACATCCAATGGGATCAAATAATTTAGTAATCTTGGTAATCTAGGTAAATGAATCAGTCCCTCATTACATTGGAAAAATTATATAAAAAAAGTATTTACTTTTTGATAATTGTTATTCCCCATATAATATAATTTTATATTAATCTAGTATACTTCCTAGAATCCTAGGGAATCAAAATAAAATAAATGGTTGAGCTCACATTCTCAGTAAGAGATTTCATAAAATAGAATCTATCATATAAAAAATAAGGTGTGAATAATAAGGTATGAATAAATGAAGATAAAATAATTACATATAAGTATTCAATAACTAATTTGTAATGATGAATTTTATAATAATCGATATCATAAACATACCATTGAATCAATCTTTTAAGACAACTAATATAAATAGATGTGGAATATTCCAAATACCCAACCAATTTTGTCTCACGAGACATATCAAAGCATTAAGGGTCTTTGTAAATATGGTCACCATCAAGAATTTAATTAGTCCATTGCATTCATCATATGTATAAATAATAAAACACAATCAACATGCCTTAATAATCATTTATTGTTCATTTTAGAAGAACTGGGATACGAAATGCCAATTATTTTCTTAATTAAAAAGGACCATACTCCACCTATAGAAATATGGGGGATTGTATCATTAGAGTATATCTATTTTGTAGAATAAAAATTTTCAAAATATATTGACATAGTTGAAAATAATTTTAAAACATCACTCGATAATTTCTTGAGGAAAAAACCCTTTTAAATTTAAGATAAACTATTTAAAATATAAAAATTTACAAAACAATTATGAATTGTTTTCTTTTTAGTAAACCATTAAAACTTATAAATTAATTTTATTGTAAAATAATATTTAGGAAATTGGAAAACCCTATTCATATGATAAAAATTACAATAATGATTAAGTTCACACATTTAGTAAAAAGTACATCATTGGGGAAATGACATGAATATTCCATTTAAAAGAAGTAAAAAATGGGGAAATATATCTTAGTATATCATTTTAGAACATTAAAATCACTATTTTAAATATCTTGAAGAAAATATGGATATGGAAGAAAAATATTCCCCAATGAATAGAATATAAAATCCATTTTCTTTAAAATATTTTTTAGTCTCTTGAGTACATAAATAGAGGAAAATGAAAAGAAAAAATTTAGTTTCCACAAAAAAAAATTATAATTAAATATATTTATTGTAAGAAAATAATATTATATAATACTATATATATAAACTTAAACATAAAAAATCCTGAAAAATGATAGAATTTAGAAACAAACCCCTATAACATTGGTAATAACTAAATCAAAACATAATTATTGAGAGAAAATTATATGGATGTATAAATCCCTATAATTATCATTTAAGATAATCCTAAACCGAGTTCATGGTTAGTATAGAAAACATAAAATGGATTCAAGTTGTGAATATTTAATATGACATGTAGAAATAAATGTGAGATGACAAATCCTTACCTTATGTATAACTTGATTCATATGTGATTTTATCGTACTATAAAATAATTTAAATTTATTATAATTCTTTAATAGAACTATATTAATTTATATAATGTTCTATATGACCCACTTATAACATTTCAACCCTTGTTTTTTAATAATTCCTTCTAAAACCATCATTTTGGATTGTTAATTATTTCTTTTTTCATGTATGGATTGGTTTGATAGTTTCGATCATTGAATATTTATAATGTATTAATAATATATATAATGTTAATAATGATATTAATATAAAATATATTAATTATATAAATATTTTTAATCATCAATGAATGGTGGACATGAAAAATGATTCACATTGCTCTTTGGATGTGGTCGTCCACACATACTCTCTAACGACATTATCATTTTTTAATAACGGATAGGGTAAGAAGGAAAATAATATATTATATAAAATGATTCATATATATCACTACGGAAAAAACCAATTATTGCGATGGGTTATTTGCGACGAGAATAAATCACGTCGCAAATAATCCGACGAAAAGCGTATTTGGGACGGGAGTACAGGACCTGTCGCAATATATTTGGCGCGGTTTGCGCGCCAAAACGCGGGAAGCCTATTTGTGACAGTTTCCTTCTACCCGTCGCAACTACCCAACGACTGAAAATACTATTTGTGATGGGTAAATCATCCCATCACAAAAAAATTTATCGGCCAGTGTTATTTGCAACGGGGCCCGTCGCCAATACTGGCGGTGTTAAATAGGATTTTGCGATGGGGACATCCACCCGTCGCTAATGGTATGTCGGCAAGCAGCTATTTGCGACGGGCCCATCGCAAAAACACTCTTAACCGTTACTCATAATTAATGTGGGGGAAGGTATTTGCAACGGGATCCCATCGCAAATACTAGGTATTTTCCATGAGATACCGTCGCAAATAAGACCGTCGCAAATAATTTAACCTATATATACCCCCACATGTTTTTTTCCAAATCATTCAGATCTCTCTTTCTTTCTCTCTTTAACTTCTATTTCTAAGTAGAAAAATTATTTCGGTTTAATTTTTTCTTACGAGAAGAGGAGAGAAGGAGTTAGAAGGCGTTAATTTCTTCAAAATATCAAAGATATTTATAAATTTTTCTATTTTTTTAATTATTTTTAATTATTTTTAATTGTTAATTTTAATTTTTTTTAATAGAATATTTAGTAGCTATATAGTATAATTAGATTAAGTTGTTGAACCAAATAATCCTTCTCTGGATACGAACATATAGAGGCGGCTCTGGCACAGATGTACCTAGGAGTGAAAACTCTGACAAGGTGTTTCGAGCTTGACTCGGGGTAACCTGGTACACGACAACAGGCCTTGCTGCACTCTTGGTTCGACATTCCCGGGGGATGTTTCGGTAATAATTATAAATAATTATATTTAATTATAAATAATTATAAATAGTTATATTTAATTAGAAATAATTATATTTAATTAGAAATAGTTATATTTAATTAGAAATAGTTGTCAAATAAATTAGAAATAATTAAAATAATTATCAAATAATTACGAAATAATTAGATTTAATTAGATTTAATTAAAATAATTATCAAATAATTAGGAAATAATTAGATTTAATTGATTAGAAATAATTAGAAATAATTAAAATAATTATCAATAGAAATAAATTGGAAATTAGAAATAATTAGGAAATTAGAAATAATTACGAAATTAGAAATAATTAGGAAATTAAAAATAATTAGAAAATTAGGAAACAATTAAAATAATTAGGAAACAATTAAAATAATTAGGAAACAATTAAAATAATTAGGAAACAATAAAAATAATTAGGAAACAATTAAAATAATTAGGAAACAATTAAAATAATTAGGAAACAATAAAAATAATTAGGAAACAATTAAAATAATTAGGAAACAATTAAAATAATTAGGAAATAATTACAATAATTAAGAAACAATTATGAAACAATTAAAATAATTAGGAAATAATTAAAATAATTATGAAATAATTAGGAAAAAATTAAAATAATTAGAAAACAATTAAAATAATTAGGAAATAATTAAAATAATTAGGAAACAATTAAATAATTAGGAAAAAATTAAAATAATTATGAAACAATTAAAATAATTAAGAAAAAATTAAAATAATTAGGAAACAATTAGAATAATTAGGAAACAATTAAAATAATTAGGAAACAATTAAAATAATTAGGAAACAATTAAAATAATTAGGAAATAATTAAAATAATTAGGAAACAATTACAATAATTAGGAAACAATTACAATAATTAGGAAACAATTAGGAAAGAATTAAAATAATTTGGAAACAATTAAAATAATTAGAAAAAAATTAGGAAACAATTAAAATAATTAGGAAACAATTAAAATAATTAGGAAACAATTAGGAAACAATTAAAATAATTAGGAAACAATCAAAATAATTAAGAAACAATTAAAATAATTATGAAACAATTAAAATAATTAGGAAAATTAGCAACTATAATTAGGATAATTATCAACTACAATTAGGATAATTATCAACTACAATTAGGATAACTATCAACTACAATAATTAGGAAAATTAGAAAATAAAATTAGGATAATTAGAAACTACAATTAGGATAATTAGCAACTACAATTAGGATAATTTGCAACTACAATTAAGATAATTAGAAACTAAAATTAGGATAATTAGTAAGCGTGATTGACCTCTCATTTACCACAATTTTCTTTTCATTTGTGTGTTGAGGCTTGATAGGAAACTTCTGCCTCCACATGTAATATTTACTTTTACTGTCAAAATTATAAACCTCCTCGCTAGCATAAAGGTAAGGTGGCTTATAATTTTGACAGTAAAAGCAAATATTACATGTGGAGGCAGAAGTTTCCTGTCAAGCCTCAACACACAAATGAAAAGAAAATTGAGGTAGTTGAGCGGTCAATCACGTTTTTTTTCTATACAATGATTGATTAACCACCCGACCTATATGCATATATTTACATTACTAATTAGTAACATAATTAGTAATATAATTAGTAACATAAATAGTAACATAATATAAAATATTATATTACTCTAATATTAATAATTAAATAATACTAATAATATAATTATTTTATTATTATATGATTAATATTTATAAAAAAATATTAATATTATTAAAATTATAAAAAATTTATAAAATATTACAATTATCAATATTTCCAACAAGTTTTTCTCTATTATTAACATGTTCAAATCTTAAAGGGTTGTCGATTTTCATGTCATGCCCAATAAAATGTTTGCGTCAACCATGTCCAATGTAAACTCTATAATTATCCTTGCTTGGTTGATCACCTCGCAAGTAGTGTTGCAATAGGACAACCCAAGTCATGTCTTTCTCATCTATAAGAATTATATCACATGACTTTTTACATAGACCATTCTTTCTTGAAAATTTAAGGGAACAATACTGAAGTTCTCTTAAATTTTAAAGGAAGAATGATCTATGTAAAGGGTCATGCAAGATGATTCTTAAAGATGAGAACAAAATTACTTGTGTCATCTAATTGTAACAGTACTTTCAAGGGGATCAACCATGTAAGGACAATTATAGAGTTTACATTGGACATGGCTGATGAAAACTTTTTATTGGGCATGACCTTAAAATTTACGACCCTTTAAGATTTGAACATGTTAAGAATAAAGAAAAATCTATTGGAAATATTTATATTTGTAATAATTAGTAATAATTAAAAATAATTAGTAATAATTAGTAATAATTAATCAAAAATCAAATAAATTCGAGTATATGGTTATAAGTTGGAATAATTTCCAGTGGATTGGCAACTACCTTTTTCTCAACGTCTCATATCGTTGATACTTTCTCCCACTAAAATCATTATTAAAAATGTGCTCTAACGTATGTCAGAGAAAGTTTTTCATACTGATTTTAGTCAGGAGAAAGTTAAAAAGAGATGAGCCGTCAGACAAAAGAGGCCCTTTTCCCTGACGACTCATCTCCTTGCAAGGAGATGAGTCGTCAGGCAAAAGAGTTTCCACAAATCCACTAGAAACAAATAAGAATAATTAGTAATATAATCTCCACAACGATGATTACAAAATTTTATTTCATTATTCATGCATATTTCATTTTGCCAAGTATTGCTAAGTATTGATAAATTAATAATAATTAGTGGGGTTGATTACAAACTAACTGTGTTGCCTATAATTATTGGCGATTACTAAGAAATAACTATAATTATGTATCTTCTCTTTTTAGGATATTGTTTTTCTTATATAAAATTATTTAACAACAGTAATGGTTTTAAATTTTGTAGAAACATATATATGAATATGGAACAAGGAAGTTGACATCAATCATTATTAGAAGACCGCACTTGGATAAATCAGCGCAGAAATCCAAACGGTTCTAGTTTAAATCCTGTATATGTTGATTGTGTTGAATATTTCTTATCATTTGCATCATTAATCCCAGAATTTGTTTCAGAAGGGACAATTAAGTGTCCTTGTAAAAAATTTCTCTGAGAACGTTTGAGTCATTAGAAATCATTGGGAAACATCTCTTGCGTTATGGTTTTCAATCAGATTATATTTTTTTGGTACCAACACAGTGAACGCAGTTCCAGAGAAGATACTAATAATTTTATTCCGGATCCATCACGGTTTCAGAATTTAGTACATGATGTTGCACTATCATCCGTTCAACAAACTGAAATCGAGGATGAAGTTGATTTACCTCCCAAGTTGGCACCATCTGAATTTGCTGAGTTGTTCAGGTCTGCTGAGGATGCATTATATCCTGGCTGCAAGATAAGAAAATTAGAAGCAGTTGCAAAATTTATATTTATTAAATAAGATAATGGAATGTCAAAAAACTATTTTGATCAGATATTTTCTTTGGTTAAAGCACTGTTACCTGAAGGAAATGTGATGCCTACTAATTATTATGAGAGAAAGAGACTTGTTCGTAATCTGGGCCCTAGTTATCAAAAGATCCATGCATGTTCAAATGATTGCATATTATATTCTGGTGAAAATGAGTCATTGGATATTTTTCCCACATGTGGGAAATCGAGGTATAAAGAATCTAAATCAGAGAAGTCTGGATTGATTCCTGTAAAACAATTGAGATATTTCCCGCTTACTCCCAGGTTGCAGCGTTTATTTATGTCTCAGAACACAGTGACAATGATGTTATGGCACAAAACCAATATTTCAAATGGTAAAAGCTTGATTCATCCATCTGATGGTGATTCATGGAAACATTGTGATCAAGTTCATCCGTCTTTTTCTTTAGAATCCCGGAACGTGCGATTGGGCCTTTCTACTGATAGTTTTTGTCCATTTGGATCTTTTGGTAGTTAGTATTATTGTTTGCCTATCTTTATAACTCCGTACAATTTACCTCCATGGATGTTGATGAAAGAGACTTATATCATTTTGACTTTGTTAATCCCAGGACATCTGAACAAGAATATTGATGTTTATTTGAATCTATTGATTGATGAGTTAAATTCATTGTGGAGTCTTGGTGTCGGTACATATGATGCTGCTGTGAAACAGAATTTTGTAATGAAATCTGCTTTGATGTGGACAATTAGTGACTTCCTGACATATGACATGTTATCTGGATGGAGTACACATGGTCTAAAATCATGTCCTTACTGTATGGGAGACAACAAAGCATTTATTCTCGTGAATGGAAAAAAAACCTTGCTATTTCGACTGTCATAGAATATTTCTTCCAATCGATCATCCTTTTCGGAGGAATAAATATCATTTCAGAAAATACAAAATTGATAGTGATGAACCTCCAAAAATTATCTCAGGTACAGAGTTACAATCAGTTGTATTTTCATTACCTTCCATCACTTTTGGGCCGACAATAAACCAACAGAAAATTCATGGCTTTGGGAAAGAACAAAATTGAAAAAAACAGAGCATTTTTTGGAATCTTCCATATTGGTCTGATATGTTGGTTCGACATATGTTGGATGTCATGCATATTGAGAAGAACTATTTTGATAATTTATTTCATACAGTTTTGGATACACCGGGTAAAACCAAAGATAATGTAAAGGCACGATTAGATCTTGCCCAAATTTGCCGGCGACCAGAACATGAATTGTTTTAAAATGTCAGATCATAGAGATTAATGAAGCCAAAAGCAGCTTATACCCTGACCAAAGAGAGTCACTTATTATTTTTTCAGTGGATTGCAGATTTGAGACTTCTAGATGGCTATGCTTCCAACTTGGGAAGATGTGTTAAAATGGTCATATTACCGGATTAAAAAGTCATGATTTTCATGTTATAATGGAAAGATTTATGACTATTGGATTAAGAGGTTTGTTGAATTCTAATATTAGGGATTCAATAATAGATATATCATATTTTTTCTGAGACATGTCTGCGGCGAAAACAGACTACGATGCACTAAGAAAACTGGAAGAATTTGTTGTTGTAATTATATGAAAACTGGAAAAAATATTTCCGTCGGCTTTATTTGACTCAATGGAACATTTGATATTACATTTTCCACATGAAGAAAAATTTTGAGGTCCGGTTCAGTTTCGATGGATGTACCCATTTGAGAGAAGCATGCAGAAATTGAAGAAAAAAGTATGTAACAAAGAATCAGTTGAAGGCTCAATTGCTGAAACTTATTTGCAAGAGGAAATTTCTTTATTTTGCTATCATTATTTTGAATCTGAATATCCTACAAAATTTAACTGGATGGGCTATAATGATGGGAATGTTGATGATGATATGAACAATCAATTATCAGTTGTCAATCAGCCCGAAGTTGGATTTGGTGGGGTTCATGATAGATGGCTTTCAGATGATGAAAATCATAGAGCTCATACATATGTTCTACTCAACTGTTAAAAAATGTCACCAATTGTACCGTGAGTGATCTTATCCATTATCATATAGATTATATTATATTAAATTAATCATATTGTATTTGTAGGTTATATGATGATCATATCAAGAAACAATTTCCACAAATTACAGCAACTGGCTTAGAAGAACATCAGAATTTTTTTTGCCTACTGGTTTCAAAAACTGGTAACGTACATTCTTTTTTGGTTTTACATATAAAATCAATTTATTACTTGTAATAATGATAAATGTTTTACAAATTTTCAGGTATCTGTACATGCTGATAAGATTGATAGTCGATTGCGTATATTGACTAGCCCACTGTCCAAAATGGTTAAATCTTACAATGCATATGTTTTGAATGGTTATCGCTTTCATACACATGCATACGGGGAATCAAAGAAAACAATGAATAGTGGTGTTTATTTGAAGGGATCACATCATAGAGATATTTAAGTTGACTTTTACGGCATGCTTGAGAAATTATTGAACTATGTTATTTGGGACAAAATTATGTAATAATGTTTAAATGTCAATGGCTGGATACTGAAAGAGGCTTCCGTGTTCATCCGACTCATGGAGTTGTTGATATTAAACATAAAAGTCTTCTTATAGTAAATGAACCATTTTTATTGGCTCATCAGGAACATCAAATTTATTATCCAAAATACTGTGCTACTGCAAAAGAGTTGGATGATTGGTGGAGTATAATAAAAGTTAAATCTCGAGAAAACAAGTTTATTCAAACTGAATGTGGTTCCACTGAAGTGCAAGGAAATTAAATTTTTCAGGAGACTCCTCAAAACACATCTTTTTCACAAAGAGACATGAATATCGAGGTTGGCACCCCACAGTTAAGGTTCGATGGTGATGATGTTGTCAATGATGTTACAACTGAATTTGAAATGACAAGAGATGATGAAAGTGAAACTAATATTGAAATTGATGATGTTGTTGAGAAAGATGAAGACATTTACATTGACAACTATGAAGATGATGATGAAGATGAACATTGACACAGTAAAATGATGGTTAGAATCATAACAAATATATATCTATACATAATAGTTATTTTCAACTATTTTCTAATAACAATCATTTCATGTTTCAGATGGGCTTAGAAATGTATCGTCAGTTGCTGGAGGCTGAGCTACCTATGGATGATGAGGTTCTTGAGTCATCTGACCCAAAGGCTATTGGCACTACGGGGAGCACTCGGAGGGGGCGAGGTCTTGCCAGACTGATGATTCCAGATCCTATCCCTGAGCGACGTCCACCTCTTGGATTCAATGTGCACATGCGGTGGTATGGTAACCTGTGTATTTTAGTTATCTTTCATTATAATTTATTTATATTCTAATTATTTGATTATTTGTTCTTTTTCCATAGTTTTACGTATATAACTATTGGACAGGGGAGCGCTATCTTGCGCCATTATTTTTATCAGCCCTAGCTCACATGGGATGGGATTCCCGCTGATGTGCAAACCGCCATGTTCGATCATTGGCTGGTACATAATTAAATATTATTTATTTTTAAATTTAATTCATTAATAACTTTATATTAGGGTTTATATTATCCCATCGATGAGAGAATGTGTGCCACTATCCACCTGGCATGGGTGGTTTCTATGCGTGACCGTTTCCGTCAGTTTTTGCATAATTTGAGAAAGGCAGTTGTGAGGAAAGCTGGAGTGAAAGAATTTGATGAGTCCTATAGAGATCACCGACCATAGTACATTTCATCTCAAGTTTGGGATGGATTATGTACACACTGGTTTGGTGGTGGGTTTCAGAGGAGATCTGCATTGGGTCGACATAATCGGGGGAGACAAGAGGTGACACATCGAGCCGGTAGTCGTACATTCAGTGCGCATAGAGAGCGTCTGGTAAGTACTTTTTTTTAATATTTTATAAAACTTTAAATATAAAAAGTTTATTTTATATTCATATAGGAAGCCGAGAAGCCCGGTATTACGACGTACGACGTTTATCGGAGGATATACACTGATCTGGCTACTAGAGAGATTAGAGGTGACTGCCAGCGTCAGATTGTGGTCAGTATTATTTTCTTTTCAGTTTTGAAATTAAATGCATATAATCTTTTCATTATTTTAATTTCTAATTGAAACTTAAAGATTCATATGAGGCCGCGACCTCTCAGACACATGCTGAGAGTCAAGATTAGATCGGTGATCAGACTAGTGCCCACCATTTTGATGAGGCGGCATGGATGCAGGCGACCTAGTATGGCTTTGACAAGGGCTGAGTAGTTTGTATCGACTCTCATTTGACTCCTGCAGCTTATTATGGTACTGATGCGATGTCGGTATCCGGATCGAGAGGAGATTGTGGAGAGGAATCATCTTTTGCCTCACACTATCAGGAGCAACTGCGTGCTCAGAGTGAGCTTATAGAGGATTTGCGTCAGGGGCAGGAGCAGATGCCTCAACATCACGATGAGGAAATGCGTCGATGGTAGGAGAAGATGCGTCAGATGTATGATGAGGAGAGGAGTCGATATGAGGAGCAACATCAGGAGCAGGTGGAGTACATGCATCGTCTAACTCGTAGTTTAGGGATGGAGTTTCCTCCACCACCTCCTCCAGGTCTTCCAGATTATCCACCCCAGTGATTTTTTTACATGTAACAAACATTTGAGTTCGTAGTTTATTGTCATATTAACTATTTACAATTCCTCTTTCATATTGGTACGAATATTGCATGATTTAATTTGTTTTTATTTTTTTTAATATTTTATAACTTATTAGTATTATTTTTAATGTCTGTTTATTTTAATAATATTACTTTTAATATTTTATATTTGAAGTTAATATTGAGAAGTTTATAATTTTATAATTTTAATAATTTTAATATTATTAATATTATTTTTTCATAAATATGTATGTTTATTTTAATAATAATAATATTATATTAATTTTTTATATTATTAAAATTAGTATTATTATTAAATAATATTATATTATTTATATTCATGTTATTATTATTTTTTGATATTAATATTTCATAATTATATTATATATATTTTTTATTATTAATATTATAATAATATAGTTTCTTTATATTATTAATATTAATATTATTATTATATACATAGTTTAATAATAATAATATTATATTAATTTTTTATATTATTAATATTAGTATAATTATATAATATAATATTATTTATATTCATATTATTATTATTTTATATTAATATTTCATAATTATATTATATATGTATTTTTTATTTATATTCTAATAATAGATTTTTTATATTATTAATATTATTATTATTTTTATGTAATATTATACGATTTGTATTAATTATTATTATTTTATTTTTTTTAGTATTTGCGACGGGGTGTCTCGTCGTAAAATATTTTTTTACTGTCCCATTTGCGACAGGAAGAATACTCGTCGTAAAAACTATTGCTGTGACGGTCCGTCGCAAACACCTATGTAGCAAATATTTTTAAAATTTCCCATTTGCGACGGGTAAGAAACCCGTCGCAACTAATATATCTACAACGGCCCGTCGCAAATTTCTTTTTAATATATAAACGAAAAAAAATTTGCGACGGGGGAAAAATATCGTCACAAATACTGTTTTTGCGATGGGACCGCCCCAAGTAAGGTTTTTTATTTATGAAATATGGAAAAAAATTCCAAAATAGTATTCCAAGAATCATAATAACATATTATAATATTTATGACACTATATTAATTATTTTATATTGGGAAAAATATATTCATATTATGTATAAGAAGAAATGAACATGAAGGATCTTGTAATGATGATTACCTCTTCATCATGACAGCTTCTTTATCTTACACCTTAATCATGAAATATAGTTCTTAGGGGAAAAAGGGATCTAAGAAGTCGGTATGGAATATAATATTGTACTCGGGTAGGAATTTTATGAAGTATAGTTCTTAATATTCTTAAATAATGGAGGATAAGAGGTTCCCTTTTATAAATGAGGGGAGGGGAACCCCTGGAACTACATAATTTATTCAATTAATATAAATTAATTTTTATTTTCATGTGGGTAGAAATTGATATATTTAGAATATATGATGATAATATGTATTAATAATCTAATATAATAATATTTATAAAGTTTTAGATAATTTTTAACCCTTTTCTCTTAGTTTTTAAACTCAGTAAATCCTTTAATGTTTTTTGTTATATCAATATTTATTACTCTTTAGGGGCCATGAATGTTACAAAAAATTTAAAAGTGACCCATATGTGGAAGATAATTAAAATTATTGAACATATCCAATTTATATATATTAATAAAATATTTTTTTATTAATTTTATTTCATTTAACTAAATTGTATTTAACTTAAGAAACCAATAAAGTCATTTTCATGACTACTCAAATAATTTAAATTTCAAAAATATTATTACCATAATATTATTAAAATAAAACTTTTGAGACATAAAAAATATATAATATTTATCTAAAATATTATTTTAAGACATTAATGTATCCAAATTATATTACTTTTAATTTTTTTATTATCATTTAATTGATTTTTCTATTCTTTTAACAAGGACCATGTCAGCGTTCACTAAAAAATTAAGTTAATTATTACATCACAAAAAATATAAAATAAATTATAATGATAAATAATTAATTAATATTTTGAAACAGAATTTATAACAGAAAATAATTTTTTTCCCCAATATAAAAATGTTGTTTATATTAAAAACAAGAGAGTTCTATTTTGAATTTTAAATTTATATAAAATAATATAAATGTTTTAATAAAATTAAAATGTATTATTTACATATTTACTAATGTTTGATGGGTTTTGTCTGAAAAAACTTATCAAATATAATGAATAAAAGGGTTAGGGAAATATTTAATCTATATCTCATAGTTTTACCCCTATTTTACCCTTAACGAGTTAAGATAAATGTATTATGGTTTCTTTTTAGAATGAAAAAAATAAAAGGGTTCTATTAACCAAATATAAAATTAAAGATTCCAAATATAGAATCCATTTTTCATGATTACATTTATATAAGTTTAATAAATAAATATTAATGTAAATTCATAAAACACAATCAAAATATTTATTAATAGACAAGGTTTTTAAGCATAAAAATGAAAATATAGCAGAATAATGTATAATATAGATTACTATAGAATTAATTCTATGTTATATACTTAAATGAGACTTATGTTACTTGAATTTGAAATTCAATTTATAATAGAAATTTTAAATTACATTATTTAATGAAAATAAATGACTGTTTTGGAAGAATAAAAATTTTCCCTTTTCACTAAAAAAGAAACATTTTTATAAAAATCCAAAATATTCACCCTCATATAATATTGACATTATGATTTAAAAATGATATTAATTTTCCCAAATAAAATTTATAAATAAATTTCATAAATTATTTATAATGACTATACACAAAAGGTAGAACATTTTTTCTTGAATAAAACATGTTTTTGAATCCAAAAATTACTTTATTATAAATTGAGTAATTATTTTTTATGAATCAATAAATACATTGTATCATATAAAAACAATATACATATCTTAATAATTTTTTAATTTTTATTAATAAATATAAATATAATAATTATTTTTTAACCTTCAAATAAAAAAATTTATTTTTATAGTATATCACAATTCATTTAAAGCTCGATTTTTCATGTTAAGAATGATATCAGGGATAATATTATAAATGTTGGAGGTATTACAACCCCCCTTAAATAAATTTTACCCACATTATTTTAATCTCAGTAATAAATGGATTAATATTAGAAAATACAATTTTTTGAAACACCCATCATATAAATGGATGATAAAACATCCTTTGAAAAAGGGGAGTGGGAAACAAAATGTTTACATGAAATAACACATAATCGAGTTATCTTATATTAAGAACACTAATAGGAAGTTAAAAAAAATATATGGATTAGAAAAATAACTTCCATAGATTAATAGATAGTAGTATAGGACATGGTCATGAGAAATTTAATTATAACAAAACCATAAATTGGTGAGGAGTGAAAGAAAAATCAATTAATCAGAAATGATGTTCGAAGAATACATTTTTATTTCTATATTTTCCCTAAATTTGATAAATTATTTTACTATATCAATCGATACCAATATGAAATATAATTACTCGACTTATTTAAATTTTATAAGCACAATTCCATCCTTTTTTTCTTCAATAAATTTTCATTTCATCTCTTACTCTATGAAATGATTATTCAGAATAATATTTTCATTATGGAAGTACTATAATTGTCTCTTAATAGATCACAATGTTCGTACAATAATGAAAATCCATTCCTTACATCTTCACATATTTACCAAAACCCAAATGATTAGAATAGGGTATCCAATGTGGAGAGAGATACATATATTTAATTAAATAAGAAATTAATATCTAAAACCTAAAATCTGATAACCAAAGTTCAACTTAACTATAAGACATATCCAAAATATGTATGATAAAATTTTAAAAAAATATGAATATGGTCACTAAATTTTTAAATAAAATATTACATTAATCCCCCAAACATAATAAAGTATCTCATATTCTTACATTCCAAACATGTGAATATAATTATATTATATTCCCCATTAACATTCTAATAACCCATGATATTGTAAATTTAAAACAAAAACATATTTTCTTCCAAAATTTTACTCTATACTTTTTAAAAAATAATAATAAAATATATCATATTAATCCAAAAAATTTATTGAACATCGTCAATGAAAAAATAAACCAATTTTCATCAAATCACAAATCAATTCCAAGTTCATCAATACTATCTATTTTAACATATTATTATAACTAATCTCTTTATCCCAACTAAACAATAGTATATCAACATCATGCACATATTGAGAGTATCTATCCCTTAATCATGTGTTTTCCGAGATATCCCCATTAAAATAAATCAATTTTTTTATTTGTACAATTCAACATATGATATCAAATCTTTATGGAAAAACTATTGTAGAAAAATCATAAGATCATTAATGATTATTATATCAATAATATCATTGATAAAATACTTCAGAAAAATAGTTCAAATATTCAAATTCATAAATAAATCAGTAAATCCACTTTAACCCTTTTCATAAAATATTCCCTTCCTTGGTCAAGGATTTAACTAATTTTTTAATGTCCCTCAACCTGGTGCTCTCTCATGTGGATGAGAAAGGTCACAAAATGGACCTATATAGCACCTCCCTGTATGAAAAGGGCTACCAAATAGTAGTGAGGGTGTATGGAACATAAAAGGTGTACTATATCCTCTAAAATATAAAATATATTTAAAATAAGATAATAAATAATATGAATAATCAACCATGAAATATATCATGAATAACGAAAAAAACAGTCTAAATAACAATAATAAAAAACATTTAATGACTGGATGATTGTAACTAAATTATATATTAATGTTATATAAGTAAATTTCTATGAAGGATTATTAAAATACTATGAGTAACCAGATAATGAACTCAATTTTGGACCAATCTACAAGCTTTAATATATCTAGAAATAAACCAATCAATTTAGGGACCCTTTCTCTTTTGATGCCTGCATCAATAAATATTCCCATGTATAAAACATTGCTCAAACATGGTGTGATCAAAACTTAGTAGGATGAAATAAAATGTGCCTAAAAAATAAATTATGAATATATAGTTCACGAAATAATAAAAAAAAATTGGTAATAATTTAAAAATTAAAAAAAAAGACATCACATAAACCCAATAACCCTCAGGCTCTGGGTTGATACCCCCGGTCATCCAAATATACTTCAGCTCCATGCTGGACATCTCTTCTAAGATGTGGATCCTCTTACATCAGGATGAATAAACCATTCTAATATAAGATTCTATTTTATTAGGATGAATTTCCCATTACATATATACAATAAACAAGTAATATTAGTGTCTATGCATACATACCCATGCTACAGTCACTTACATATTCCCATGGCACATGTCACCATGGTGTAAGGTTACCATCTCACTAGGATCCATGTAAATGTTAAATTCTAGAGTCAAGTACATCCTCCCATTTTAAAATTCCATACCAAGAGTAATGTAATCATCTCAATATGATCCATGTGAATGTCCCTTTCTAGATCCTCTCACATGTTCCCATGGGAAAAATACAACTCCATGGATAAAGTAATCATATCAAGTGGTTGATTCTTATTTATAAGGATGAATCACTTGTATGAAATATCACGAGGTAGTGGATCAATCTCTCATGAATAAATTAATACAATAATAAAAATAATAAGTCTAAAAGAATATAATAGTAAAATTGTGGATTTTGATATATTAGGATGATTCACCAATGGTATTCATCATATATCCAAACATCCACATGTTATCATAATATAGGTTGGTCAATTAATATAATTGATAATTATAATAACAATTTACTCTAAGTTGGTGGATTATCCTATGCCAGAATAAATAATTTAAGTCAGAATATACCAGGTTATCATTAATCAATTTTCATAAGTTATTTACTTTTCATATTACCAAGAAATCCATTTCAACACTGGTTCAAGGTTAAGATCTCCTCTTTAGAGGCCATAATTCCAGTGTCAATGCCATTGGACATGATGAGATCTATTAGAGTTATATGTATGTAAAATTAATTAAATAATGGATTATTTAATTATTTATATTCTGTCTATATCATGCATATGTGATCACCATCATTGAAAATTATTGAGGGAATCCAAATAGACGTTAGGGAGTTTTTCTAGACCACCCACATCAAAATTCAAGAAGACACAGTCAATCCATCAACATCTGAGGTAGTGATAAAACTCTCCCATCATTCCCCTCAATAATGACCACATTCATGTAAACACATAACATTAGATATCTATATGAACCATTTGACACGAACTTGGTTTCCCCAAGGAAAACCCAATGGATTAGGAAGGATAAAATGAATAATAACTGAAAGATTACATTTAAACACTAAATCCACAATTTTGAGATATGAAATTATTTTATTCTTGTTTTTATATAAATTCTTATAGGCATCCTCAGATGGGATGAAGTCAAAGTTAGTTGTGTGACATCAAAAATGAGGTAACTAGAGGTTTTGAAAGAGGATGGTCATGAAAAGTTCACAATGAAAAAATATAATTAATGCTGTTAATGACTTGATTCCCATATATTCAAAAAAAATTTTTTAATCCACCTAAAAATCCAAAAAATTCATTTCATATTGCAAACCCCATTCACATCATGAATTTATATTTTTAAGGCGTCCAATATACTTTTGGGCAATGAATCAGATTCATGGGTTCTTCCTATACCCATTCAAACCATATATAGAACTCATAAGAACATAATAGGATAGTTCACATCATGAATTAAAATTCACAACAAGAATTAATTATATAATAGTCTTATCTCCCTTTTTTCAACATTCTTTACATGGGTTCGATTACAAAGTTACAAATAAAAACTAACAAAAAATATGGTTTCAACAAAACTAAAATAGAGGTGTACCTAGATAATATAAGATCTTATAACCTTCACATCATATAACAACTCATCCCCAAGCTCTACTCCAAAGACTGACTGACGTACATTATGCGAAACAATGAGTTTCTTCAATGGATTTTGCCACATGAAATACCGAGTTTTACTAAACAATAATATTCTATCAAAACATTATTATTTAATAAGAAATAAGTTATGAATAATATTAACTAATTTATTAAAATCTATGGTTTACACAACTAATTTATTGGTTAAAAATTAGTTAGAAATGATTATAAGAATAAGCTAAATATAATTATTTCTATTGAAATCTATTTTTATGCACACAAAGCTATTTTACACTAAGAAATTAAATTAATTAAAATTAATAAATAAAATTGATGTAATATATATATATATATAAATTATATTAAATATAATAGTTTTCATATTCATCCAATATATTTGATATGCATAATATAAAAAAAACCCAATTTTACCTATAAAATACAATATTTTTATTAAGGCATTTTTACTGAATTTTAATGGAGAATATATTTTAAAATAAATTTTTAGAAGTATTATAGATTAAATATGTGAAAATAAACTTCACATTTGAAATTGAAACATAAATATTTGGTCATAATGAATTTTTTATATTTTCTGTGAAGTTTCATTTTTTGTGGAATAATGAAAAATATGGAATTTTAATTCCAAAAAACTTTTAAATGTAATTTATTTATAAAGATAAATAAAATTTTAAATTGTTTTAAAGTTTAATTAGATATTATTTTATGAATTGTTCCAATTTATGTCATTCGAATAAAATTCACTTTGAAATTGACTATAAGACATAGAATACATTCAGATATTCTTACTTTTAAGACATGCACCGTCACCCCGTCTACAAGATTAAATATAAATTAATATATGGCACATATATGATTGGAATGCAAAAAATTGGATTAAAAATTTGGAATAAACAAAATTTATAATGTATAATAAGGTCATATTATTTTTTCCAAAAATATTAGTGAATGTAATTAAAATTAATTACAACAATTAAGGTAAAATTAAGCTTAATAAGTTACTAAACCTTAATATTAGGGGACAAAATGACCTAGAAACTTTTCTAAAAGCCATTAGATGACCATATTTTCACTGTGTATCCAATTTTATCAAAATTGGATCATTATGGGAGCTAATTTCAATTTTAATAACTTGTATGGAATTCCATTGTCAAAATATTACAAGAGTGCCACTTCTCCTCCACTATAAAAATGTATCCTATCCTCCCACTTCCTAAAACCTATCAAGGGAAATTTTCATGAAAAACATCTTCCAAAAATCTCCTCAAAATCCCTCCAATAATCCTAGAATCATTCCATTTGGATTAAAGATATCCAAGGAATCATTTTGTTCAAACCAAAAAGAGTTACCCTATTAAGAGTTATCATCTTTCCTTAAGATTTTCAGTTCTATTTATATTATCCACTCCCTAAACTATAATTATTCCATTATTATATAAAAAATTATCTTAATTATACTAGGTTATTTTTATGATAATTTTTTGATCTATACTTACGCACACATCCATCCAATGGATAATGAACATAATGTTTATGTTTACGACGAATTACTTCCTCATGAAACGATGATTGTTCATTTTTCCATTACCAACATTAGTGGATGGATATTATGATTGAAAATATATTTATATATTATATATATTATATATATAATGTTTTTCTGTTTCTTTAATTCTTTAGAAAAAATTCCCCAATTCTTTCCATTTTGTGTAAATACGTTAACATCGTTTTTGAAAGTGTGGACTACTGCCTCCTTAAAGCGATGCGATTTGACCACATGATACATGGAATGTATAAGGAATGGTTATAATAAAAAATATGATCAATATAAAAAATCTCTATGATATTATCTAAATAGTTAAATTTATATATATATATATATATATATATATATCATTTTCTTCATTACACTTTTCACAGAATTAAAAAGTGATAATGTTGTTCGTGGACATGTGGACTAGCACCTTCTCAATGCGATGTAATTAATTTTACATAACAAGAATTATTTATATTAGTATGTATGATTAAATAACATGTTATTTAATATATAATGATAATTATTGAAATATATGGTTTTACTTACCTTCTTTCTATTACGATTTTTGGAAATTGAGGACATTACACATGCATCAGTACGACCTACCGTCTCCATGATTGTAAAATTGATTCAGTTTTCATATCCATATTTAATGATTGGTTTTAAAAGTATTATTTATTTATAAATAAGATTACTATTTCAGTCTTATTATTATATAGATGTTATATAATGAACACTTTGACCAAAGATGACCTATAAAAGTTATTTTTGACACATAAACCGAATTTGGTCAAAACAAATGACATAAACATAATTTATTAAGTGTTTGTATACCACATGATAATAAGTGAAATAAAAGTAATGATAATCATGAAAATTTTTCTTAATAAATTAATTAATTAACATAAGTTTATTATAATGTAATTTACAGGATGTTTACATGAAAGGAAATGCATGGTAAGGGATTTTGTCTCAATTTAGATTCCATTGAGGCTTTTTTTTTGTTATGAACCTTGTTTCATTTATATGGTCTATATAATTTCATTTGAAATTTTATATAATAAATCAATTAATTCTCATGATATTATAAGTTTTATTCAATTCAATTCCTTTAAGGGAAATCTGATTTAATTATTTCAAATTTGTATGGGAAACATTGGGATGTTTAAAGATTATTCTACTCAAGAATGTTTGTAATGATTATCTTTTCAAAATCACTTAATTTTTTGGTTATTAACATTTTCTTGAAACAATCACTTTATTTTTGTTCACCTAATTTTTTATATATAGTGTAAATACTGCCACATTGTCATATAATATCATGATTCATTTTTTTCATGATATTTTGATTTTAAATTTGAATTATTTCATCTAAGGGGATTTGATTAAAAATTTACCTTGTGGAAAAGAATTTCATAACCCAATTTATTTTCATTTGGTTATATTAATTCCTATTTTTCATTATTATTATATGATTATATGTATAATGAATTTTAATATATATTGATCTATTTATTCTTTAATATGTGTATTTATAGTTGATACTCATTATCTACTCATTGATTCGTTCTAACTCCAACATTATAATCTTTTTAAGGGTTTAATTTACAAAATAATATTGTTTGGGATTGTTTAGGCTTGGATTTACATTAAACAAAATTATTTGATCATTTTCTAATAAACCCTTTAATTTTCTTATCCTATAGTTATTAATTACCTTTATCATGTAATAGTACCATTTTCCCACTCTTTGGTACTTAAATGTTTTTGAAAATGTTTTTAATAAAACCTGACTATATTTAACTCTTTAGTTAGAGAACCTATTTTCTTATACAACCATGTTTTATTAAAAAGTTTTCTAAAAAGTTTTTAGCCATTTAAAAATAATTTATTAAATTGACTTTTACCATTTATTGTCTTTTACAATGTTTTCAATGGAATATTCATGTCATTTTCTAAAAAATGCATATTTATAACATTGTTACTATGAAAAAAAATGTTTTTTACCTCATATGACATGTATGGATTTCCTTACCATCATTTATTTGAATCGTTATGTGTATATTTAAAATTTTATATTAAAAAAATGATTTCAAAGGTGATTTTCAGTTAAAAGGTTTTTCAAATGGGTTTTCAAAACAAAATGATATTTTCCTATAGAATGTATTTAAAATATATATTTATAGTATTTCTATTCATTAATAACAAAAACCCTTTATTTGTAATCTACTTGGAATATTTTTTATTGATTCCATATTAATTATTCCTTTATATGGTTTATGGTTTATTTGTATAATAATAGTATTGATATTTACTTTCTTGATTCCTATGTTAGTCCCCTTGAAATATTCAATTCCCAATGATCATTGAACATTGAACTTCCCCTAATTATTAAAATAATTAAGCCTGGATATTTTCTTTTCATAAACCATATATTATTTTTCATACAGTGTTAAATTTAACATTGTGTAATTCTTAGCATAATGCCTTGAATGTTTTATAATCATTTCATGAAGCCTTGGAAATATTAAATTTTTGCAATGAAGACTTTATAGTAATATATTCTTTGTATGAATCCATGAAAATATAATATTCATGGCAGGAATCCTTGATAGTATTCGATTATTGGCATGAACCATTGAATTTATTAGGTGCATTGCATGAATCCTTGAACGTGTTAGATCCACGACAGGAAGCCATGGAGGTGTGTTATTGATATCCATTATTATGAATTCCCTTATTCAGTTTTAGTTATTATTCATCCATGGGATTTTGAATTGACACATGCATGGATACATTTAATTTTCCATTCATTGATTAAATGGAATGTTTTAAGTTTATTACCTTCCCATATTTATTTTACCTTATCTAGTTATTTGAATGGTACGTTTTTTCATTTACCTTTTCTTTTTGTTTATTCACTTCATTTTAGCCTGTTGATTACTTGGCATATGTGTTTAGCTATTTAAATTTCCATGGTGGATTATTCCCATTGATTAATTATTGCTTCTGCTATACTTTACCCTTACAAAGTATTTGAGATAACCCTTATTTGGTTTCACTTTCCCAAGAACTCAATAAGTATAATGAGAAAGTCATGAAAGGATACTATAGACGGAATAAAGTTATTATCCATTACGTTATTTATAATGAATGAATTATTTTGTAACTAGAGTATTCTATTCTCTTGTATGTATATAGTTTACTGAGACTACCAAATTGATTAGTCTTTTGATATTTGATTACATACACCATCTCTGGGATTTCTGTGGTCGGGTTTCTATAGTTGGTATTAAAGAAATTTTAGTAGCAAGTTTAGGAACTAGAATTAAGAAAATTTAGGTTAGAAAACATATACCTGGGGTAGAATTTCATGACAATTATAGAAGAACGTCCTAATGCTTTGGTTAGATAGAGATTATGTGGGTTTCCAAGAAATAAATAACTATCTGGATACTAAAAGTGGACATGGTTTTGGAAAAAATATACATATGAGTAATAAATCCAAAAAGGTGTGTCGATCTTGATTCATCGTAACCTGGTATACGACAATGGTCCTTACTGCACACCAAGATTGACACTCACAATGGATATGATTAGGAAAATTCACATTTTATTTATAAACAATTATAAAGGATTTTAATAGATGATGATAATAAAAAACCTAAGTTAAACATAAAGTGTTTAGGATTAAAGTTAATGTTTTATGATTTAGAAATAATATTAATGACATTATGGATAAACCCTAGACTGTTGAAGGAACTATGTAGAAATAAAATGGTAAAAGTATTTAGTCATTAAGGATGTTGTGAAAACTTCTGTTAAAAGGATATTTAATGATTAAAATTATTTCAAAGATGTCCATAAACTTTATTTTTGAAATTATATTAATATGGTTTTATAAAATGACAACTTGTAAGACAGGTGAAAACCAATCTAATTCAGCAAGGTTGTGAGACTTGAACCCATGACAGAAGAACTATAATGGTTTAATGCCAACCAATAACCTACATAATGTCCAAGTTAAAATTAAATTGTTTTTAGTTAATATTTTTGACTAATAAATATTAATGATGAACTAAGAGTGTATATTTTAGTGTTGACATATTAATATATTAACAATATTAGTTTTCGAAAAATAGTTAGAGACAAATAGTCACACTTTTCACTATTTTATGGGCCTTATGATACTTTAGAAATATATTTTAGTGTTTTGTCCATCAATATTAATTTTTAAATGGATTCAAAAATAAATCCTAGAACAAAAATATGTTAAAAATATGTTTATAGAAATATCTCAAGTTGGTATATTTCATTGCATTCTTAGTAAGTAAAATAGTTACACATAATTAGAAAAATGATCAAAAAAATGTTGTCCTATTACCTTAATTTTTTAAAATAGATTGTCTTATAAATCCTGGAAGATTTATTTCTTTGAGGCCCCAAAATTCCCATTGATCTTTAAATTTTTTTATTGATGACCTCACTCACTCCCTTTAAATATTTACGCTTTCCCTCTTGTATTTATCTCTACTTTCCACTAATGTTCTCATACATAGAGACATAGTTACATGTTAGTCCATATGGAAAGGTAACTCCCATTATTTTTTTCTAGAGGATGTTTTATGAACCATTATCATGATGTGGGATTTTAAATATTTGAAATATCAATTAATCTATAAAAAGTATTGAGTTTAAATTGTAAGGACACAATTTATTTAAGGTGGGGAAAATGTAACACCCCTAATATTCTAAAAGAGTATATTGTATTCAATAGTGTGTATGAAATGCAACATCAAGCACACAAGAGAATATAATACCCCATGAATTTAAAAAATATTTAATATTTTTTTAAAAAATTCAATATATTTTATAGCTTTCAATGTATGTGACACTCAGTTAGCCTATATTGCACACAATAATGAGTTTGTTCAATGCCTTGCGCTACACGCAAGACTGAGTTTTATCGAACAATAATATATTATCAAAGCATTGTTATATAAAAAGAAATAAAATAGCCATTATGAATACTATTATCTAAAATTTTAAAATATATGGTCTACGATACTAATTAATTGGTTACAAATTATCTATAAATTAACATAAGAACCGATTGAATATCAAAATAATATTTGTATAGAAATCTATTATTATTTTCACAAAACCGTTTTTACATAATAAATTAATTAAAATTAGTAAGTGATAATAATTTAATATATATATATATATATTATATTAAATTTATTATTTTTCATATTCTTCCAATATATTTGATAAGCATAATATAAGAACAAACCAAATTTTACATATAAAATATAATATTTTTATTAAGTCATTTTTACCACCATATAATAGAGAACAAATATTAAATTCAATTATTTTAAAATTTATTGATTATATATTTCAAAGTAAACTTAATATTTTAAATAGAAGCATACAAAATTGGTTATCATGTTTTTTTTAAATTTTTCTGTGAACATTCATTTTTTAACTAATAATAAAAATACTAAATTTTAATTCAAAATTATTTTTTCATCTAACTGATTTATAAGGATAAATAAAATTTTACATTGGTTTTAAATTTTAATTTCCTAATATTTTTCTAAATTAATCCAATTTATGTCATTTTAATAAATTTCACTTGGAAATTGACTATAAAAATAGAGCAACCATTCTGACATTCTTACTTTAAAAACCATTATTGTCATCCTCTCTATAGAAATAAATTTTAATTAATTTCTACTAATTTTGTGATTAGAATCAGGAAAAAGGGATTGAATATTTATAATCAGAATAATTTATACTGTATAGTAGGTTCAAATTATTTTTTTACCGAAAATATTAGTGAGTGTAATTAGAATTAACTACAATGATTATGGTAAAATAAAGCTTTATAAGGGGCTAAACCATAATCTTAAGGGCCCAAATGTACAAGAAACTTGTACAAAAGCCATTGTATGGACATATTTAGACCCTATACCCACTTTTTTAGAAATTTCAACATTATGGGATCCAATTTCAATGTGAAAAATGTTTATGGAATTCCTTTGTCAAAATATTACAAGAGTGCCACTCCTCCTCCATTATAAAATGTCTCCTCTCCTCCCACTTCCTCACACCTCTAATGACACTTTAGTTTGACAAAGATCAAAAAAATAGCTCCTAAAAATCCATCCACTAATCCTAGAAGCATCATATTTGTAGGAAATAAATATAAGGAATCCATTGGTTCAATACAAAAGGAGTTACCTGATTAAGTGGTAACATCTTTCCTTAAGCTTCCTAGTTTTATTTCAGTTCTCCAATCCCTAAAATATCTTGATTACATTCTTATATAAAAACACCAGCATAATCAATATACTTTTTATTTTGTTATTCTAGGGTTTTTACATGCACTAACATGCACATCCATCTAATAGAAAACAAACATATTATTCCTATGTATAGTGTACTACTACCTCATGAAACGATGATTGCTCATTTTTTCATTACCAAATTTCTTCGTTGGACATTATGATGGAAACACTATTTGTATATAATATATATGATATTTATTATTACTTTGATTTTATATAATTATTTTACAGCATATTTCCTTATACTTTCCATTTAGTGTAAATATAATAATATGGTTTCTGGAAGTGTGAACTACTGCCTCCTAAAAGAGATGTGATTCAACTACACTATACATGGAATGTATAATGTATGATTATAATTAACCATATGAGACATTCAAATAATCTATATGATATTAAATACATAATTAACTTTATATAAATAATATATATAAATATATATCATTTTATTTTTTTATCATTTTCACACACATAATAAGTGATAACGTCGTTTATTAACGTGTGGATACCACCTCCTTGGCACGATGTCATTCCTTTTACATCACAAGAATTATATATATAAATATTTATGATTACATAAAATTTTTAATTATTATATAATTATCATTTTGGAAATATATGTTGTTACATTACTTATTTCCATAATGATCATTGAAAAATGAGAACGTTTCTCATGCGTGCATACAGCCTACTATCTCCATGATTGTAACGTTGATTCATGTTTCATAACTAGATTTAATGATTGGGTTTAAAAGTATTATTGTTGTACAAACAGTATAATCATTTCATGATTATTATTTTGGAGATGTAATATAATGACCCATTTGAACATTGTTGACATATGAAAGTTTTTTTACAAACATACAAAGTTTTGTCAAAACAACTGATGTAAACATAATGGATTAAGTAGTTAAACTAAAAATGGTAATAATTGAAATAAAATTAATTTCAAACATTTTAAAGGCTATCAAGAAAGTAAATTGTTATCAATATTTTATTCTATATAAATTTAATGTACGTTCACCTAAAAGGAAACACAAGTTAATAGATTTCGTTTAAATATACATTCCAATGAGACTTATTTGTTGTTACACACATAGGTTCTTTTATATGGTGTATATAATGCCATTTGAAATGTTATATCATGAATCTCATTATTCTCATGATATTATAAGTTCCATATAATGTTATTCCTTTAGGTAGAAGGTGATTAAAATGTTTCAAAGTGGTATGGGACACTTTGAAATGTTTAAATAATATTCTCCTCAAGAACGATTTTAATGATTATATTTGCTATCTCACTTCTTTTTCCAATTTTTACCTTTATCTTGAAACGATAAATTATTTTTTGTTCAAATAATTTCTTATAAATGGTGTATATACTCTAATGTTTCCATATAATATCATGATTCATTCATTATTTTTGATATTTTGAGTTTTAAATTGAATTATTTCATCTAAGGGGATTTGAGTTAAAAGATACCGTGTAGAAAAGATTTTCATAACCCAATTTCTTTTCATTTTGTTATATTACTACTTCATTATAATTAATAATCTATGATTATTTATATAATGACTTCTACTATCTATTGATTTTTTATAGTTCTATATGTGATTTAAAGTTGATACACATATTATAATCATTGAATGATTCTATCTTCAACATTAAAATCTTTTCAAAGGTTTACATTACAATATCACTTTTCATGGTATTTTTTACACTTGAATTTTCATGAGATAAAATTATTTTATAATTTTTTTAATAAAACCTTTAATTTTCTTTTCCTATGATTGTTAATGAACTTTATCAAGTCATAGTGCCATTTTCCCACTCTTTCTTTCGTAAAATGTTTTAGAAAATATTTTTTAGTAAACCTGAGTTCATTTATCTCTTTAGTTATATACCATATGTTTTTTTTATAAAAACAAGCTTTTGTTAAAAAAAATTTCAATTTTTTTACCCATTTCAAAATCATTTACTAAATAAATGTTTACCCTTTTTATCTTTTGGAAAATTTTTAATGGAATATTTTTGTTGCTTTCTGAATAGGGTATTTTTCTAATCTTTTTACCTTGAATAAGAATGTTTTTTTCATCTCATACAAAATATAAAAATTTAACCTACATAATTTATTTAAAGCTTAGTTTTCAGGTTTAAAAGTTTACTTTAAAAATAATTACAAAATTATTTTCAATGAAATGTTTTTTCCAAAAATTCAAACAGACGGGTATTTTCCTCAAAAATGTTTTTAAAATATTGTTTTATTGTATTTCAATTCATCAATGAAAAAGAAATTTATTTTTAATCCACTTAAGATATATTTTATTAATACCATCCTTATTATTACTTAAGATGGTTTATGATTAACTTGTATGAATATGGTATTGATATTCACTTCCTTGATTCCTATGTTAGTCCCCCTGAAATATTAAATTCCTTTTTATGATTGAAAATTTAACTACCCATAATTATCCATATCTTTTATCATGGATATATACATTTCTTAAACCATATACCATTTTTGTTATGGTGTTTACTTTGATAGTATTAGATTATTGGAATAAAGCCTTGAAATTATTAGATTCTGGTCATGAAGCCTCGAAAGTAATTGATTCAAGGCATAATGAATTGACAATATTATATTATTGGAATGAAGACTTGTCAATATCAAATTCATGATATGAAGCCTTTATAGTATTAGATTCTTTCCATTAAGCCTTTAAAGTATTAGATTCTTGTCATGAAGCCTTGAAAGTATCATATCCTTAGGATGAATCCTCAGTGGTATGTTATATATATCCATCATTAAGCATACCCTTATTTAGTTTTTGTTATTATTAATCCATTATATTTTGTGTCGACATATAAATGGATACATTTCATTTTAAGTTCATTGATTAAATTTCATCTGTTTCAGTTTCTCAAGTTGCTATATTTATTTTTCCTTGAATAATTGTTTTAGTAGAATGTGTTTTAATTTACCTGGACTTATTTTTTATTCACTCCGTTTGAGTGTATAGATTAATTGGCATGTGTGTTCAATTAATGTCCTTGACTTGTTTATTTATTTCTATAAATTCATTATTTATTCCACTATACTTTACCCTTACTGAGTATTTTATCCCACCCTTTGTTTTTTTCCCTTCCCTTAGAACTCCTGTACCATAATGAGGAAGTCATGCAGGGATATTCTAGATAGAATAATATTATTATCCTTAAATTTATTTAGAAGAATTTTTTTGTTGTAACTAGAGTATTTTATCTCATGTATGTCTCTAGTTTACCAAGACTTATGAACTAATTGATCCATCAAGATTTGATTCCTCATAATAAAGATAATGTAATTAATATCAGACACATTCTCCAGACTTTTTGGGGTTGGGTTCCCAAAGGGATGATAGGTTATAATACACCTATAACACTTTGGATCTACTTATTTGAAGATGTCAGGGTGGTTCCCACCTCATCGCCTACCTATCATGTTTCACCTTAACTTTAGTCCGACTATCCTAATAGACACATGTAAGTCACACCTCTATCAAAAATAAAAAATCAATGATGGGGGGAATATATTTTATAAGCACCAGTGATCCTATCCCTCTTTCAAGGCCTCCCACCTTGTTGTGTCTATAAGTTGTTATACTGCAGCTCATTCCTTTTGTTTCGATCCTTCCACATGGTCCCTCCATTTCACCATATAACTACTACTCTAGATTAAAAAATAGTGACCCCTATTTTTTCAATCAATGGAAAGATAAAACCCCTCAAAAGGGAGAATCAAGGATTCAGATCATGGTATAATTCAAAATTACCAAGTGAATTTACCTCATAAGAAAACCCCCAACTACACTAGTAATAAATAAATAATTAAAAGTATTTATAAATAAATTATAATTTAAATTCGTAATTTATTTATTTATTATTAATTTATAATATTATTTTATATAGTTATTATATTTATATATGTGTATATATAATTATATTGTCATTTATACAGTAATATTTTAAAATATTTTTATATTTATAAACACACACAAATATTATTTTCGATATTAATATATATTAACATATTTATATTAATATATTTTATTTATATTAAGATACTAAAATAATAAAAATTTCAGTATATAAATATGTTGGGATATTAATAAATTTATGAATACTAATATATATGAAAATACCTAATAATATGTATTTCTACAAAAGCATCCACCTAAACTAGTAATCCATGTATCTTCTTGGAACGTTGTAAACCCTATTTTGTGCCTCATGATGTTTCAATTTTTTTATGAGAATTATCACATGGGCTATCTTATCCGAAGGAGCGAGGAATGATACTGAACTTGTCTACTAAGTAAGACACATTCATGGGGAGAGTCTAAGATGGGTGTTAAGGCTATCAGCGGGAGTCCATGTTTGGTATGGTCTTTACTAGTGAGATTTAGTGGTACCGAGTTGGGTAAAGTGATAGAGGTCATGTGGTATGGGACTAGTGTATCACCCTATGAAGTTACGTTACATTTATATTTAAATTAATTTAATCTTTTTGGTAGACTATGATACACACGACCCAGAGTCTAAATGAACTGTAATATAGTATATCATCATAACCTAGAAGTTAAAATGGTGGATATGGATAAGAATTACTAAATTTATAAAATTATATAGTTTAAACAAGTTTTATAAAAATCCATTACTTCTCTATTGATTATATATAAAAATTAAAAAACATTTAAAAAAACAAAGGGTTTTCTGGAAAACTGGTTTTATGTGTGTAATGTATTTTTTTCATAATAAATTAAATTAATAACTATTGGGAAAAAATTATAATGCAACTATTATATTATATATTCAGTAATATGTATTGACCATCATCATTCTTTTTTCTAACCATTGGGTAAAAATAAATCATGTTTTATGCTTAAAAATGTATTTTTGCAAAAAAAGGGTTTCATCATGATTTAAAATATTATTTTAAAATTATTTTATACCACATATTGAAACTAAATTTAAAAAAATGGACTCTATATTTTTAATAATGAGGTATTTTTTTTAAACTGGCTATTTTTTAGTACTTTTGAATAGTCACTGTGATAAAATTTATTACCTCGGTAAAGGGTAAATCAGGTCAATCTAGGTTAAAACTATGTGATAAGGTCATAATATTCCATCATAATTATTTTTTGATAAAATTAATCCTACCCTTGTCCACTTATCCTAGAAATAGATATTTTTAATGGACACATTTCAATTAAAATCAGCAATAAAATATTTAAATCAAAAATATTTTACCAAATGTCACTCTCTTAGTTATAAATATTTCATATGTGTTCAGACAGAGAAAAAATATTGTAATGAATGAATAAAAATTTCTATATAAATAATAATTTTTTTTTCATGATATAAATTTATTTCCAATTTCTATTAATTTTATAATTAGATGAAATTATATTGCAATGTCAAGGCCGAATTTATCCAATTAATATAAATTCAATATTAATAAATTTTAAAAATTAAGATTAATATATTTTAAATGATTTATAGTTATCCATGAATTTTATAGATTTTTATAATATGTTAACTATTATTTTAATTATTTTCTTTCAATTCCAAATTATTTAATTATTTCATTAATTCAAATTATATGAATAGTTTCAAAATATACATTAATGATGTTTTTTGAAAATAATATTTATTAAATTATTTAAAAATTGATAAAATATTGAAATATGTAAAAATGGATGAGGTACAGTCTAAAATTTCAACCCTTATCAAATTATAAACCAATTAAAACTTTATATGTATAATAATAACCCTTTTAGAATGAAATATATATTTCCACAATTAAGGTTAAAAAATGATAACTAAGGGTTTAAACAAATGGATAATTTTTAAAATTCAATATAAACCTATAAAAAGTTAATTTTTTAATTGGATTGAAAGCATATCCTAAAATATCATAACATATATCTTCTTTTTAATTATTTTTGGAAAGATTATAACTTTATTATATTTTTATATTTTTTAATAAATTCCAAGAGTGAATGTCCCTTAAATTATAATAGGACACCCTTACTTTCACTTTTTCACATAACATTGAACCTAATATATAGAAAAACCTAGACACATTCCCTTAAAAACATCCATATACAATATATATATCTTATATTATTCACAAAATACCTACCCATATAGTCATAATTAAGTGATCCAATACATGAGACCTCGTCCTCATTGACATGTCACACACGATGAAATCAAAATGCTCAAAATGCTCGGCCATCCTTTCTTATGCAGGCTGAGGGAAAATCCCATAATAATAAACCCAATACATCCACTTACTATGGGCCACTAGCCAATACCATAACCTACCAGTGTGGCAATCATTTTTAGAATATTCTCTCAATATGAAAAATTCCCATGTCTCAAGTATTTAATGGGGGTGAGCCAACTAATGCTATCCGAGCATCCTATGACATATATATAATAATAATGAAAAACATGGATCACCTCGAGTCACTCTAAGGACCGATCTCATGCCATTAATCAAAAGAAAATAAAGATTCGAATTTGGGGAACCCTCTTAATGGATTATAAGGATTCCTTCATAAGTATATACCATCCATTATATACATACAATCATGTCATGAGAAACATCCACATGAGGTTGTCATAATAATTAATTTCACCATTTTTCAAAAGGTTTCCAAATGGACCTTAAACCATTTTTTTTTCATAAACCGACATTTATCATTAACAAAAAATTCACATTTTCCAAAGAGGGTAAACACATAATATTCACACCAAAACATTGATGAATTCTATAAAAATATTTAGATTACATTTCCCAGGACACAAATTTTTTTATAAAATTTTCAAGTGGTCATTTATCGATAACACATTCTAAAACACCTTAAAAATCAACATCCATTTATTTGTAAAACCAATACCCACTTTGAAAATCCAAAAAAGGACCACCTAAATATAATTTCAAACACTTCCAATACTTTGATAAATTCAATCAAAATATTTTCTATTACATATATAATGTAAACACCAATTGGGCACAATCCATCATTACATATCAAACTACTTTAAAATGGAAATACATACTTCTTCTAAACCTAAAACTACTTGGAACAATTTCAAGAAACCCAATATTACCATTTCACATCAATCTTGTTTAATTCCACAACTATTCTTTCTTTTTAATTTGAAACCATTTAAAAACATTATAAAAAACATATATCAACATACACATGCACTTTTTATAAAGGGGTGTAAACACACAAAAACACAATGAAATGAATCATTCTTTATAAAAAAGCCAACCATGCCATTTATCAGTGGCACATGCAATGTTTGTCAAAAAAGTTTCTAATTAACACTCAACAAGGTGAAAAAAAGAAATCCCATCCCAAAAACTTATTTAAATGGTTAAATCAGGTTCTAAGAGTCACAAAAAGGCACAGAACTAATGAAACATTTAATTAAACAAACAACATGTGCAATTAAAATAGGATGACCTCACTTTTCACAAAACTAGAATTGAACTACCTTGTAATTTTTCGGATTTTCTGTGAAATATTTTTAAATATTATATGTAATTATTTTGTTATTGGGCGCAAAAAATGGCACATCATTTTGAGGCCTAGTGAGCTCGGAATGGTGGTTTGATTGTTTTTAAGTTAAGTGAGCCGACATTTGTGCGTGGTTGTGGCGGCTTCAAAACGGATGCCCGAATAAAAAATCTATGGTCACCATTGCGTCCGGGGTGACCAATTTACCTAATAAGACGCCTAACCTTGACCGGCATGGGTCGAGGGAAAAAGTTAATTTTTGGACGTTTTAGGTAAAATAAAATAAAATAAATTGACAAGATTATTTTATTTCTTTTATGGAAAGATCCGCTGCAGCGCGACAACAGTTCATCCGTTTCCTTAATTAAATGGCACGACATAATGACTCAAGAATGGGAAGCTGGACTCATTATCACCACATAGTATTTTTGAATGTCAATTCACGTTTACCTTTTTATTGGGATAATCTAACATCGATCGTTGGTGAAAAATTGAGAGAAAAGATAGAGAAAATCTCGGCGACGAACGACGACAGATCAAAGCTGCAAATCGCTGCACCAACAAGTTTGAAGGATCTCGGTGACATCGGAAGCATGACCTCTTCGTGGGCGATTGATCCCTTCTTGAGGTAGGGGATGTTATTTTATCTCTCTTTCCCCATTTTAAATTTAAGACGACAAACGCAGATCAAACACGAACAAGTTGATATGCAGATTCGTATGTTCTTAAGGGAGGGTTTTCTTTGGGACGATCATGGAGAATTAATACATGTTGATTGTTGTTGTTGATTTTCTGCTCCGTTTAAGCCTATTAACGGGAGCGGATCAATTCCGTGACGAACAACAGCAGAGGTTCGTTCCTCAAATGTGTTCGATTGGTTTTCCTCCCCTCTTTCCTCTCACGTGTTCTTCGCGTTCTTCATGGGGCGAAGAACAATGGATCGTTGCACATCCATGTTATGAAACAATGATACCAAATTGAATAATCGACACCCCAATGTCCTTTCAGAGGTGCGACGACGATAGAGGACGACGAATCAGACCAGATCATGAAGGACCGTTCTTCGAGCGTTCTTCGCGCGGATGGACCATCGCATTTTTTCAGAGCTAATAAGAGGTCCTGAAACAATGGAATTGGATTCGTGGTGTCAGTGCGACCAAAACCTTTGATTTTCGTGGTGATCGGATGGCCGGATCGATGAACAGAGCATCATCGGAGGCGCAATAGCGGAGGTTCGTGTTTTTGGAAAGTTTTAGAATACACGGCGTGTACTTCTGAAGAACATGCCATGTAGTTCTGGAGGTGGAGGCTAGGGTTTTTGGGGTCAGAGAGGAATCACACAGTGTGTGACCCTGGTCACACGGTGTGTTGAAATTTCCCCGAAGCTCGGCGTGTATTTTGTGAAGTACACAGACATGGGTTGAACTACACGACTTTAGGTGACACGGCTTGTACAACATGGCAGAGGCAGCTATGAATAACTCAAAGTGTATCCAGGGGGTACACAGACATGGGATGGAGTACACAACCATGTACTTCATCACACGACCAGGTGAGGCCTGTAACGTGGGACACCCTGCGTAACGATTACATGGGTTGGAGTACACGGGTTGATGACTGTGTACGAGCACATGGCCAACGTACACGGAGCCAACCCCTATCAGTCGGATAGGGCGTGTACACTATACTACATGCCGTGTACTCTAGTTTCTACATGACCAGCCTTATGACATGAGTCGTTGTACACATGCAGTACCCCGGGTCAGACAACACGGCGTGTAACATTTCTACACGTCATGTAATTTTTGGAAAACGACATGGTCCTCTTGTTCACCATATCTTGGACATATTTTTTTGGGTTAGTGCCCCTTCTTCTTGTTCCCCTGAAGTTCATACATCATTTCCTTTTACAGGAGTATGATCCCTTCAGTAGGACTTTCTGTGATAGAGTCAGGAAACCACCCGAGAGGCCCGAATCAAGATCCTCTATCCATTATTGACCCTAGGAAAAGTCTGGAATCGACATGACCAACTCCACCAGGAATCGATCCTCTACCTAGCAGGTGAATTCCAGATGAGTCGCGGTATCCACCATGGCCCTGGCTGTGATCCTCATCTGTGCATCGTGATCTTTCCCACTCAGGCGTGTGTCTCCCGTAATAAGTGCATCTATCTATCGGAATCTTCACACTCAGGAGTGTGTCTCCCATAATGAGTGTACCAACCTCTTGTGATGGTTTCTGATGAACAGTACTTCTCAGACGAACATCATCAGAGCTATAAGACTCGTGGATTTTGTTCTACCGGAACGAGTGCTTCGTGGAATCTTCGAACTGAACCCCTAGCTGGGGGTATGCAGTTGTGGGACTTGTCTCTAGACTACGAATATTGGTTTTGAGTATATTCGGTTTGTTCTATATGTTCTATAGACATACATTATGCATATCTGACTGTACCTTTACTTTGTGTACTTGCTTGTGGTTTTTCGGGGTCCTCTACCGAGTATTGTTATACTCACCCCAGCACGGTCTTTGCACGCACGTGTCATGTCTTGTGCAGATGAACAACCTTTTGACAGAGTCCAGGGTGGACCAGGACATGACCGAGATTTCAGAGTTCCCTACAGGCCGGGGTGTTCCTACGACTATGAGCAGCATTCCTAGAACCTTTTTGTGTTTACAGGCTGGGCCTTACAGTTTTCAGACTCTTATTTTGGTGGGCTTGTATTCCAGCCCAGTTTACTTTCAGTACTTTTCTTTCTGTCGTACTCTGTTGGTTGGGTTTAGTTGTATGCATGCAGTTTGTTCCTTAGTATTTTCTTTTACATTTCAGTATTTGTGGGATTGGAGATTTGTGCGTGTGTATAGGTACTTAGGCAATGCCTCCCATGTTTGTAATATGCCTACTCGTGCTAGTCACCATACTATAGCCTATTGAACGCGGGCTTGGGGAGTCACTGCATGGGCCCCACTAGGACGGGTCGTGATAGATTGGTATTAGAGTTGGTCAGTTCTAACTTAGGACCAAGAGTCTGTGAGTTTGGTTTGGGGTAATAATGTTAAGTGTTTCGAGTCTGGATTTCAGGCCAGAGACTCCATTGTTGGTGCGGCGGCTGACGTATCCATACACCAGGACTCTGATAACCTGCTTTTTGACTCAGTACATGAAAACACTAGTTGTGGGGAAATAAATGAAAGGTACATGCATCATATATGAATGGGATGTGTTTTCCATATCCTTTGCGTCAGCTATCCAGATATACTCATTGACCATGGTACATCTTGTTTCATTACAGGATGCCTCTACAATGCATACCTGTTAGGATTTAGTAGTGTGATCACAAGGATGACCCCCTCAGTGAAGAGGCTTTGATATAGGGACCAGTCCCTCAAGCGTTGCCACCAGGTGGTGCATCTGCTATGCCACCACCAGTGGAGTAGCCCGTGGTACCTGCGGTACCGGATGACGAGGAGCACAAGCTTAGAGTGATCCATGAGTTCTAGAGACAGAGACCCCTCAGGTTTCGAGGTGAGCCCGATCCTCAGGTATCCGAGGACTAGCTAGAGGTGGTGACCAGAGTTTTTCATCTAGTGAGGACACCAGTTGACCAGATGGTGATCCTAGGAGTGAGCCTTCTTTAGGGTTCGGCGGGAAGATCGTGGAGTCTGACCACACAGACTCATGATGAGGACACTCTTTCGTGGATGGAGTTTGAGTGACTCTTTAGGGAGGATTTTTCTCCGGTTACTCTGAGAGCTATGCGCATCCAGGAGATTCTTCAACTTCAGCAGGGTAGTATGACAGTAGTTGACAATTCATCAAGGTTCATCAACCTCGCCCGTTACTCAATAGATATGGTCAGGGATCAGTACTTTAGAGCTCAGACCTTTGAGTGAGGTCTACTATTAGACATCCGAGCTAGTGTCATGCCTCTATGAATTTCTACTTATGATGGAGTGATCGAGAGGGCCTTGGTGATCAGGAGATTCTTGGTGGATCAGAGACAACCGACGACAGTCAGGAGCAGGTAGATAGGTGTGGAGACACCAGCAGTAGGGAGCCGACGTCAGGCATAGGGATCTGGACGTGGGAAACGTCATAGGAGGACCTAGGATAGAGGATCAATAGTCCAGGTCTCTTAGGCTGGATCCAGTCAGCCTAGGGAGAAGTGATGTTATGCGTGCGATAGTAGGGGACATATCACTAGAGATTGTCTAACCCGTCGAGCTGCTGACAGGGAAGCGGTGGATGGACCACCGAGGCAGAGGCAGAGAGTGGAGCAGAAAGACCCGCCAGGCGATGGACGTGGCAGAGGAGCAGGGAGAGCTGCGGGTGGTGGCAGATGCTTTGACTTACTTCCACGACCACCGCTGGAGGTCCGCACTAGGCTCAGGGAGATGGGGGACAGGGATGGGGACAACAGCATCCGTCGCGGCATACGACCCAGGGGCTCCAGGGATGATTTGAGGTACGACCTGTGTCTTTTCTACCTTAGCTGTTGTACTTATAGACAAAGGTTCCAGTCATTCCTTTATAGCCACATGTATTGTACGAAACCTTGAGATTCCGGTAGAATTGTTGACTTGATCCTTACGCTTGGAGACACCTACAAGAGGAGACTCGACAATCACGCACCTTTGCAGACAGTGTGGTCTTACCCATGTAGGCAAGAGTTTCAGTTGGAACCTCTTGGTGGTAGCATCAAGGCCTTATGATGTCATTCTTGGTATGGATTGGTCATCCTAGGTCCATGCCCAGATTCACTATTTTAGGCGAAGAGTGCGGTGTGTCTGCCCTGATGGAACAAGGTTTTCCTTTGTCGGAGAAAGGGAAACCCAGGCAGTGCAGAATGGGATTATGCATAGGAGGGTGCAACCAATCACTCATGAGTTGTCTAGCCTTACCCTCAGAGTAGTGGATGTTGTGAGCTCCCAGTTCCCAGTAGTCGTGTTAGAGTATGAGGACATCTTTCCCAAAGATGTTCCAGGATTACCTCCCCACCGGGAAATCGACTTCTGGATCGACTTACACCCTAGGACGACACTGATTTCCTCATCAGCATATCGGACAGATCCCATAGAGCTTCACGATTTGAGGGTGCAGTTTGAGGATTTGCAGATCAAGGGTTTCGTGAGACACAGCGTTTCACCCTGGGTGGCCCCAGTCTTGTTTTCCAAGAAGGAAGATGGGAGTCTGAGGTTTTGTGTTGATTTCTGGCTCCTGAACCTGGTAATAGTGAAGAAAAAGTATCCACTGCCAAGGATCGATGACCTCTTTGATCATCTGAGAGGGGCACAATGGTTTTCGAAGGTTGACCTTCGATTAGGATATCACCAGCTATGAGTGTGGGAAGAGGATATACTGAAGACGACTTTCAGATGTCGCTACGGTCACTATGAGTACTTGGTGATGCCTATCGGCGTGAAGAACACACCTGCAGTGTTCATGGGATTGATGAATTGGATATTCCAGGTGTACTTAGACCGGTTTGTAGTGGTTTTCATCGACAACATCCTTTTGTAATCGACTTCAGAAGAGGAGCATGCGAGAAAAATGCGGATGGTTCCAGACATACTTCAAGAAAACTAGCTTTATGGGAGCTCTCAAAGTGCTAGTTTTGGATTCAAGAGGTCCACTTTCTTGGAAACGTTATCTCAGTAGATGGAGTAGCTGTAGACACAACCAAGGTGGAGGCTGTGTTAGCATGGGAGCCACCTCGGAGCGTGACGGAGGTGCGGAGATTCCTTGGGTTGGTAGGATATTATCGGAGATTCATTTCTGATTTATCTCAGATATCATCACCAATGAAAGCCTTGACCAGGAATGGGAAACCCTTCATGTGGAAGGAGAAGTTCTAGCAGGCTTTCGAGCAGTTGAGGTAGAGTTTGAAAAGTGGCCCTGTCTTGAGATTGCCGGAGGAGTGGGTCGAGTACATAGTTTTTTGCGACACATCAGGGACTGAGCTAGGTTGTGTCCTGATGCATAGGTAGACATTGATTGCTTATGGTTCACGAAATCTTAGGACACATGAGCAGAACTATGCGACCCATGATCTCGAGTTGGCAGCGGTAGTCTTCGCATTGAAGATATGGCGACACTACCTTATGGGTGAGTGGTTTATTGTATACTATGATTATAAGAGCCTCAAGTACATCTTCTCACAGAAGTATCTTAATATGAGGCAGAGGCATTGGATAGAGTTCCTCCAGGATTATGAGTTTGAGATCATCTATACTCTTGGGAAGGGGAAATGGTGGAAGATGCTCTTAGTAGGGGGTCGAGATCACAACTGTTGAGTGAGGCGATAGAGCATTTAGCCACGTTGTAGTTATCCTTCATGGATGGAGAGGATAAAACTTACCTACAGCCGATGGTTTTCACCCCTCCACTCTTAAAATGGGTTAGGAAGGTGAATCTAGGAGATGTCGACTGTGTGGCCTTACATGCTCAGTTATCCACAGGATATGCTCCTCATGGATATTCTCAAGGTGGGGAGCACATAATTCTTTTCATAGGACACACTGTTGTACCAGTGGCATTGTAGGAGGAGTTCCTGAGGGATTTTCATACATCCCCCTTGGTGGTACATCATGGAGTGGCAAAGATGTACCAGAATCTCTGACGACAGTTCTGGTGGTCAGGCATGAAGAAGGAAATATTAGAGTTTGTTTCTTGATGCCTAACATGATAGCATGTGAAGGTCGAGCACCAGGTTCTAGCGGGATTAGCTCACCCCTAGAAGTTCTAGAGTACAAGTGGGGTGTAATATTTATGGACTTCATGATAGGTTTACCACAGACTTCCAATGGGCATGATTCCATCTGGGTGATCATTGAACGACTCACAAAGTCGGCCCACTTCCTAGCTATCAGAGAGCAGATTTCTATAGAGTGCTTGGGACACCTATATGTGCAAGAGATAGTTCGGATTCCTGGCGTCCCCTCGACGATAGTCTCGGGCTGAGATGCCCGCTTTACATCTCGGTTGTGGAAGGGATTACAAAAGGATTTTGGGACTGAGCTACGCTTGAGCACAACATTTCATCCCCAGACTGATGGTTAGATGGAGAGGACCATTATGGTTATGGAGGATGTGTTGCGAGCCTAAGTCTTGGACTTTTGTTGTAGTTGGGAGGAACACCTACCACTAGTGGAGTTTGAATACAATAATAGCTACCACTCCACCATTGGTATGGCACCATTCGAGGCCTTGTATGGGAGACCCTGCCGGTCACCGTTTTGCTGGACCAACCCCAGAGGGTCATCACTCATGGGTCTAGAGTTGGTGCGAGCTACCACTGAGAAGTTGTAGATCATCCATGAGCGGATGAAGAATACATAGAGCCGGAAGAAATCTTATGCTGACAGACGGTGAAGACCTCTGGAGTTCTAAGAGGGAGACCACATCTTTCTTCGGGTCTCACCTCGACAAGGGTTACAGAGATTTGGTCGAGGTAGCAAGCTATCTCTGAGGTTCATCCGGCCTTTCCAGATACTGTGCAGAGTTGGAGAGGTGTCGTACCACCTATCTCTACCACCACAGTTGAATCAGGTACATGATGTCTTCCACGTGTCGCAGCTGAGGAGGTACGATCATGACCCATGACACGTCATCGACTGGGGCGAACGATACATCGAGGATGGAGTGACCTTTTCTGAGTACCCAATGGGGATCGAGGATCGGTAGGAGAGGATCATTCGTCGGTGAACGATTCCCTTGGTGCGCATTCGGTAGAAACACGAGAATCTTCAGGAGAGCACGTAGGAGCGGGAGGTCCAGATCCTTGCCCAGTACCCACATCTTTTTGAGTAGGCTTTGTTTTGGATTTTCGTGGACGTAAATCTCCAAGGTGGGGAGAATATAATGTCTTGGATTATCAATGTATTATTTTTAAATATTATATGGAATTATTTTGAGATCGGGCACGAAAAAGGAACATAATTACGAGGCTCAGTGAGCCCAGAATGGTGGATTGAATTTTTTTTATGTTAAGTGAGTCAGCACTTGTGTGTGATTGTGGCAGTTTCCAAATAGATGCTCAGATAAAAAATATAAGGGCACCATTGCATCCATGGAAACGACTTTACCTAAGAATTAGCCGAACCTCAACTGGTGCGGGTCGAGGGAAAATGTTAATTTGCATACATTTTAAGTAAAATAAAATAAAATAAATTCAAAAGTTTATTTTATTTGTTTTATGGAAACATATGCTACAGCGCGGAAACAGGCAGCTGTTTCCTTAATTAAATGGCACGACATAATGACTCAAGAATGTAAAGTTGGACTCATAAATACCATAGTGTATTTTTGAATGCCAAATCACATTTCCCTTTTTATTGGGATAATCGGATGTCGATCGTTGGTGTAAAATTGAGAGAAACGCTGGAGAAAACTCTTGGCAACGGACGAAGATGGATCGAAGCTGCGAATCGTTGCGCCAACAAGTTTGGAGGATCTCGGTGATGAAGGTAGCATGGCCTCTTCATCGGCGATTGATCCCTTCTTGAGGTAGGGGTTGTTATTTTACCTCTCTTTCCCCGTTTTGAATTTAAAATGAAGAACAAAGATCAACCATGAAAAAGTTGATCTGCAGATTCATAAGTTCTTGCGAGAGGGTTTTCTTTGGGATTATTATGGATAAATAATCCATGTTGATCGTTGTTGTTGATTTTCTGCTCCGTTTAATCCTATTAACGGGAGCAGATCAATGCCGTGACAAATGACGGTTGAGGCTCATTCCTCAAATTTGTTCGATTGGTTTTTCTCCCCTCTTTCCTCTAACGCGTTCTTCACGTTCCTCATGGGGCGAGGAACAACAGATCGTTGAAAATCTATTCTGTGATGCAACGATCCCAAATTGAATATCGACACCCCAACGACCCTGCGGAGGTGCGACGACTATAGCGGATGACGAATCAGACCAGGTTGTGAAGGGTTGTTCTTCGAGTGTTCTTCGCGCGAATAGATCGTCACATGTTTTTGGAGCTGATCAGAGGTCCGAAAACAATGGAATCAGCTTCGTAGTGTCAGGACGACCAATACCCAGGAGTTTCACGGTGATCAGATGAATAAATCGATGAACGAAGCATCAATGAAGACATGACTACGGAGGTCCGCGTTTCTAGAAATTTCCAGAATACAGGTCGCGTACTTCTGAAGAACATGCCGTGTAGTACTGGTGGTGGCGGCTAGGGTTTTGGGGTCAGAGAGAAATCACATGGCGTGTGACCCTGGTCACACGGCGTGTTGAAATTTCCCCGAAGCTCAGCGTGTATTTTTGGAAGTACACAGACACGGGTTCAACTACATGGTTTCAGGTGACACAGTGTGTACAACATGGCAGAGGGGGCTATACGGAAGTCGGCATGTATCCAGGGGGTACACGAAAATGGGATGGAGTACATGACCGTGTACTCCATCACAAGGCCATGTGAGGACTGTAACACGGGACACCCCATGTACTGATTACATGGGTTGGAGTACACGGGTTGATGACCGTGTATGGGCACATGGCCAGAATACACGGAGCCAACCCTAGTCACTCGAACAGGGTTTGTACACCATACTACCCGCCGTGTACTCAGTTTTCTACATGACCATCCTTACAACACGGGCCGTTGTACACGGGCTGTACCTGGGGTCAGACAACACGGTGTGTAACGTTTCTACACGCCGTGTACTTTTTGTAAAACGACATGGTCCTATCATTCACCATATCTTGGATATCTTTCATTTGGGTCAGTGCCCCTTCTTCTCATTCCGCTGAAGGTCAGGCATCGTTTCCTTTTACAAGAGTATGAATCCTTTAGCCGGACTTTCTGTGATAGAGTTAGGAATCCATTCGAGAGGCCCAGATTGAGATCCTCTATCCATTCTTGATCCTAGGTAGAGTCTGGAATCGACGTGACCAACTCCACCGGGCGTCGATCTTCTACCTAGAAGGTGAATTCTTGATGATTAGTAGTATCCTCCATGGCCCTAGCAGTGATCCTCATCTATGCATCATGATATTTCCCACTCAGGAGTGTGTCTCCCGTAATGAGTTCATCTATATACCAGAATCTTCCCACTCAGGAGTGTGACTCCCGTAATGAGTGTAACTACCTCTCGTGACGGTTCTCGGAGAACAATACTTCTCAGATGGACTTCATCAGATCTATAAGACTCGTGGAGTGTGTTCTCCCGGAAGGAGTGCTTCATGGAATCTTTGAACTGAACCCCAAGCTGGGGGTCTGCGGTTGTGGGACTTTTCCTTAGACTATGGGTCTGGGTTTTGAGCATATCCGGTTTGTTCTATCAATACTAGAATGTGGGTTTTTCCCCACACTTACACACCAAAGGTTTCATAGAACTGTTGGTAAAGGATGGTGTAGAGAAGGTTTTACCAACGGTTATAGTAAACCATTGGTAATGATGTGTTTAAGGGGATTTTTACCAACAGTTCAATGAGAACCGTTGGGGAAAATGTGGCTGGGGGAGGTTTTTACCAACGGTTTATTAAACCGTTGGTATAAGTGTGGCTGGGGAGATTTTTTCCCAACTATTCTTTAGAACCGTTGGTATAAGTTTGCCCTAAAAGTATATACAAACGGTTTATAGAAACCGTTGGCACAAGTTTACCCCAAATTGCCAACCGCCCGTCCTCTCCCCCATTCAGATACAGAACCCTAAACGGGAGCAGCAGTAGCCGATTTAGGCGATTTTGGAGATCCTTCTACCGGACCAGTTTGGATCTTCGACCTCCTTCAGGTTCCTCTTCTTCTTTATCTAATATTTCAGTTTTTAGATTTCTAGAATCATTACACTCATTGAAGACAGTATAATGAGACATAATATTTTCACCACATGTGAGGATATGAATCCATGTGATGCATCAGAATCAAAATGAGAGGATTTACTAACAGAGGCTACTTTGATCTTACCTCTCACTATAGATCGTATTCCACCCTTCTCCATGTGGGTAGGTTTTACATAATAGATATTTCATGAACCATGGACATGTAATAAAACCCCATTGTTTGGAATAGAAACACACTGATTTCTCAGTGTAATTATGGCATGGATGACACTGCCACGACCACCACATACACAACATGATCAAACATCACTTATATATCTTCATTTATGATATTGAGCTATTAAAACAATTCCAAAACTTGTTTTCGAATATGTCTATCACAAGTCACTGCTAGAGGGATGGTCCAACAGAAACACTTCATGTTGACTATCCTTCCACATGGTTGAGACTCTATTGGGTCATGATCTCATGAAATGTTCTTAATGCCCCCTCTTCCACACTGTTGTAGGAAAACTGAGAAACCAGTACTTCAATCATGACCATTACTCATCTCATAGGAATCCCCAAAAAAATCCTACCACATGATGTCGGTATACTAGTTCAATAGTCTATAATTCTATCCTATTCGCCCATGACCTCCTTTAGCTTCTAATATATAAATAGTGTCTGCTTCATAATTTCAGTATTATAGGTCAATATTAACATGTCATCCATGGATCATACAACATTTCAATGACTTCCCTTAAAGTGTCTCTCTCACAATATCTCATCAAAAAATGTACGTTGGTGAAAATTGATGAAACATTATAAAACATTTTTAGTACTCAATAATAGTCATGGTGCCCTACTTCTAATGCATGAATTCATTATCCCTATATGTCGATAGATTCTTGAAGTAAAATTAGTTATAGATCCTAGTCTATAAATCATCCCATACCATGCCTCATAGATAGCTAGTCTTGTTTGGTACATCACACCCACACTTTTCCTCCTCGCATAGCATATATCTCATGATTTTATCTCTCTAATAATGAGGCCTATACGGATTATTTAAGGTGAATATCATAGTCTCAATCCAAATATCAATTTATCATGGGAGACCATCAACCGAAATTATTGGAAAACAAATCTTCCAGAACACACAGGTTATCTCAACCATAATCAAGGTATGCATCAGAGTTCCTCAAAAAGTCTTCATGAAGTGATAAAACCCCTCAAAGAACATTTATTCAGAACCCATGTCCGAATCAACATGTGGTTCCACAGATAGAAAAAATGTATGATCCACATGTATCCCATGGAACTCTACCTCTAGATCATGTTCATTTACTCCCTCATTTTTTATAACTGGAGGTCCTCATAGTTGCATGTGTTTAAAATTCCAAAACCTCACATCATAAATGAAAAATATCATAGTTTGTATCTCAAAATTATAGGACATTTCATTCACACTTTAGACCAGGTCATTAAACTCAAACTTCTCCTAAAACTAGAGATGTAATGGAATATAATCATAAAAACAATTAGTGACACTTCTTTTTTCCCACTAAAACTATTAATCTAGGTCGAGACTTAATTTAAACAATCAATATTCAAATTCAATTTGTTTTTATTTGATATTTCATTTTCACTTATACACATTAAATCATATTTCACAATTAATTTTAAATTTTTCTACTAATATTTCACTAAATTTATATTTAAATGGGACCCCACCCCCTGGACACACCACTCACCTCCTTGGACAGCCCGCCCACCCCCTGGACTCCCCCTACCCCATTGGATAGCCTGACCACCCCCGCGGACAGCCCGCCCACCTGGACACCCCGACCCCCCAAGACACCCCCGACCCCCTGGACACCTTCAACCCCCCGGATGGCCCCACCACCCCCTAGACACCGCGCACCCCCCTGGAAACCCCGCACCCACCTTGGACACCCTATACCACCCCCGGACAGCCCGCTCACCTCTTTGGAAAGCCCGCCCACCCCCGGACAACCCCACCCACCCCCTGGACACCACGCTCACCTCCTTGGACAACCCGCCCACCCCCCTGGACACCCCACACCCTCTTTGGACAGCCTGCCCACCCCCTGGACACGCCGCACCCCCCTTGGACACCCTGTACCCCCACCCCTCGGACAGCCCGCTCACCTCCTTGGACAGCCCGCCCTCCCGGACAGCCCGTTCACCTCCTTGGACAGCCCACCCCTGGACACCCCGCTCATATCCTTGGACAGCACCACCCACCCCCTGGACACCCCGCTCACCTCCTTGGACAACCCGCCCACCCCCTGGACACCCGCACCCCCCTTGGACACCCTGTACCCCCCCCCCCCGGACAGCCCGCTCACCTCCTTGGACAGTCCACCCCCTGAACACCCTGTACCCCCGGACAACCCCACCCAACCCCTGGACACCCCGCTCACCTCCTTGGACAGCCCACCCACCCCCTAGACTCCCCCTACCCCATTGGACAGCCTGACCACCCCCGCGGACAGCCTTCCCACCTGGACACCCCGACCCCCCTAGACACCCCCGACCCCCTAGACACCTCCGACCCCCCCAGACGGCCCCACCCCCCCTAAACACCCCGCACCCATTACTGGGAAATCCTTGAATATAGGCATTAGAAATTATGTATCTTATTTTCTTATATACACTGTATTTTGTTGTATTTCTTAATATGATTCTCATATAGAGTAATGTGTCAATTTTGCTTTTATATAAAGTAAACAATTGTCATTTACCTAAATATTTTTTTGATTATACTTCAATATTATTGAATTGCTTTGAAATGAATTATTGCAGTTTTTTTACAAAATGAACAGAAGTTGGATGTAAGAAACTGATCGGATTTCAACCGATTTTCAAAATAATTTGAACAGCTTTCTAGATTTTGCATTTGACAAGGCTTCAGATAGTGGTCTCATACATTGCCCATGTTTTAATTGTGTTGGAAGACCTTGGTTGAGTCGTGACACAGTTAGCTATCATATAACCAAATATGGTTTCCAAAAAAACTATTATGTGTGGTATCACAATGGAGAGAAAATGGAATCTCAAAATGTTGATGATCCAAATGATAAGAAGGAATTGGAGAGTTTGATATATGATCGGTTTCCATTTATTCGGCATCATGAGAAGGAAAGGATGTCTAGCCAACAAGATTTCGATACAAGCACACATGATGCGTCCAATGAAAATGATGATGTTAATAGGGTAAAAAAATTGAATGATGTTGCGACGACTCCAGTATATCAGAAATGTGGTAAAATGAAAAAGTTGGAATTTTTAATACAATTGTTTCATGGGAAAACTATGTATGGTATTTCAAATACTACAATTGATTACATTCTTACCTTCTTGAAGGACTTACTTCCAGATGATGCAGATATTCCCTCAAACCACTATATGGCATTGAAGTTAGTTGATGAACTTGGATTCTCAAAAAAAATTCATGCTTGCTCGACTGATTGCAACTTATTTTGGGAGGAAACTGCTGAAAGAAATGATTGTATCAAATGTGGAACCTCCCGATGGAAGCCAAAAGATGATGGATCACCATCTCGTGTGCCACAAAAAGTAATGTGGCACTTTCCATTGATACCCAGATTACACAACATTTTCATGTCTGATGAAATATCCGAAAAAATGTGATGGCATGACACCGAGAAAAAAAAAGAATAATGAAGAGTTGGTTCACCCTGCAGATGGATTTGCATGGCAGAGATTTGATGCTCGATATCCTGAATTTGCAGCCAACGTGCGTAATGTGAGACTGGGTCTTTCAGGTGACGGTTTTAATCCATTTGGGTATATGTTTACTTCGCACAACACATGGCCAGTTTTCATACACATTTATAACCTTCCCCCTTGGTTGTGTATGAAAAAGCCTTACACTTTCTTGAGTATAATGATATCTGGCTCTTCTGATCCCAGCAATGATATAGATGTATACATGCAACCTTTAATAAAAGAGTTGAAACTTCTTTGGGATGTGGGTGTGCCCACATACGATGCATGTTCGAAAGACATATTTCAGATGCATGCTACGCTTATGTGGACGATCAATGATTTTCCTGCTTATGCAATGATGTCTGGATGGAGCACTAAAGGAAAATTGTCATGTCCTATTTGTATGAATAATACTTGATCGAGAAGACTGAAATATCGTCGTAGTTTTAGTATTATGGGACATCGATGATTCTTGCCAGTGAACCATCCATTTAGAAACAATTGTCGAAGATTTGACAATACTATAGAGAACGACGCTCCACCTCAGCGTATTTCTAGAACTGATGTGCTTAATGAATTGAAAGATTTCAGTTATTCATTTGGGAAGGGTGTAATGAAATCTAGAAAGAGGAAAAATGTTTCCAATAAAACTTGTTACAATTGGAAGAAGAAAAGTATATTCTTTGAGTTTCTGTATTGGTCAACCAACTTGTTACGTCATTGCTTAGACGTAATTCACATTGAAAAGAATATATGTGAAATGTAACTTTCGATTCTTCTAAATGTCAAGGGGAAGACAAAAGATGATTTACGATCTCGGCGTGACTTGGTAGATTGGGGGATCAGACCAGAATTGATTCTGGTCTATATCAGTGAAAATAAATGGCAAGTTCCATGTGCTTCTTATGTGATGACACCTGCTGAAAAAAATCAATTTCTGGAAGTGATAGAGACTATTAAAGTTCCTGATGTCTATTCAAGCAATATATCAAAACGGGTCAACAGAAAAGAGTTGAAGCTGAAATATTTGAAGACTCATGATTATCACGTCCTTTTTCATGAGTTGATTCCAATAGCAATCCGTCATCTCTTGTCCAATAATGTTAGAGTCTCAGTTATTCGGTTGTGCTATTTGTTTAGAGATATTTGTGCTAAGAGTCTATCCAAATCCTTCTTGCAAAAACTGTTGGCAGAGACACCATTAATTTTGTGCGAGTTAGAGAAAATATTCCCTCCATCATTTTTTACATGCATGTTGCATCTGACTGTCCATCTTCTAACAGAAATACTTCTTGGAGGACCCGTTGCTTTCTGTTGGATGTATCCAACTGAAATAAACATGTGCACATTGAAGTCATATGTTCAAAACAGGAATTATCCCGAAGGTTCTATTGCGAACGGTTACTTGGCTCAAGAATGTATGGATTTCTATGCAATGTATTTGTCTGATCTTACTACGAGAGTAAACAGACAAATGAGAAATGAAGAAGAACAGTATGGGAAAATTGAACCCAGTCTTACATCACTTCCTCAGACAGGAGTGGATTATATATATTGACGTCATTAATCCTTGAAGAGCGAGATATGGAACATTGCACAATGTTGTTCAATTGTGATTTGTTCGATGAGTGTATCAAGTAAGAAAATTGTACATTTATCTCTTATCTTATCTCTTGTAATTTTAAATATTTGTTAAACTATTATTATTTTTATCTACACAGTACATAAATAATTGATATATAGAAAGCATCGTTCTTTATCTTTGAGAAGAAAATAGACTTTGCATAGAAAAGGGTTTTCTGCTTGGTTGAAATTGAAGGTAAAAATAATTCTGTAATAACTAAATAAAAATAATATTTAATTAAGTTTACTATTTGTTTATATTTCATGTATCGATTTTTCCTGCTGACTCTGTTTCTGAGGAAACAAGAGCTTTGGATTTTGGTCCTAATACCATGGTTCGTGCTTGTAAATCACTTGTGATTAATGGATACAAATTTATTATCATTGAACGAGAAAGAAACATGAGAACACAACATAATGGTGTTATGCTAACTGCCACAACATACTGTTATGCCAGTTCATCGGATACTAGACCTTGTTCTGAAAATGTTGCTTATTATGGAGTCGTGGAGAAAATAATAATTTTTGATTATTACTCACATGGTCGAGTCACGATGATAAAATGTCAATGGTTTGATTCAATGACGAGTTAAGGCACCTTTATTGATGATTGTGGATTTCGAGTTATTGACATGACTCGCACTCTTGCCACCGATGAACCATATGTATTGGCATCAATGGTGAAACAAGTTTCTTATGTCAAAGATCATTGTCATCCTAAATTCGGTGTAATTATTGAAGTAAATCCCAGACATGTTTTTGATGATGGTGATGATGAATTTGACACTATCCCTACTGAAATTGGAAGCAATCCGTTTATTACTTATGATGACGCCAATAACTCAATTGTCAGAGTTGATTGTGAACCTGAATTTGTGGTGGGAAATATATAGAATCATACAGTCGTGTTCTCACCTACATGTTTCACCTACATCATTCAGAGTGTATATCCTTGTACTTACCTTCAAACCACCATAAATCTTCTTTTACTTTATGTTTTTTATCAGAATGGGTTTTCTATATTTTTTTTGGGTTACACATTAGTTATCTATTTTTAATTACTTCCATATTTGTTTTCATTGCAGGAAATGACACCCATTGAAGAGTGGCGATGAAAAAAGATGACAGATAATAATCATCGCATGATACAGATGGGTGTTCCTCCACTCGTCCCTGTTGTGAGTATTTTATTTAAAATATAAATATTTCAATAACTTATAATATCATGTGTTTACTTATGTGTTAAACTTTTTTCAGGATCGACCCCCTAGACGAGAGATATCTGACTAGGAGCCTGATATTGCTCCTAGTAGAGTGGCTGGTGGTAGGAGGGGGGTGGTGTTAGAGATAGACGATCATCTAGTGGGCCCGGTACTGAGGCCGGTGGTACGAGAGCTCATGGGGCGAGAGTTAGATGATCCACTACCACAGACGTATCTTCTTCACCCCATTTTGATCCTGGTGTGTCTCCAGGGACACACGGGATATTTAGACCTCCGATGTTTACAATAACAGTTTTCCAGACGTCTATGCCATCATCTTTTGCTTCTGGTTCATTATCCCCGAGCTATTATATTCCACCTTCTTCGACTCTTGACGCGACACAGTATGCGGCTGAGGAGTGTACACTGAGGGAAACTCTACCTGTACAGGATATTCCTTCAGCTTCTGCACATCCAATGACCCCCGTTGATCCGACTACCACAGGTATATTTATCTGACTCTATTAAATTTTTATACCAAAATTTATTTTATAATAACTTGTACTGATATTATTTTTCTTTAATAACAGATTCATCTACAGATAGGAGGCGGGGGAGGGGGTGTACTCGCTTGCGTGCGGTATGGAACCGCCAGACACAATTGATGGTTGAATATAATGCTGATGGACAAATGATTGAGAAATCTGGGCAGGAATGTCGGGTTTTTTTGGCGACGTTAGCCAAATACTCCGATATCATTCCGGTCAGCCCTCTCTCTTGGAGACAACTGCCAAACGAAGTCAAAGATAACAGGTGGGCACAAATATGGGTAAAAAATCTATTGGATTTAATATAGTATTTTTTTGTATTTATATGAACTAATCTATTGGGTTTTAGCTTCGGTTTAACTTCCCTAATGGCGAAGGTGCATGACCAGCGCGTTTAAAAGAGTTGGGAGAGCTTTGGAGAGCTTATAAGCAAGACCTGTATGTTAGCTGGTGTGATAGGGTGGGAACGGATTTAGAAACTTTACCTATCATGGATGACTTCCCTATAGAGCAATATCTTCAAATGATTACCCATTGGGAGACTGCCAAATTTAATGTATTAATCTCATTTGAGGTATTTAAATAAGAGTTTTTATATTTTGCATTAATATAATCTTATTTATTATTAAACATTACTTAGGAATCTTCTGAGAAAAACAAAAAAAACATTGATTCAAAGCAATACCTCCACACTTTGGGGTGCACAACTATGTCAGATCATGAGAGGCATCTGGTACAATATAGTTTATAATTTTTCTTTAGGACTTTCCCTTTTTATTATTTCCTACTTAAATTATGTGATTTATTTAATATTGAATATATGATTATACTTGCACTTTATATTGTTTCAATGTCATTAAAGAAGCACAAATTGAATATTGATGGACGTATCCCTCGACCAAATTGTTTTGCTCGAGTAGAAGAAAAAAAGATGGAATTGCGGTAAATGAATCAACCCAAGAAAAGATTGTAAGTTTTAATTTGTTTATTTCAAAGTTTAATATCTATTTTAAAATTTATTAATCTATTAATATTTTTAACAGGCTGCTTTAGAGGCTCTTGATGCCCAGGAGCCTGGAAATTTTGGGCCACACGATCATTTATATCAGGTTTTGGGAGAGGAGCACTCTGGTCGAGTACGCTGCCGACCTGGTAAGAATATAGTCCCGACGAGGTATTGGTCCTCTCCAGGTATCCATTCTAGTACGACTGAGTTGGAACAGGTCAAAGAGAAAGCAAGAAAATCTGATAAAAGGGTCACAGATTTGGAAGTACAAGTTCAAACGAGGGACAAAGAATTTATGAAACTGATGAAAGCTTTATCTTCATCACTTCCACCAGAGGCTAGCGCGGCTTGTCAGACATTTATGTCATCGATGGGTGAATTATCCAATGCACCAGGAGACAGCTCTGGTGGCGATCGAGATCATGACATTCCTCGTGATGAAGAGGATGCTGAAGAGGACGAGGGAGAGGATGAGGATGGGGACGAGGGTGAGGATGGGGTCGAGGGAGAGGATGGGGTCGAGGGTGAGGATGGGGCTGAGGACGAGGATGAGGCCGATGATGAGCATGGGGAGGATAATGAGGATGATGACGAGGATAGAGATGGAAGCGAGGATGAGGCCGATGATGATAGTGGTGATGATGATGGTGATCAGGGGCAGATTGATCCATTTCATTTTTGAATTCTGTATAACTCTATATTTTTGAACCTGGTTTTCCACTCCGGGGTTTTCCTCTACTTCATAGGGTTGTTGTTATCAGATCTCTTTTTTGAACTTGATTCTCATTGTATGATTAGTCTAATACCTAGACCTTTAGTATTCCTTGGTACTGTGATTCCCTGTATGATATCTGGTTTGATAAGTTAATATGGACATCTTAATATTAAAAAACAATCACTCGAAATTAGGGGTGTCCATGGGCCGGGTCGGGTCGGGTTGGGTCATGGGTGTTCTAGGGCCTAAGGACATATGGTCATCCATAAGTAAGATTTAGGGCCTAAGGACATGACATGAAAAATTATGTGTTTTAGATCCATGGGTAATATTGGGGGTTCATTTTAAAAATAATAAAATGAGGGGTTTTGAGGTGGAAAATGATTTATTAGGTGATGAATTCCATTGGTTAAAAAATATAAATAAGTGTGTGTCTTTTTGATTTTGATAAATGTATTTTAATGATAATGAAATATTGGTTAATTTCTTTGGTTAAAAAATTTATTTTTAACATTTTTGTTCTCTATTTTATATATTTTCATTGATTAGGAATATAATTTACAGACAAAAAATATCCAATTACTTAAAATATTTATATGTATTAAATTGATTAATTTTGAGAAATTTTTATATTGTCATTTTTGACGTGTACGAGTCAACCTCGCCTCAATCCGAGGGCCGGTGTGGTCGGTACCACTAAAATTGTCTTTCTTTTGTTTAAAATGGATGCACTTTTAATTAAAATAAACGACATATGGAAAACTGACCAAACACATTCAGATTATGTGGAAACTTTAGGAAAATGATCCATGGGTCATTTTTGACGTGTACAAGTCAACCCGCCTCAATCCGAGGGCCGGTGTGGCCGGCACCACTCAAAGTGTCCCACTATTCTTTGAAATGGACAACAGTTTAAGTAAAAACAACAACTAACATACAGGAAATGGACCAAACACATTCAGATTCTATTGATACTTCAGGAAAAGTATCCATGGGTCATTTGTGTCGTGTACGAGTCAACCCCACCTCAATCTGAGGCACGGTGTGGCCGGTACCACTCAAACTTTCTCACTGTTATTTGAAATGGACAGGATTTTAAGTGAAAACAAACACCGACATATGGAAAACTGACCAAACGCATTTGGATTCTGTTGAAACTTTAGGAAAACGATCCATGGGTCATTTGTGACGTGTACGAGTCAACCCTGACTCAATCCGAGGTGCGGTGTGGCCGACACCACTCAAAGTGTCTCACTTTTCTTTGAAATGGATAACAGTTTAAGTAAAAACAACTGACATACGAGAAATGGACCAAACACATTCGGATTCTGTTGATACTTTAGGAAAAGTATCCATGGGTCATTTTTGTCGTGTATGAGTAAACCCCGCTTCAATCTGAGGCATGGTGTGGCCGGTACCACTCAAACTGTCTCACTTTTATTTGAAATGGACAAGATTTTAAGTGAAAACAACTACCGGCATACGGAAAACCGACCAAATGCATTCAGATTCTATTGAAACTTTAGAAAAAAGATCCATTGGTCATTTTTGACGTGTACGAGTCAACCCTACCTCAATCTGAGGGCCAGTGTGGCCATTACCACTAAAAATGTCATTCTTTTGTTTAAAATGGATGCGCTTTTAATTAAAATAAACGACATACAGAAAACCGACCAAACGCATTCGGATTCTGTTGAAACTTTAAGAAAACTATCCATGGGTCATTTGTGATGTGTAAAAGTCAACCTTGCCTCAATCCGAGGGCCGGTGTGGCCGGAACCAGTCAAAGTGTCTCACTTTTCTTTGAAATGGACAACAGTTTAAGTAAAAACAACAACTGACATACGGGAAATGGACAAACACATTCAGATTCTATTGATAATTTAGGACAAGTATCCATGGGTCATTTGTTTCATGTAAGAGTGAACCCCGCCTCAATCTGAGGCACGGTGTGGCCGGTACCACTCAAACAGTCTCACTTTTATTTGAAATGGACAGGATTTTAAGTGAAAACAACTACCGACATACGGAAAACTGACCAAACACATTCGGATTCTATTGAAACTTTAGGAAAAGGATCAATGGTTCATTTGTGACGTGTAAAAGTCAACCCCGCCTCAATCTAAGGGCTGGTGTGGCCAGTACCACTAAAAGTGTCTTTTTTTTGTTTAAAATGAATGCGCTTTTAATTAAAATAAACGACATATGGAAAACCGACTAAACGCATTCAGATTGTGTTGATACTTTATGAAAACGATCCAGGGGTCATTTGTGACGTGTACGAGTCAACCCCGCCTCAATCTGAGGCGCGGTGTGGCCAACACCACTAAAAGTGTCTCACTTTTCTTTGAAATGGACAACAGTTTAAGTAAAAACAACAACTGACATACGGGAAACAGACCAAACACATTCGGATTCTGTTGATACTTTAGGACAAGTATCCATGGGTCATTTTTGTCGTGTACGAGTCAACCCCGCCTCAATCTGAGGCACGGTGTGGCCGGTACCACTCAAACAGTCTCACTTTTATTTGAAATGGACATGATTTTTAGTGAAAACAACTACCGGTATACAGAAAACGGACCAAATGAATTTGGATTCTGTTGAAACTTTAGGAAAACGATCCATGGGTCATTTTTGACGTGCACGAGTCACAAATAAAAATGGATTTTTCATTTACATGAAAATGAAAATGGATTTTTCAGTGTAATCTGCTTGGTTCCAAAGCATGAACCAAACAGGTTGTGAGACATAATACCAGTAGGCATCCACCACAAGATTTATGCCCAAATTTTAGCGAATATACATGTATAAAAACAAGGTACAAAAGTAAACATAGTATAAAGAAATCAACAACCATTAAATATTGAAGTAAAGAATAGCTAAAACTTTCCTTGGAGACATCAATATCTTGCCTAAATGCATGTCACTGTCTTGACCTCAGGAAAAAAACACATCCTCTCCCTCAGGCATCATAGTCTCCCCCTCATACATATCACAATCTCACCCACATGTATCATATGTAATTAATCTATTAACAGGTAAAAATAAGTACCTCATTTAATTTAAATTATTACATCGCAGGCTATTATCAACACACCTCATGTAATCTAACTATTACATGGTATAATAATAATCAAATCACCTCATGTAATCTTACTATCACATCGCTTTTTAATAATCAATAATCTATCCTAAACAAAAAAATTCATGGAAAGCAGTATGGATCTAAGGCGTCATGGGCCAATAACTCTAACAAATTAATCAAGGGAAACACAAACCTGTGGTTCCCTATCTCAAATAAATAACCTTAATAACCTAATCAACCAATATCATATGATAATCACCGTGTAATTCCCAGTCATGTAAACAAAAAACATGGGTATATGAGTTTTAGGCACATATAATTCTTGAAAAAACAACATATAGGCACAACCCACCTACCTCATAGTCGTGAGAACAATATTGTTGAATATCAGATCTTGATTCATCCTAGATCATTGAAAATCCACAAAAGATTCATAAATTATCAAATCTATATCTATAAAATGAGGATAGGAATCAGGAGGATAGGATTAAGGTGAAGGGAGAACTCATTGGTGGGATCCCAATGCACCTTCCAGAGTTTTGATTGGACATTGATAGGAGAATCAGTGGCTGAGAGAATAATTGTTGCTCCTGGACGAACTTGGATGAACCAAGGTGAAAAGAAGTTAATTCTGTAAATGAGACATGACCCCTCTCCCTTATATTAAATAAAAAATAAAATACACGACATTTCCTTTAACAATACACACTGTGTGTAAGCTTTTACTGGGAATCACCTTAAGAGGCACGACCACGACACAACATGACTTGGTATATGGCTGAGACACGACCTGTACGTGGTCTGGAAAGGACATCAATGTTCATGGTGTGTAAACTGAAGTACATGGCTTGTACATCAAAATTCCCCAATTTTACATTTTCCTCAAAGCAACCCGAATACAAAATCCATACATGGAAATGGGGAATTGGGTTCTTACAGTTTGATTATCACACCATAGATCTGGTTTTTATCTCAACCAAGCACTAAAATCATTGGTTTCTTCAATATAGTGGTCTAATATCACATTACGATCTTAATAAAGACTTATGTTTCATCGGCCCCATGTAACGGATCAATCATAGATCTGAAGCAATCCAAATTTGTTTATTTCTCTTTTTGGTCATTATTTGGCTTGGAATCTCTAACTAATTATTTTCTATCATGTTTTATTCAGTCTCACATTATAATATTCACACATTCAGGTTTTATTCAGATTTATAATGCATTTGATTATAGATTTTCTCATTACTAATGACCTCAACTAAAGGTTAATATCTTTAATAATGGGTAAATTATTTGTTCCAACTTTTATTTCTTGTATCAATTAGTTGTTCACATTCGATATATCATTACTTGTTAATATTACATTAAAATTATTTTATACAATATTTCATGCTAAGGAGTATTATTGAGGTGATAAGATATTGGATGTTGTGTGTTTCTACATTGTCATTTAGTTTAGTGAGTTGGGTTTTAAAATTAGTTTGCATTGATAATACAACATGTTCATTTTGGTTTTGAAAATGTGCATGGGAGAGCTGAAAAATCCATTTTCATGTAATTGCATAACATGAGATGGTTTTGTAATGGGTTTTCATGAAAATGGATTTTTCATTTACATGAGCTGAGAAATCCATTTTCAAGTCTGTATGCAGGTGTACAGTAGAGGGGCTACTGGAGGGAGGGGGGCTGCTGTGTGAAGTTCTGGAAAAACTCTTTACCAATGGTTATAAACCGTTGGTATAAGGGTGCTTGGATTTTTGAAAAACACTATACCAATGGTTTAAAATCATTGGTATTGGTGTTCTGTATTTCTGGAATAACCTATACCAACGGTTTTAAACCGTTGGTATAGGTGTCTGGATTTTTAGAATTCCAATACCAACGGTTTATAACCGTTGGTATAGGTGTTGCTGGAAAACCAATACCAACAATTCTAAACTATTGGTATAGGTTTTCTTGAAAATCAAATTACCAATGGTTTAAAACCGTTGGTATAAGACTTCCTCAAATTCATTAACAATGGTTATTAACCATTGGTATACATTGGGTTAAATTTATATAACCCATATACCAACGGTTTGGATCAAACCGTTGGTATAAGGCTTTCCTCACGGCTTACTAGCCAACGGTTTGGAAAACCGTTGATATAGGGTATACCAATGGTTTTCCAGCCTATACCAACGGTTTTTAACCGTTGGTATAACCTTCTTTTCCAGTAGTGTATATGTTCTTTAGACATATACTATGCATAGATGAATTTAACTTTACTTTGTGTAATTTCTTGTGGTTTTTCGTGGTCCTCTACTGAGTATTGTTATACTCACCCCAGCATGAGCTTTGCCTGCACGTGTCATGTCTTGTGCAGACAAGAAGCCTTTTGACAGAGTCCAAGGCAGAACAGGATAGGACCGAGCTTTCTGAGTTCCCTATAGGCCGAGGCATTCCTATGGCTACGAGTAGCAGTACCAGTACCTTTTTGTGTTTACAGGTTGGTCCTTTCAGTTTTCAAACTCTTGTTTTGGTGGGATTGTATTCCGGCCCAGTTTACTTTCAGTACTTTTCTTTCCATCGTACTCTATTGGTTGGGTTTAGTTGTATGCATGCATTTTGTTTCTTAGTGTTTTATTTTACATTTCAGAATTTGTGGTCTTGGATATGTGTGCGTGTGTATAGGTACCTAGTAAATGCCTCCCATGTTAGTAATATGCATACTCGGTGCTAGTCACCAGCCCTTGGCCTATTGAAGGTGGGCTTGGGGAGTCACAGAATGGGCCCCACAGAGACAGGTTGTGACATACCTATTCGCATAATAAATAAATTAACCAAAATTTTCACAATAATAATTAGCACATATATAGAGAATGAACATCAATAAATAGATGAAACTTAAATTCTAAAATCCAGTGCAATGGGAACCTACCTCAGAACCATGGCTCAATGAAAAAACACACATTCAGAAATGATTCATGTGGGTTTCAAAACCCATAACCTACAAAGATAAACCTTAGTAGATAAAAAACTTAAAAAAAATTAGGAAAAAGACACAATCCCAAGGGAGGAGGGTATTCTGGTGGGGCTGCGCATGCCTGAAAGGAAGTCGCTGGCTAGGCACGCACTAACTAGGGCTGTGCGCACTGAAGGGAAGCCTTCATAAGCGGTCTAAAAATGGAATATAACCAAAAGGAGGTGCGTGTAACAATAGATTCTTGATAAGGAGAGAGGGAGGCAGGTCAGACTACAGCTGTGAGGTGGGCCGGCTAGAGGCACAACGGATGGGAGAAGGCACCAGGATTGAGAGATGCAGCACTATAGGGGGAGGCCGAGGGTCGAAGTGGTGCTACTAAGAACGGAGGGGGGGGGGTGGCTTGTCACTGTAGAGGAGGAGGAAATGGGGTATCAGGCTACCACACTAAGAAAGAGGGGGAAAGGAAAAGGGCGCACCTGGGTGCATTGAAAGGGAGAAATAGGAGAGAGGTGGCATCTGAACTACTGCGTGGGGCAATGGGGATACTACAAAGGAGGGAGGTGCTGGGTGCGAGACTCATGCCACACACAAGGGAAAGAGTGAGGGGACAACCGAGAAACCCTAAAAGAACAATAAAGCTAATCTAAAAAATAATAAAAATAACTATAATTTTAACATCTAAATAATAATTATAATAAAATGAATAATAATATTTATAACAATAATACAATTAATAATCATAATAATAAAATGAAAATAATAAAAATATATATTCATTTTAATATTAATAAAATATTTAGAAATAATAAAAATTTTAAATGATAACTATTAATGTTTGTTTTAATTTCAAAAATTATTTGTTTTCAATTTTTGAAAAAGGATGATTGGAGAGTTTCTTGGGTGATGTCGCACTGCTTCCAAGTCATGCTCCGCCCGTGTGCCCGACGACGTCAACACACAATGCGTAATTTTTAGAATAACTCAATGAAATTAATCTGAGGCTAAACTCGAACCCCAACAAAAATATTTAAAGGTATGAAAATAATAAAATAAAATAAACACATAGGTCAGGGTGTGAAAATTCTCCCCACCATAACGCTTTCCACCCCCGGAAAGCCACAACATCTTCAGCCGATTGATCAAAACTTAAGGACTCTACATCAACACAATCCAAACTCTTAATATGAGGACATTACATCAACTATAAATGAGAATCAACCACATTTCCCAAAATAGATGACCAGTAGAGGGTAGTCCTAAACAGACTCCCCACCATAAGAATTAAACTAGCATCTAATAATGACTTAAGAGAAAACAAAAAGGGACTCACAGTGGGACTCCCAACCATAAAGAAGCAACCTAAAAGTATCCAAACAGAAATAAAAATTTAATCCGAACCCGGCTTTTTCTCAGATAAAAAGAATACATCATGAACACTTAAAAAATAACCTCCCTTTTTACCTAAGGATGAATGAAAACCAAGACCTCACCCAATTCACATGGATATTGTACACAAGGACACTGATCAGTAACTCACATAAAAAAGGCACCATTAGTGAAATTATATAAGGGATAATTCCATCAAGTTCTTTATGACAAGAGGAAATTTACAATGATGGGGAAACCACAAAAGTAACCATAAATATGTCTCACTGCATGATAGAGAAACATCCTTAACCATGCTCCTTAAAATTCCCCCAGGGTTCCTAACTAAACGGCAGCTTCACTCCGAGGCCTTTCGAATAGACCTGTGATGGATAAAGCATCTACTGCCTTGTAGTCAGGTTCTGATTATCATAATAAGGGACATATATATATTTATTTGACAAAAGAAATTACTTGATTTCGAAATGAAAGCCACATTGGCATTGAAAATAAGAGTTCATCAAAAGACCCACGACATTCCCATACATTTGAAAACCCAAAACACCATCACTACAACTGCCACGATAAGAGATCCCTTACACTAGAAAAAAACATACACATGAAACTTTAAACAAAAACCAAAAAACACATCACTTTTGAGAACTTCCTCCATGATGCTTTCAAGAAACTCTTTGAAAGAATCGTTTTAATGACACAAACGTCTGCAAGCATGATAAGGCTTAGGAGTACTTGGGCACGATAGCCTCTTGTGGCCCAGATTTCCACATAGATAACGCATGTGGATCTCTTTCTATGAAGAGGTTGATGAAATATCCCAAGGACTTTTGATTCCACGACCTACTCCTTTGACCTTCGATCACTTCCTCATCTCCTTTCCTGAATCCTCACCACTACTCTTAGGAATTGGAGGAGAAAAGACTACCTCATGCACTCCTACCAACACCTCTTCAATATGAAAAGATTTTCTCACCACATTGGAAGATGAGGTTAGGATAGATGCTGACACCATTGATTGTAGATCGGGATGGAGACCATCCTCGAAATGCTGAGACTTCATGGAGCCATCTGTGGAATATTCTGAATCATAAGGGACAAGCTCCACAATGCACTAGAAATATTCCAACACTGATCTATCACCCTGCTAAGACAACACATCTCCATCCCCTTTCTGACCCTTTCTTTCTCAAAGAAATACCGACGAATGAATAAAACCTTGAAAAACACCCAAGTAAGCTTCTGATGGGGCTTATTCCAAGACAATGACTTCCACCACATTCATGGTGAACCTTCAAGCATGAAGGTTACAAACTTTACCTTCAAGGACCCGAGAAACTAAACAAGGTTAAAGTACATTTTGATCTCTCGCATCCACTCCTTCACTATGGAAGGGTCTTATTGACCATAAAAGTGAGGTGGACCTAGCTTCCAAAACTCAAGAATAAAATCCTAAGATTGATCAAACATACTACAATCATGCTGCAAAGCTTCAAGGGGACAACCACTGGTCAATAAAAGTCAAGAACCCAATCAAGGCCAACTCAATAAATAAAAATCATCAAAATCAAACACCGCATAGATGAAAAGCTCTAAACACAAGAAAACAAGAAGTTGTAACATCAAACTTTCCTTTTGAAAACATATTTAATTTAAAATGATTTTGGTGGGTTAAACACTCTCCATTGGTATTCTTTAGAGTATCAATGACATGCATGTTTCTGTGCTACCCCAGGCATCCATCCACCATTCTAGACATCCGTTCATATTCCAACATACCACTATGCATGTGAGCACCCCAAAGAACACTAAGGAAAAATAAAAAAACTTCATTTTCCAAAATCAAATTATCCATCCCATTTATTTTTCAACAATCCAAAAATTATATATTAAATTTCAAAAAATGATTTTTCAAAACGAATTTTTCTGATTCAAACACCTTTCAAAAGTCAAAGGATATCCAAGAAAACTCAAATTTGGAACTAATGTCGGTGGGTGACTTGACCATATAGTTGGCGGCCATATACCAAACACTCCAACAAGATGGAGAGCCCTCTAGAACCATTACCCATGCTCCACATGGATTTCTTGGCTATGTGAGCTCACGAGGACTATTAGTCCAACTCCCCTTGTCATATCCCAATCAAAAAACATTCCCTGAAGAACTAGAAAACTTATCAAAACTAGACTTACCATGGAAACATGAGGATTAGAACGAGAAAGAGTTCAAAATTATCTTACCATACCTACCCCTTGAGTCCCAAAAATCTTACTTCATCTTCCTTGATATTCCCAACAAACAAAGGGCACTCTGAAAAGAGAGGTACGCTAAGAGAGAACCTACCCTGGTTAGCATTTTTTCATGAACCAAACTAGGTTGACCTAGAACTGGTCACCCAAGCCGATCCGCAGTAAGGTCTGAGAGGAATTCCCAATCCCCTCGGGCTGGCGATAAGCGCTAGGGCATCGATAGAGATGATGAGAACGATTTCTCCTAATAGAAATAAATGAAATTAGAGGAAATAATAAAGAGATACTTAGAATAAAAAAACCAAATAAAACTACTAAATAGGAACTGAAGGCAATAAAACTAGCTGAATGGGAAAAAACTATCTCCGTGTGACCCCACGAGTCACTCCCTAATGTAATGATCAAGCATCTCCCAAGAAGAGAACACCCAATATGGAACCTTCACAATAATTAAAAAAAGAAAATAACTGTAGGCATGTGTATTAAAACTCAATAGGCTAGACCTATGTACTATTTCCTAATGCACTAACTTTGAAATAAAAGAAACACAATTTCAAGTTTGAACTATAATATATAAAAGTATGTTTTTATATATATTTTACTTAAAGTAAAATTACAAACCATTTACCTTAACCACTTTAATAACTAGATTATTTTCACTAGTGTCAATTACATTTTCAAAGGGAAAGTGATGTTTACATTTTCATATTTGTTCAAAGAGGATAAAACACTTCCATTTGAAATCCATTTCTAGAAACCTAATCAAAGTTATCTCACCAATTTACATGAAAAACAAAACACAAGATGGTACAATAGGAATCACACAACGAGGGAAATATAGGTATACATACAAGAATCATAATCACTACCTCAAGAAACAAAGGCCAAATAGACATGGGTGGACCTAAGAGATCAAGAATAATCCAGAATGCACTAATATATGAGACCTCATCTTCATTGACATGACACACATGATGAAATAAAAATTCTCAAAACACTCATTCATCCTTTCTCAGGCAGGCTAAGGGAAAATACCATAGCAATAAACCCAATACATCTACCTACTATGGTCCACACGTTAGCACCATATCGTACCAGTGCGTCAACCATTCTCAGAATATTTTCCCAATATGCTAGATTCCCATGTCTCAAGTATTTAATGGGGGTGAGCCAATTGATTCTATCTAAGCATACAATCACATATATATAATAATAATGCTCAACAGGAATCACCCAAAGTCACTCTAAGGACCGATATCATGCCATGAATCAAAAGAACATAAAGAGTCCAATATGAGGCACCCTTATAATGGATCATAAGGATTACTTAGTAAGGACATACTATCCTTTATATACATAAAATCATGGCATGAGAAACATTCAAATGAGGTTTTCATAATAAAAAACATCACTATTTTTCACAAGGTCTGAAAACGGGCCTTAAACCATTTCTTTTTCATAAACCGATATTTATCATTGACCCAAAATCCACATTTTATAAAGAGGAAAAACACATCATATCCACACAAAAACATTGATAAAATTTATCAAAATTTTCAGATTACATTTCCCATGGAACAAACATTTTTATAAAAGTGTTAAATGTCCATTTATTGAAAACACATTCTAAAACACCCTAAAAATCAACACCCATTTATTTATAAAACCCAAACCCACTGTGAAAATAAAAAAAGGACCCCCGAAATATCATTTTTACCCCAACCGATACTTTGATAAATTCAAACAAAACATTTTCTATCACACTTAGAACGTAAATTCCAATTAGGCACAATACATCATAATATGTCAAACCACTTCACAATCCAAACACACACTTCTTTTAAACATAAAACAACTTGGAACACTTTCAAGAAACCCAAGATCACCATTTCACATATATCTGGTTTAAAGCCAAAAATACTCTTCCTTTTAATTTAAAACCATTAATAAACACTATAAAAAAATTTATAAACATACATATGCACTTTTTATATAGGGGTGTCAACACACCAAGACACCTTGAAACGAAACATTCTTTACAAAAATGCCAACTAGGACATTTATCAAAAACACATGTAATGTTTATCAAAACGATTTCTAAGGTTATAAGTGTCACATACCACGTGAAAAACTAATGAAACATTTAATTAAACAAACAATGTTCATGATTATTAAAAATTGAACTCGTTTTTCACAAAACTAGAATTGAACTACCAATTCACGTAATAAATAAATTAACCACAAGTTGAACAATAATAATTATCACATATTTTTGGCATGAATAATAAGAAATAGAAGAAACTTAAATTTTAAAAGGTAGTGCAATGGGAACCTACCTCGAAACTGCGGTGTGATGAAAAAACCCACGTCTGGAAACACTTCAGGCGGGTTTCAAAACCCATAAACTATGAAGAGAAACCTTAGTGGATAAAAACCTTAACAAAAATAAGTAAAAATACATAAACTCATGGGATGAGGGTATACCAAATGGATGTGCATGCATGAAAGGAAGTCCCTGGCCGGGGACGTACTAGCACGGTCTGTGCGTGCCAGAGGGAAACCGTCTTAAGCGGTTGACGGAAGGACTCTCATCGAAAGGAGGTGTGTACCACGGGGGGTTCATGACGGAGAGAGGGGGAGGCTGGTCGTATGATGGCTAAGAGGCGGGTATACTATAAGCATGATGGTAGGGAGAAGGCACTAGGCTGGAGTGGGGTGGAACTACAGGGTAAACCGAGGGTCGGAGCGATACTGCTGTGAATGGAGGGGGGATCATCATTGTAGAGGAGGAGGAAATGGGGTTGTGGGATGCTACAATGAGATTGAGGGATATGGGAAAATGGCCTGCCTTAGTGTACTAAAAGGGAGAAACAAGAGGGAGGGGATGTCCAGGCTGCTGCGTGGGGTAATGGGGCTGCTAGAAAGGAGGGAGGCGCTGGGTGCAAGGGTCACACCACACATAAGGGGAAGAATGGGTGCCAACTGGGAATCCCTAAAAAACAATAAATCTAATCGAAAATAAAATAAAAAGAAAACTAAATATAATTTTAATGTCCTAATATTAATAATAAATGGAATAATAAAAATAATAATAATAATGATACTAATAATAATCATAATAATAAATTCAAAATAATAAAAATATACATTTATTTTAATAATAATATAATCTTTAACAATATATTTTTTAAACGACAATAATTAATTTTTGTTTTAATTAAAAAAATTATTTATTTTCATTTTATGAAAACAGATGGTCACACAGTTGCTTGGGTGAAGTGGCCCGACTTCCAAATTGTGCTCTACCCATGTGCCCGATGACATCAACATCAAAGGCACAGTTTTTAAAATAACTCAATGAAATTAATCTGGGACTAAACCCGAACCCCAACAAAAATATTTAAAGGTAGAAAAATAATAAAATAAAACAATCACATACATGAGGGTGCGAAAATCATGACCACATAATTATTTGAGGATTCATATGAAATTTTACAAGGTTCATTTAAAAGTTTTTTTTATAATATTCTAGAAATATTTAGTTTTAAAAAGTGAGTTTCAAAGTGAGAATTTTGTTTTCCTCAGGAATTATTTTAATTATATTTTTATGGACTTTCTATTAAACAATAACAACTACCCATATTTTACATAAGATACCTTGGGGATATGTTATAATGATTCTATTATTATGATTTCTTTGGATGGTTTATGATTAGTTTAGAAATGTTCTAGGATTTACACACATAGAAATTATATCGTTTTTGAAGAATATTTCATACATTATACAAACAAATGACCAAATACCTTATTATTTTAGTTACTTGGAAACCTGGAACCCATTTTTCTAATTTAGTGAAATATCTTAGACATATCCCATAAAGATATTCCCCTTTATTATTCAAAACTAAAACCATTCTTTATATCTTAGGGAAAAGAATCACATGAAAAGGGCGATCCCAGATACTCCATAAGGGTAAACAAGGAATATTTCATGAAAAAAATGAGAGTAATAATGTAAATACATGAAAATAACTTTTTTAAATCATACCCATTATAAAGTAAATCAAAATATTGAGTCATGGAATAAATCATGATAGTTAATAAGATAAAAATCATAGAGGAACATGAGTGATGTTATATTAGAATTTACATAAATCATAGGTTTGTGGAAAACAAATAAGCATAGAAAATCATTTTATTAATAGTCAATGCTATTTTACAAGACTATCATAGTGAAATGAGTTCACTCTCCAAACTATCATAGTGGAAAAAGTCCTTCACTAAACTGAGTTCACTCCTCGTTCAGTCTGATGTTACTTAACAGAGATCACATCCCATTCCAGTCGTATCAATCTCAGGAGACATAATTCCTTACCCAATAAATTATAGAGAGATGTAGGTCCCACCTACCACATAATTAGAAATATACATATTTTTTACTCAACAAAATAAATCGTACATCATTTCAGAACCCATGAAATTAAATGGTCTTGATAAACAATATTAAATCATAACATAACCCATGAAAAATAAGTGAGTTTCATTAATATCGTTACATAAAAACATAAACCATAGATACAAATAATAGGTATAGTATCATTAAAAAATATACTACAATTAAATCATAAGTAATGTTAGATAATTTTTTCATATACATAAAATAATTTTGAGAGATCACAGGAAAAAAATATTTTAGGAAAGTATCCATTATGTTTTGAATATGTTTTATTTTCATAATAAGCCATGAAATTTTAAAAAAATGTTATTTATATTAAAATATTCTTTAAATATTATAAGGTAATATTCAAGGCAATATTTTGTCTTTAATGTGGAAAAATAAATTCATTCCATATAAGTTAAAATTCATTCCTCTAATACTTCTTACGGAAAAGTTAAAAAGTTTCTCGTTTGGAAAATGAAAAAGGTATTTCTCTCAAACTGTTCTATAAAAAACTGACACATGGCTAAAAATGACTTTAAAAACTATATAATTATAGTTTTAAATATTTTAGTAACCATTTTTAAGAAAAATGGTCATGTTATATGAATATTCCCCAGAAAATAAATACATATAAATAACCTCGAATAATAATGACAATGTAAAATTAACACTTACCAATTTATAATCTATAGAATAATATGTCCAATCAAAGAAAAAAATTATAAGAAAATTAAAATAACAAATATTCAGAATAATACTAAAAAAATTAATTCATGGTAAGTATATACAATGCATAAGAGAAATAAGAAATGTATAAGGCATGTGTCCTACATGAATATATGTTAGAAAAAAATCTCATGCCTTATGTCTTGACTCTCATCATAATCATTAAAATATTGTGTAAGATAAATATATGTTTATTATGCTTATATTATATAACTTTATTCAATTATATCATACAATATATGATTTACATATGGCCTACTATTAGCCATTTATTAACAATTTTAGGTTAAAGTTATATTTCGAGTAATTTTTGCATTATTTTTCACATGTGTTTTGATTTGTTATATTTTTTTCCTCTTACTTATATCATGATATTATAATATCCCAAATGATAACCATGATATAAATATCATATATATTCATTATATAAGTATTTAATAATCTATAAAATTTTTAAATAAAAGACATCGTTCATGGAGACGGTAGGTCGTACTACGCATGAACACTATTTTTATTGTCTGGTCATATTAGAATAAAATTTTTTTATGATATATAATTATCATAGAATAATTTTTATGTTATATATATAATATTTATTCAAAAAATTTATCCTTATTACCACCCATGTAAAATATAGATGAAAAACAAACCAAATCACATCATGGAGAAGGTAAGACATACGTACGCATGAACAACATTGTCATTTCCCAAAAATATTTTGTGATAAAAAGGATGATATGATACTATAATTAAATAAGAATAATTATATAAAAAATATATTATATAAAAAAAAATTTAAAAATACCCCCTAATAAAATAAGTTTATGGAAAATGAATTGTATCACTACATCGAGATGGTAAGCCATACATACACACGCGTGGTACATTCATTTTTTGTTTGATGGGAAAGACACAATATAGTGGTGTGTTAATAGAAATAATAACATTTTATAACATTAAAGCAGTTATAATTTATATTTTATGAAATATATAACATATTTATTAGAGGTTTATTTGAGTAGAAAAAGAGAGTGAATTGTTTGAGCAATTAAATATTCTTCGAAATAACTCCTTTAGATCTTCTATAAGTGTCTATAGTGTTGGTCTTTTGGAAATATAATAACCAATATAATGTGTATAAGTATGTAGGAAATAAAATTTTAAATAATATTTTCGATCTAGAATGCTCAATGTGATATGGAGAAGCGAGGGAGGAGGTTCCCTTTTATAATTGAGGCAAGAGACACTTTTGGAATATCAAAAAATATTAATTTATAATAAATTTGATGTTAGACCAAATCCATAAAAAATGAGGAACTCTAATATAAGATGAGGTAATTTTAAAATCTAATAAACCAATAAATTTTAGAAAAGCTTTATTATTTTATAAACCTTATGATTTTGATTAACCCTTAGTTAACCCATTTTACTTTCAACTATGATAATAAATTCATCAACTTTTAAACATTATAATTTTTAATTATATGGTGGAAACTATCCATAAATAGTCTATTAGTAAAATTTTAAAATTTAGAATAATAAATTTTTATTTATTCTTAATAATTATTATGTTTTTATAGTTATCTAATAAAATATTATTTTCATAAAATATCATTAATGTCAATTTAAACATTATTCATTACATTGACCTTATTGAAATATAAACAGATATATAACATGAAAAAAAATAATTTAATACACTAAAAATATGTCATAGTAGTCTATAAAATTCATTAATAACCTTAATTAATCTATATTATAATTGTCTTAATATTTTTAATACCATTTATTAGATTTTTCATTTAGTTTAATAATTACTATATCATAATTGTGTAACTATTTAAGGTATTTATTTATTCAATACAAATTATAAATAAATAACTATGGTAAATATAAATCATTTATATTTCCATAAAATATTTATAGTAGACTACATCATTTGGAAAACCCGATATTAAAAATTTTATACTTATTAAAACATGAAAATGAAAACATTGACATTCCTTTAAATAAAATATTATAAATGTCATAATTTTTTCCACGTAGATCTAAATGGTCATTAATTAGACCCATTGATGATAAGGGTAGATATATATTCAACTAACAATATTTAGTCATTTATTTTTTATTTTAATGGTTCTTATAATTTTAATTATAATCATTCTATTGATTCTTCATCTATTTTCACAAATAGTGCATCATTATTTCATAAGCTTTAAAGGTAATTATTTCACATATAAAAGTAAAAAATAAATTACTACCATTAAAATAAAAAAATAAAGTATAATATAATCATTTATATTAATTTATAACATATTTTTTCCCAATATGTACACATAAAAGTTATTTAATACAAAGAAAGTGACATTTTGTGTCTTTCTTTGATTTAAATATTATGTTAGTCATTATCATTTAAAAGTGTTCATTAAATAACATTATTTTTATCATTATGTGTTAAGTGTAGAAGTATATTCATCCAATAAAATTTTATCATGTGTTAAATTCATTTTATAGTTTTATCATTTTATTTCTAACCTAAATTACACAATCTACTAATTATAGTGGTAACAAAATTTACGATAGTTACTGTTTATAATTGCCAAAAATTATAAAGACCTATTCCCTAAATTTGGACCTTCAAAATCTAAAATTTGTATTCATTTCTCCAAATTCAAAAAATAGATGTTGAAATTTTTTAATTTAAAATAAAACCGGTAAAATGTCATGAAAAATAGTTTTTTCAAAAACAATTCCCTTTTCAATCATAAAATGTTTTTATAATAAATTCATCTATAAAATAATTTAAAAAACTGTTATTTGAGTGTTTTAATTTAAAATATCTAAATTAAATTTATAACTAATTAAAAAAATTAATTTTACCATGTAAATACTTTAAATGAAAATAAACTTTTCAATAAAAATTGTTATTTTCGCTATTCATCAAAAGATGAAACTTTACCGAAAAAATAAAATAAAATCACGGTATTATAATTTTGACATTTATATTTCCAATTTTTTTATCTAATAAAATTTATGAAAGTGTCAAATTTTAGTGTTAAAAGATGTTTTCCATTAAAAGGCGATAAAATTGCCTTTTAAAAAATACAACCTTTTATACATAAAAAATAGGGTTTTTTTATTTTATGCCTATAAAACATATTGGATGAATTTAGAAAAAAATCAAAATAAAAAATTAACTAATATCATTCAAATATATTGATTAATATAGTTTATTAATATAAAATTCCATAGTGGGATTAAAATTTCTTTTTCATAAAAAACAAATCCTTTTTTTAAATTGGTTTATATTATTATTTATAATTAATCAGTCACAAAATAATTAATATTTCAATAATTAATTTATTTCTATTTATACCCACAATTATAACAGTAGGTTTATAATGTTCATTTTAAAATAATTGCAATGATAAAATAATGGTTCGTAGAAATTCAGTGTTGCATGTAATACAAGATATGCCGATGTTGCATGTAGCACATGATTAACATGGTGTAGTGTGAAAATAAATATTAACATGGGGCTTTAATATAAAACAAGATAAATTTAGTGTTGTCTGAAATAAAAAATATAAAAAATATTAAATTAATTCACAAAAATATTTTACAAAATCTTGAGGTGTTACTTTCTAAACCCCTTAAAATGAATTTCACCCTCAATATTCATATTGGTTATCAAAGGTTTAATACTTGAAATTTCCCACATTAAAAAAATAAATATAAAAAATCCACTTAAAAATGGAAATTTGTAAATATAACAGTTACCCAAAAGTAACTCATAACTTTGTTTCCACATAGGAGAACATAGTCGGAAAGTGAAAACATAGACATAGAAGAAAAATCTAACTATCAAATTCTGATGGAGAGTGATAGAGAACATGGTTAGAATAACCATAATAGTCACAAATCCATTACCCCATGTGTCTTAAAGAAGATCATTTATATTATAAAAAATTATGATAGTGGGATAAAACATTATTTCAATACCCTTTTTCCTAAATTTAATGAATTTTCAATAGAAGATATACTTACTTTATTTCAGCACAATCTCACCCATTGTTGTGCCTTGATTAATTTCAACTTCATCTCTTATTATTATAAATGAATGTGAATGTTTCATTACTAAACTATTATCTGATCAACTGATCCATAAATAGAATGTTAGGTTATTCTATTTGTCTTCACCACAACAAAAAATGGTTAGTGCAAGTTATCCAACATGCATAAGAAAACAATGATATCTAAAACATAATCCAATGATCAAATTAAAATATTACCTAAATGATTACCCTTATGAACCTTCCAAATATTAGAATCAAAAACATTCAAATGAAGGTAACGAAATTTCAAAAATCAACTCATCAATATTTCCCCAAATAGCTTGATGCATCTCTTAATTGTCACACACGAAAGTTGTGAAGAACATTGTCATATTTTCAATTAAAACCACTTAATAACCAGAATTAACTTAAAATAATAGTAAAAAATTAATTTTTTAATGATTAAATCTCTCCAAATACCATAAATCAAAAAATATATAAAATCAATCCATGATATCATAGAACAACTTGTCATCTTATCATACCCATGTTCAATAATACAATACCATTTATTTTGTCAAAATAAAGAATATCTTTCTTTAATTATCCCAACATCTTGGACATATTAAGGATCACCCTTTGCTTTAAGGAATAATCCAGCACATAAAATAATTTTTATAGAAATAATAACAAAGTAATTCAATAGTCCTCAGATACTCCCAAAATCTTCTACCCATGCCCGTAAAAAAAAATATATTCCCTAATACCATATTTCACATTGATGTTCAAGATACCCTTTTCCTTTAACATTTATTATGGTTAGACAATAAAATGTTCCTTGCAGTAGCTTCACTGGAAGAATTTTGAACCCTGAACATCCATATTTTTCCCAAAAATATCACCATATCACCTAAATCAATTTTTATTCTTACTAATACCATTCCCCATATTCTCTTAAATCATTATAGAAAAAATACAGTGGACCAATAAATAGATGTTCCATTACTCAATACCATAAGTGAGATTATACAAAATTATTATTGAATTATGTTATATAACCACTCAATCATTCCACCACTTCATTTTTTACTCTACATCACTAATAGTGAAAAATGATATTTCTCTTTGCCTTTGGATTTAAGTGGTTTTGACATTTATGATAATTGATATCCTTTATATTTGGGCACTGATTATCATAATGCCCATTTTCCTTTCACATGAAGTATTGAAGTGTGTGTGTGTAGGGGGGGGGGGGAATTCTTTGAAACCTTTTATCCATTATCATTAGTCAATATATTCTAACTATTATATAGGTATTTGTTTTCTAGGTCACGTTAATTTCGAAACAAGAAACATTTAACAGTCCCTTTTAGACAATATCCATCAGAATTCTTCCCACAGTGGAAACATAAAAAAAATTCATGTTCATTTCTACATGATTTTCGTAATTTTCTTTAAACTAAATATTTATTTTCATACCAAAACCATGAGAATGATATGAAACTACAACCTCAATTTCAATATTGATGGAACATCAGATGATTTCTTCATAGCTAATGAAATCTCTAATGGATAACACCCGTCAGAGACTTAGTTTTTAACCACTAATTAATTGATCAACATTACTTTGAGGTTGGATGATAATACCAAAATCCTACCTTGCATGTCTTGTAAAATATTAATCGTAGGTACCAACATGTTCATCATCCTTTTACTTAATATTAAAGAACTCATTCTTTATATTCACATGAATAATACAAGGAATGTAATTATTAAAAAATAATTTCTTGAACTCATCCCATTCCATGAATTCAATTTTGTCATAGTTCCTCATATTCTTGATAATATTACATCATTTATCTGCTTCACCTTCCAAACAATAGACTATAAAAATGAATTTCTATTGTTTTGAACATTAGAGAACTGAAAATATGTTTTCAGCGGTAGTGATCCACTGCTCAGTCACAATTGGATTATAATACCCACTGATATATGGTCGATGTTGCATCATTAAAAACTCAATGTAGTGTTGTTCCCTCCTTAGTTAATTTGTAAGTCTAATATGATCCATAACTTGAGAAAGATGTGTGATCATAAAAACAAGATATTTCATTCCATATCCCATAATATTCAGTTCCATAGGAGGAAAATCATTTCGTTTCCCATCACATTGAACATTAATGTGGTTCCTTCAGGTTAATTCCATTAAAAAACTAAAGTGTGAGTAACACTAATCATATTAGGAAAATAACATAATCAAGGGAATGGGCATTCAATCTATAACTTCATATTTTTAATTATAGGTTATCTATGATCGTTACAAAAATTATTGGATTTTAATCTATATTTAGACATATCCTTAGGGATCTTACTAAGGATTTATCAAACTTGTTTCCATTGGTTGACTAAAACTTTTATTTTATACCAACTATAATGATCTAGGATTAACATTCTTATACATTGCATCATTTTAATATAATGTTTCATACATTACACTAACACAAGCCCAAAGAACATATTAGTTTATCTCCTTTAGAAACATGGAATACATTCTTTTAATTGGGTGAAAGATCTAAAACATATTCCATAAGGATATTACACTTTAGTATTCCTTCCTAAAACCTTTATTTTTATCGTGGGAAATAAAAACATATAAAAATGGTGATCTCATCTACTTAGTAAGGGTTAACAAGGAAGATAACAATAAAAACATGAACATAATAATGTAAAAACATGAAAATAAAATTTTAAAATAATACCATGTACAACATATATCATAATATTAAGTTATGGAATAATTAATAGTAGTTTATAATACATAAATAATATAGTAACATGCTCCCTAATATAATAAAATTAGAATAAAACATTAAATTTTGGAAATTACATAAGCATGGAAAATCATTTTAATAGTATTTAAGGATCTTTTCCAAGAATATAAAAGTTTAATGGGTTCACTCCCCAAACCATCGTAGTGGAGAAGGTATTTTTCTGAAAAAATTAAAATCCTCGTTCCAGTCATATATTACTAATCTATGGTCACTTATCGTTCTAGTCCGGTCTATCTCATGATATATAATTTTTTTAAAGGATTTGGAGGGATATATATGTCTCACTGATCACATAATTAAAAACATACATATTTCTTCCACAATAAAATAAATCATTCATCATTTTAAAACCCATATAATGAACTCGGTTTCATAAAACTCATTTAATCATAACACAACTCATGGAAAATAACTAGGTTTCATAAATATCATTCCATCATAAACATAAACCAAACATAAGAATAATAGGGATTGTATCCTTTAAAAATATATCCCCATTAAATATTAAGTAACCTAAATTAATTTTATTGTAGATGAAAAATAATTTTGAGAGATCACCTGAAAATAATTCTTTAGGAAAATAAACTTTCTTCTTCGAAAACTTTTTCTTTTCATAAAATTCCACACATTTTTTAAAGATAAAATTTCATTACAAATATCCATTTAAGAATTTACAGTAATGTTCAAGTAATTATGGTATCATGAACTTATAAAAATATGTTCATTCCATATATGTAAAAAACATTCCTCTCATAATTTTGTAGAAAAAGTCAAAAAGAACCTCGGTAAGAAAATAACAAAAAAATTCCTTTTATACCATTTAATAATACACACACATGTATAAAAGTGACTTTAAAAATTTTATAATAATAGTAAAAATGTTTTAGGAAATATTTTTAAGAAACATGGACATGGAAGATAAATTTTCCATGGAATATACATATGTTTGAACAACCCTGAATAATAATAAGATTGTGAAATTAACCCTTACAACTTTATAATATTTAGAATAATTTTCCACATAAAGGAAATAAAATTATATGGATATGAAAATAACATAGTACTCAGAATAATTCTAGTAAAATACATTCATGGGAAGTATATAAACTATACAAAATAAACAAATAGTTTTTAAGGCAAGTGTCCCAAGAAAATAAATTGATACACTAATCCATTACCTTATGTCTTGTTTGTCATTATAATAGTGAAAAACTAAAATATAATAAATATAAGTTTATTATATAGCTATTAAATAATAATATTTAATTATATAATACCATATATGATTTAATTATGGCCTTCTATTACCCATTTATTAATAATTTCATGATAAAGTCAGTTTTCACATGACAACCATTTTGTTTTTTTTTCATGTGTTTGGATTTGTAATTTTTTTGGTCCTTTTACTTATATGGTAATTTTATCATCTCATGAATGATATAAAAATAAATAAATCTCATATATATATAGTATATAAATAATTTTAATAATATATAAAATATAAAAATGAAATTAACTTTTCATGGAGATGGTAGGCCATATATACACCTGAACAATGTTTTCATTTCATTTTCTTATTAAAATAAATAAAGGTATCCAATATATTATCATTCCATAATCAATTTTATGTTATATATATGATATATATTCATAAAATTCATCCTCATTTCCATCCAATAGAAATATATAAGTAAATCAAATCACATCACATCATAGAGATGGTGAGGCATACATACGCATGAGCGACATTATCATTTCTCAAAAGATTGGGTGGTAAAAAGGTATATATGATATTATCATTATAGAAGAATAATTACTTCAAAACTATCATATTTTAAAATTGAACCCATCATGATTTTCACTCATAATGGTTGGTTGTGTAAAATTAATTGTATCACTACATGGAGATGGTAAGTCGTATATATGAATGAGAAATACATTCATTTATTATTCAATGGGAAATGGATTGTATAATGGTGCATTCATAATCATAATAACATATCAACATATTTTTTATTCTAAAGTTAAAATTTAATGATATATATCCAAGATTTATATGAGGTATATAAGACTAAAAAAATAGAGTGATTGGTTAGAGCGATGACCTGTTCTTAAAAACTCCTCCTTGAGATCTTCATTAAAGTACTCTAGAGTTAGTCTTTTGGGAAGACTTGAACCTATAGATTTTTTCGGGGAAAGTTTATAAGATAATATGGTAGATTTTTTTATATAAAAGGCTCAAAGTGATATGGATTGGTGAAGGAACATGTGTCCTTTTATAAATGAGGTGTGAGGGACTTTTGGAATTTCAAGAACTATTAATTTATAATAAATTCTATATCAATACTAATGTAATGTCTTGAAAATTACATGTAATTTTTTATATATATGGAATTATTTTGAGACTAGGCGCAGAGACGATGAGAAATCATGAGGCTTGGAGTGCCTAGAATGATCCATTGAAAAATGTTAAGCATTAAATAGCACTTTAGCAGTTGTCCTAAAAAAGAAGAATAACTCTAATATGGGTGCCCAGATTCAAAATTTGAGGGCACTTTTTCATTAAGGATAATGGGTTTACCCTAAGGATGATATAACTTTAGTCGGTGCAAGCCTCCAATGTGAAAACGTGAAAATTGCATAACCTTAGAAAAATAATAAAAAAAATTATTTTATTTTTAAAATTCTTATAACTCACGAATGGTGACTCAGATATAAAATATGTGACCACCATAAATCTCATGAGGGTATTTTTTTTCTTTATGTATATTCTAATATTGTTCGACACTGTCCAATAGTGGAAGTTAGTTTTTGGCCGTAAATACAATAATTAAGTAACAATTATTTTATTGTCAAATCCAAATAACTCCACAATGGTTAATCAGATTGAAAATACGAGAGCATGGTTGAGCTCGTAGGGGAATCTTCCCATTTGGTGGAGCCTATCCTCGACCGGCGCGGGTTGAGGGTGAATGTTAATTTTTGAAAATTTTTAAAGGTTCATTTTAATAAGTGTGTGATCTAGTTTTTCTAACTTTTGAACTGGTGATTAGATTGATAATTTGAGGGCACCGTTGAATTCAGAACACTGAGATTCTACTAGAAATGACTTAAATTTGACAGGAAATGGTCGGACAAGATAGTTAATTTTCAGACTTTTTGGAAAATAATATAATACCATATAAAAGGTTTTTTTTCTTTTACATCATTGAGTGGAGGATAGCGGCCTTGTGGTGTAGCGACGAGGTGAAGAAGAGGTTCATTTAATGAATATTATTAATGGATCATTTTGAAAGCATAATTGCCACACTTTTTCATAAACGAAACTGTGTAATGACGCAACATCGCAGCTTAACAGATACACAATGATGTGTTTCTTTTTATTAAACTAACACATTGGAGAGTTGATAATTAAACCATAGGGATTCTATGACAAACCTCCAATGAGTTTCCTCTCTAATTAAAATGAAGAACACTGGAGGAATGTCATCAAATTCGACATAACTTGAAGAAAAAAGCTGGGAAGCGATGAATGACATCAAACTTTTGAACCCTCAAGGAAGGAACACTATGACAAAAAATGTCAAATGAAGTAGGGGTTTGATTTTAGATTTATGATTTCCCTATTTTTATTCTAAATGATGAATGCGGATTAACCCACAAACATGTTGATCCCTAGATCCTTTGTTTTTGCGGGAGGGAGACGTTCTTGGGTTTTCTATTAATGATTAATTTTACTATTGATATAATTTTAATCCCAAGACTCCCCTAATTTAAACCTCTAACATGGAGGGAGCGGTCCGACACAAAAAATACCCAACCGCCATATGAATTTATGCATTCTTGGTGGATGCATTTTTTGAAACGATGATAAGAAGCGTTTGAGGCCATCATAGTGAAGTTGGCGGCCCTACGGCCCCATAGGCGTTGACTGTTTGAAACACAAAGCACTAGAGCAACTCTGGTGTCCTGCAGAAGGAACCACCTGATCTTCAGCACTGGAGGCTACTAGAGGCCCGTTTCGGTGGCCACAGGGGTGCAGAAAAGGGGATGTAGGTAGGGGCTAGTGGTAAAGGGGAGCGGCGCGCCCAGCGCCCACTATGGTGGAGCAGTAGGTGACAATGATCCGTCAGCCGCGACGTTTCACTGAAGACGCGGTGCCACTAGGTACCGCATGGAGGAGTAGCCTACATACACATTCCATAGTTGAATGAAGGGAATATTTAGGTTGACCGACCACGTGCACCCCCAACCGGACCGGTCAAACCGGTCCGGGCTGTAACGGACCGGACGAGTCGGTCTGGGATGCCCGAGGTCATCCCTTTGGGATAAACCAAGACAGTACAGTTAGAATGGACACTCTAGAAGATTAGTCAATTCCTTGAGGTAGTCCATTTTAGTGTACCAGACCAGAGAATTAAATTCGGGCCGCAGAGGCCGCTATGCGGCCTGGGCGGGAAAAAGAGAACGGCCCGCCCGAGTGGGTCGGGCTAGATAAAAATGGGTCACTGGGTGACCTGGCTGATTGAACCCATATCCACCCCAGTTCGGGCCCAGTGAGGCCCAATGCACTAGGTATACAAGAAGGGTAATGCGAGACCCCGGGTCGGTATTGATCGGGTCGGTCTGACTGAGTCAGAACGGGCCCAAACGCAACCGGCCCCAGTTTAAAAAAACGACGATATCTCTCAGACCGATTGTACGATCGATACACTATCTATAGAACGAGGACCCTTCTGATGAGGTGGTACCTATAAGATACACTAAATGGGTTTTATAGGGGTTTTCCCCATGGTCGGGTTCTATCGAACTTGAATCCAACCGGGCCCTTTTTACTAAAATGCACATTTCTTACAGATCGGGCATTTGTTCAACGCGCTGTCTGTTGTGTTGGAACCCTTACAAAAACACAACACTTTGAGTTATTATATATGGGACTTAGAGGAAGTTGATATATGACCTATGGATTTAGAAGAATACTGGTGGATCCTTAGTTCATTCCCAACATACAAACAACAACCGTGTGGATCCCCAGTGGCCCGACAGATGAGATGCAACTGTGTGGATCCTTAGTGTCCCAATAGATGAGAAGCAACTGTGTGGATCCTTAGGGGCCCAAAATTCAAGAATCATCCCTGTAGGTTCTTATTGGCTTGGAATATGAGAAGTAATTAATTAGGGATCAGTCCCTCAACAGTATGAAACGTTCATCACTATAGCTGATGAACCTTCTTCATATTCTTTCGATTGTACCTGGTGTGAGCTGTACATACTTTGTGGTCTTACTTTGTGTTATTACGTAGTGACCTTAAATGGTGGATTTTCTTTGTGGTTGTGTTGTGTTATTTCTCCTCAGTGGAATGGGGGCCCTTCTAAGTACTATGTTACTCACCCATACATGGGCTTCGCCCGCACATGTTGTGTCTTGTTCAGACAATGGAAGTTTCGATGGTGGACTTAGTGGACTAGGACCAGGCAGTGCCCAGTGAGATCAGAAAAACTTGGAATACTCCCAAAACATTTAGTATCTACCCAACTCTTACCATCATTGGGGGTTATCAATAGCCTTCTTGTTCATAATTCTTAGTTTTACTCTTCTGTTTTCAGTTGTCGTTTGTTGGGTTTTGTATTCTGGCCCACTTGTTTTCAGTTTCACTTGTACTCAGCACATGTTTCTGAATACTTGTTTTCCTATTTCAGTTTGTGGGATGTGGTTGGGTGTGTGTGTGCGTACAAGTTCTCAAGAAAATTCATCCCACTTGAAGGTCGATGCCTTCAACACTAATCTCCAACCCCTGGCCTTTGGGAGGCGGGATTGGGGTTTGTCACGGCATAGACCCCAGGGGATGGGTTCTGAAAAAGTGGCATCAGAGGTGGTCAATTCTATCAGAAAAACTAAGAGTCTTTATTTTTTATGAGCTAACACTGTTGAGAGTTTTGACTTTGGCTATTAGGCTATAAAGACCAGTGTTGGTGCGACGACTGACATATCCATACAGCAGGACCTTGAATTCTGTTTTCCGACTTGGTACACGAAATCACTGGTTTAATGTGTTTTTCAATTTTTTTCTCTTGATTTCTATAAGTCATCTCACCAGGTATAACTTAACTAATCATGGTTCATATTGGTTATCTTTCAATATGTCACCAGGAAGACATCCAGCCAGGATTTCAGTGTGTGACCATGAGGATGGTCCACACAGTGATTAGGATTTGGTATAGGGACTGTTGCTCGAGATATCACCTCCAGGTGGTGTCCCAAAATTTCCACCGCCTACTCGTCATCAGTTACTACCAACACTACTAGTAGAGGACACAAGTAGGATAAGTGACTTATGCAAGTTTTAGTGACAGAAACCCCTCAGGTTCAAAGGTAAGCCCAACTCACGGGCGGCTGAGGGCTGGCTTAAGGTGGTGGATGAGTTTTCCGTCTAGCCAGTGCACCATTAGATGAGATGGTGGTCCTAGAAGTGAGCCTTCTATGTGGCTTAGAAAGGTGATGCTGGGGGTTTACATTACCCAATCTTATGATGAGATGACTTTTTCGTGGATAGATCTTGAGAACCTTTCTCAGAGAAAGGAAAATTTCTATAAAAGCTAAGGGGTATGTGTGCCCAAGAGCTTCTACAGGACGACATGTCATTAGGTGAGTATTCATGAAGGCATACCAACTTGTTCAAGTACTCGATGAATACAATAACATTCATGCTTTAGGGCTTGGACCTCTGAGTGAGATGTGTTTAGGGACATTCAGAACAACACTATTCTTTAGTGCATTCATACTTATGCTAGGGTGATATAGATAACCTTTGTGGTTGAAAGTCCTTTGGTAGGAAAGATACATCCTGTGGATTTTTGTAGTGGGAAAGAAGGTAGTCGATGTTAGTCTCAGATACTTGGGTGTGTGAGACGTTCTGAGAAGAGGTCCCAAGGTTGGGTATCTGTAGCTTAGGGATCATGGGGTGTGTCCATTCGGACTAGGAAGAGGTAATGATTTTTAAAATATAGTAGGGGACATCTTGTTAGAGATTTTCTAGATCATCGTGCTGATAGTGAAATAGTGGATGGACCACTAGGGCAGAGGAAGTGATAGGAAAAAATGAATCTGCAGGGTGGTAGATGTGGTAGAAGAGTTGGGAGAGCAGCATGAGGTGGTATACATTTTGACATGTTACAACCACCACCCCAACATGGTCCACACCTAGATTAGAGAGCTGGAGGATAGGGAAAGGGAGTAGCTACATACGGTTGAGGAGTATGACCCAAGGGCTCAAGGAATGATTCGAGTTACGACTTGTGTCTACTACTAGATATCGTATTAATAGACATAGGTGATAATAATTCCTTGTTATCACGAATATTTTTCAAGACCAGGAGTTTCCAGTTAAATATTTAACAAGATCCTTACATCTGGAGATACTTATGGGAGGAGGCTTGATAATAACACTTATACGGACAGTGCGATCTAACCCTTGAGTTGAGAGTTTTGGTTATAACCTATTTGTTTTAGTGTTGAGGCCTTACAACGTTATTTTTGTTATAGAATGGTCATCCACAATTCATGCATGGATTCACTCTTTTAGGAAAAAAGATTTGGTATATCCGCAGTATTGGAATGGGGTTTTCCTTGGTTGGTGAAAAAGGAAACTCATGCAGAACATGAGGGTACATTCGATCACTCATGAGTCAGCCAACCTTACCCTCATGTTAGTGGATGTTTTCAATTTTCATTTCCCAAAAATAGTGGATGAGTACGCGAATGTCCTTTCAAAATATGTTTCCCGGATTACCTCTCCGGGGGGAGCTGGACTTTTTTATCATCCTACACCCTAATATGGCACCGATATCAGCATTAGTATATTAGATGTCTTTCGTAGAGCCACGCGAGTAGGGGGTGTAGGTGGGGGACCTGCAGAGGATGGGATTATTAATATCCAATGTTCTATGTTATGGGTGGATTACTAGAAATTTAACCATGTGGTCATGGAGAACGAGTACCCACTACCAAAGGGTAGATGGTCACATCAATCAGTTAGAAAACTAGTACAAACACCCCTTTTATTGGCACTAAAACCCCCCTTTTATCAGTGATAGAAAAGCTCTGTTAATGCTAGTGAAGATAGGGGGGTCCCCTTTATCAGCACTCCAAAAAGTGCTGATAAAGAAACCATTTATCAACGCTAAAAAAAGCACTGATAAAAGGGGTCTTTTACCAGCGATAAAACAAAGTGCTGATAAAAGGGTTCTTTATCAGTGCTTTGTTTTAGCGCTGATAAATGGGTCCTTTATCAGGGCTTCCTTTATCAGCGCTTTCTTTTTACCACAGATAAAGGACCCCTTTTATCAATGCAATTTTAAAAGCGCTGATAAAAGTTAAAAAAATAAAAATAAAAAAAATAAAAAAAAATTAAAAAAAAATTAAAAAAATTAAAAAAATCCTTCCAATTAGGGAGCTTTTATAGCACTTGAGCCTCCCCTTTTATAGTGCTTTTCCACCCCCCACCAGTGCCCCCACGAACCCCCTACACCCTTTATCAGTGCTAGCTCCCATATTCCCCCATGCACGCGTGCCCCTGCCTCCACCAGGTTTTGAACTCGAGACCTCCCCCCTGCGCGCCTAAGCATTTACCAATCCTCTATTTTGATTTGTTATACATTTCATGATATCTCTCTATATATATATTTAGTTATATTTATTCATATAGTAATATATATGTATAATAATATATATATATATATTATTATATTAATATATATATATATAATTATATTAATATATATATATGTAGTTATATTTATTCGTATAGTAATATATATTTATATTAAATGAGTCTAAAAATACACAAAATGTAAAAAAATCGGGGTACCACGACTATAAACTCAGTTTTGGAGGTATTTTGGGCCTTTTTTGGCATCGAAAAAACCTTTAACAAGGTAGTGCTGTTCACAATGACGTAGATCTCATCACAGGCTTCGATTCGATATGTGGTAGAGCTCAAACGGACACCCGGATCAAAAGTTATGCCTGTTTGAAGTTCTAGTTGCGTTTTCAACATATTTTGGATCTTTTTTTAATTTTTTAGTCTTCAAATTTTTATTAAAAGACTATTACTCCATAATAATTATCAAATTATTAATTAAAAATATTTTTTTTAATTTTTTTATAAGCCATTTTCACTAAATATCTTATATATTAAGTGTAACTGTATATTTATATTTATATAAAATATATTTAAAATTATATTTAAAAAATATATATTATATTTATATCAATATAACTATATCTATATATTTAAAATTTAATCTATTTTTTAATAAATTTTTTTGGGTGTATATCCTTTATCAGTGCTTTTAAAAAAAGTGCTGATAAATACTCCCCTTTATCAGCATTAACGAAAAAGAGCTGATAAAGGGGGGTACATTTAACAGCGCTAAAAAAAGCACTGTTAAAGGGGGTACCTTTATTAGCACTTTTTCGTTAGCACTGATAAAAGTGTGGCGCTGGGAAAACTGTAATTATGGTAGTGAAAAGGGGTAGCCTTTCATGTAGATGGAAAGGTTCTTGTAGGCTTTTTAGCAGTTCAAAGAGAGAGGATTATTGGAGTTCCTCTAGGGCTATAACTTGAAAGTAATCTATACTCTTTGAAAGGGAAATGTGGAAGAGGGATTGAGAGGCCTCTACACCAAGGTGAGAGTGAGGATTTATGTGGTACTCTCAATGATCATCTCAGACCATGATTCCCACTTTACATCCCGGCTATGGAAGGGATTATAGGAGGCATTTGGGACTCAGCAGCGCTTGAGAACAGTCTTTCACCTTTATAAATATGGTCAGACAGAGCAAACCATAAAGACCTTGGAGGAAGTTCTTTGTGATTTTTCCTTGATTTTCGTCATAGTTGGAAGAACCAACTTCCCCTGGTAGAGTTTTCAGACAACAACAGTTTTCACTCCACCACTAGAATGACACCGTTTGATGCCTTGTATGAGCAGCCTTGCAGATCACTACTATGAAGCACACACCAAGGGGAGTCAGCACTCATAGGTCTAGGGTTCGGACGGGATACCCAAGAGATGGTGAAGATCATCCAGGAGGGGATGAGGACTACATAGAGCAGATAGAAGTCTTATGCCAATAGAAGATGGAGACCCTTAGAGTTCGAGGAGGGAGACCATATTTTCCTTCGGGTCTCACCCCAATGGAAAATGTAGAGATTTTATTGGGGAGACATGTTATCTTTGAGGTTCTTCAGACCATTCCAGATTCTGAGTAGAGTATGAGATGCAGCATACCACCTAGTTCTTAACCCCCAAATGCACCAGGTGCACATTTTTTTCCACGTGTTGTAGCTAAGGAGGTACGTGCATGATCCATTACACGTCATCAACTGGGCTGAGCTGGAAATTGATGATGGGGTGATGTTTTTAGAGTTCTCAGTGGAGATAGAGGATCAATAGAAGTAAGTCATTCTTGGAAAGTCAATTCCTCTAGTGCGTGTTCAGTGGCAGCATGAAAATCTTTAAGAGTTTACATGGGAGCAGGAAGCTCAGATTCGTGTTCAATACCCCTTTTGTTTGTTTAGCCTTGTTTAGGTTTATGAGGAAGTGAAGCCCAAAATGAGGGGAGTAATGTAATGTATCGAAAATTACATGTAATATTTTTTATATATGGAGTTATTTCATGACCAGGCTCTGAGACAGAGAGCGATTCCGAGGCTCAGAGTTCCCAGAATGATCAGTCAAAAAAATTAATCTTTAAATAGCATGTGTGATAATTTCTCCTGAAAAAGTGAAATAAATCTAAAATAGTTGCTCAGATAAGAAATATGATGGAACCGTTGCATTCAAGATGGGGGTTTACCCTAGACACGACTCAAGTTTAGTCAGCGCGGGCCTCCTGTGTGAAAGCTCAAAAATGGCATAACCTTAAATAAAATAATTAAATAAAATTATTTTATTTTTCAAATACTTATAACTCACGAAAAATTACTTAGATTGAAAATTTGAGACCACTGTTTATCTTTTGAGGTTATGCTATCTTTAGGTAGATCGTAACATTGGTCGGTGTGGGCCAACAATAGAAGTTAGGTTTTGGCCGTAAGTAAAATAATTAAGCAACAACTATTTTATTATTAAATCCTTATAAATATTAAACGATAACTCGTATTGAAAATAAGAGAGTACCTTTGAGATCATGGGGTCGTGTTCCCTTTAGGCGAAGCCTAACCTCAACCGGAGTGGGTCGAGAGTGAAAGTTAATTATTGAATTTTATAATTATTATTTAAATAAATGTGCGAGTGAGTTTTCCTAACTTTTAAACCAGTTCTCGGATTGAAAATATGAGGGAACCGTTGAACTTAGAACACTGGGATTCTACAAGAAAAAAAATAACATAGATCGGAAGGGGTCATATGGATAATGTAATTTTCAATCTTTTCAGAAAATAATAAAAAAACTAAGAAAAAACTATTTTATTTTTCTTTCACACAACTGAGCGGCGGATGACGGTGCTATGGTGAGGAGATGAGGCAATAACTAGGCGTATTTAATGAATATCATTAATGGATCATTGTGGAAGAATAACCGCCACACCATTTAATAAATGAAACATCGCAACAATGCAATGTTTCAGTATAACAGAAATATTGTGATGTGTTTATTTTTATTTAACAAATACGTTAGAGAGTAGAGAATTAAACCTTGGGGACTTTCTGACGAACTTATGACAAGTTATCTCTCCAATTAATACTGAAAAATATCTGCGGAACATTATCAACTTTGAAATATCTCAAAGAACAAAGCCATGAAGTGACGAACAACACTGACATCTTGAACCCTTGAGGAAGAAACACTACGACAACGATTATCAAAGAGGTAGGGGTTTGATTTTGGTTTTATGATTTCCCAGTTCAGGATTAATTTTATTGTTTATAGAATTTAAATCCCTAGCCTCCCCTGCTTTAAACCTCTATGTTAGAGGGCTCAGGCCGACACAAACAATGCCCGACCCCCTCCACCATGTTTGTTCATGGTGGATGTATTTTTCAAAACGATGGAAATACAAGTTCAAGGACATCATAATGAATGTGGAGGCCCTACGATTCCGTAGGCGTATATGGTTCAAAAGACGGACCATTAGAGAAACTCTGGTGCCTGCAGAAGGAACCACCAGTACAACGGAGGTGGCAGTCGCGGTGGCTCGGGGCGGGGGCCTTGGTGGCCTTGGGCAGTAGTGGCAGGTGAAGGGATGCAGTGCACCACGACAATGTGAGAACGGTGCCACCATCAGGTGGGAGTGACACACCCAGTGCAGGCCGTTGCCCGTCGGCCAAATCGGTGCACTAGAGAAGAGATGCCTCTGAGCACTACATGGAGGAGAAGCTCACATATGTGGGCCACATTTGACTGAAGGGGAGAAGGAATGTTGACCATCCACGTGTACCCCCAACCAGACCAGCCAAACCAGTCTCGGCTATACCAAACTGACTTAGTCGGTCAGGTTTGATCTAGGCTGTTCCGGGCCAGCTGGATCGGGCCGCTCGAGTAGGCCGGTTAGTTCCTTGATCCAGTTTGTTTTAGCAGACCAGGCCTACGACTTAAAGCCAGACCACATAGGCCTCTTTGTATCTTGTATGAGAAAAAGAGACCGGCCCACCTGAGTGGGCTGGGACGGATAAAAACAGGTCACTGGGTGACCCAAGAGATTGGACCCATGTTCAACCTGGGATGGGCCTAGGGAGGCCCAATGGGATTGGAAGACATGATTTGTCACGCGAGACCCCAAGTCAGGATTGGTCGGGTCGGTCTGACCGAGTCAGATCGGGCTTGGACACAACGGGCCCCTGTTTACAAAAATGACAATATCTCTCAGACCAGGTATCCGATCGACATGATGTCTTCAGAAAGAAGAACCTTATGAAAAGACTTTCCTTCTGAGATACTCTATGGGAGTTTTGGCGGGGGGTTTTGTACAACTGGGTTAGATCAGACTCAAATCCAACCAGACCCTTTTTACAGAAATGCCCATATCTTACATACTGAGTGTCTGTTTGATGTGTCGTCAATTACATTGGAACCCTTATGATGAGGTGGTACTTTAGGTTATTCTATGTGGGAATTCGTGGTGGTTGAGGTATGAATTATAGATCGAGCAGTATTCGTTTGGATCATTAGTGTCCCGACAGATGAGCAGCAGTCATGTGGATTATTAGTGGCCCAACATATAAGCATCGACCATGTAGATCCTTAGTGGCCAAGCAGATAAGTAGCAGCTGTGTGGATCCTTAGTGGACTGACAGACGAGAAACAATTAATCAGGGATTAGTCACTCAATAGTAAAAAACATTCATCACTATATCCAATTAACCTTCTTCCTATGCTTTAGATTGTACCTGGTGTGAGCTGTCTATAATTTTTCATCCTACTTTGTGGTCTTACTTTGTAGCCTTACTTGGTGGAATTTATTTATGGTATTTCTCCTTAGTGGATTGAGGTCACCTTCTAAGTACAGTTTTACTCACCCCTACATAGGCTTCTCCCACATGTGTTGTGTCTTTTGTAGACGACATACGTTTTGACGATGGACTTGGTGGCCTAGGACGAGGTGGTGCCTAGTGAGATCAGGCAGATTGTGTGTACTCCCGTAGCTTCGTGTATATACCCTACTCTTACCATTTGGTGGGATTCTCATCATCCGTTTTGTTCACAATTTTTACTTGTACTATTCAGTTTTTAGTTGTCTTTTATTAGCTTTGTATTCTGGCCCACTTGTTTTCAGTTTCACTTGTACTCAACACTTGTTTCAGTATTCTTGTTTTCCCCTTTCAGTTTGTAGGACGTGTTTGGGCGTTCGTGTGCCTACGGGTACTCAAGAAAATTCCTCCCATTTGCAGGTTGATTCCTTCAGTGCTAGTTGCCAACACCTTGCCTTCAGGAGGAGAGCTTGGGGTATATCATGACATGGGCCCTGGCGGAAGAGTCATGACAACGAATACCTATAAAATGTTATGGATTCAAAGATAAGATGATATAATGTTTTAATTTGATAAACCCGTAGATTTTTTACATGTTTATTGCTATTATAATTTTTATCATTTTGATTAAACCTTAGTAAACCCATTTTACTTTTAAATATGGTAAAACATTATTTAATATTAAAAAATTTTATTTTTTACTAATTTAATGTAAATTTATCATGAATAGTAAATTTATGAAATTTTAAAAATTATCATAAAAATATTGTATTTTTTGATTTTTTTATAATTTTTAAATAATTTAAAAATATTTTTTTTTCATTATATACAATTAGTGGAACATTGACACTATTAATTACGTTGATCTTATGAAAATATAAATAGCTAGATAACTTCAAAAAAAATTATTTAATACATCCCAAATATGTCATAATCTCCTATAATATTCATAGAGAATATTAATTAATTAAAATTATATTTATTTTTATTTTTTTAATATCATATACTGGATATCTCCCTTAATTGAATAATTAACTTATCATGATTTTGTAATTATTTAAGGTATTTATCTATTCACTAAAAATTATAAATAAGTTACTCTGATAAATAGAAATCATTTATATTTTCAAACAATATTTTTAAATGACTATATCTTTGAAAAATATTTATATAAAAAATGGTATATTTGTTAAATCATGAGTCTGAAAACATTTACTTTACTTTAAATAAAATATTATAAATGTCATAATCCTGTCTATGTGGATCCAAATGATCATTAATTAGAAACATGGTTGTTTATGGGTGAGATATATTTATCCAATAATATTTATTCAGTTATTTTGGTTTTTTAATGGTCATTATCATTTTAATTAGACTAATTATATTGACTTGTCATCTTCTTTCCCAAGGAGTGTGTTAGTATTGCATAAGAATTAATGTTAATTATTTCACATATAAAAATTCTACAAAAAAAATTAATATCACATAAATAAAAAAATTAATTTTAATATAATTCTTTTTATTTGTCGATAACCTAGTTTTTTCCTTATATAGAAACATAAGAGATAATTTTTTTATAAAGGGTTGAGGTGGAAAGGCCTCTTAGTTGAATAAGAAAAGTATCTAAGAGTGGAGCCAACAAAGAACCACAAATTGCCAAAGAAACCAAAATCAATGTGCTTAACCCATTATAGAGAAGGTAATCCTACTATGGTGAGGAAGGCATCCACCCCTACTATGAGGATGTCATTCCCTCCTCTAAGTATTTTTTTCATCTACGCACCGTCTCCATCATCCAAAGAAACCTCCTACTCATCAGTCGTCATGATTCTAGGCACAAGGACAACATATTTCTTTAATCCACCATCATCACTACTACTGGTTCTGAGCATATAAAATGAGTTAGATATACTAAAATTAATTTTTACCATCCCAATATGAGATGGAGTGCTTCGATTTAGAACAATTCCTTCCCTTGTATCATATTTATCAGTTTTATTATTCATTTTTATAACATCCACCTTACTTAGAAGAAACACACTCTAGTTTTTGGAGTCCCGCCTGAGTACAAGATTTACAGTATCCAGCAATTGGTTAGAAATATCACTGGGGGCTGAGAAGTCCTACTGCGAACTCTGGAATAAGTTTTATCATTTAGAGAACCATCAGATCCCCTGGTTCTAGTCTCATTATCAAGCTGATAATGAGTTCGAATTAGTGCTATTTCTTCCCTTGTATTGGATTTTTGAACCTTCTCTAATGAATGTTTATTAGGATTTACATCGTTCGCCATGTTTTTGGGGTCAACCAATATCTGTTTGGGGGAAAACTATCTATTTACAGGATTTTTAGTTGCATGGATTCCATTGGAGACTTCACTAGTGAGCTGTGTATATTGACACATAAGAGACAATTAAGACAAATAAAGTGACATTTTGGGTCTTCATTTGATTTAAATATTATATGACTCATTTTCATGGGAATGTTTCCACTAAATATTTTTATTATGTTAATTACATGTTTAAGATCTATTGATATTAATCCAATAGTTTTTTTTTCATATGTTAGAGTCATTTTATAGTCTTTATCATTTTATTTGTATCCTAAATTACCAAAACTACCATTTACCTTGGTATCAAAATTCTCCATGGATACTATTAATATTAGCAAAAAATAAAAGAGAAATATTCCCGGAATTTCAAAATTATGTATCTAAATTTGGAATCCATTTTTCAAAATTCAAAAAACATTATTTTCAGAATTTAATGGAATATGAAACCATTAAAACATCATGAAAAATGTTTTTTTGATAAAAATTATTTTTTAGAACGTACATTGTTTTTATAATAAGTTCATCAGTAAAATCATTTTAAAAAGGAATATTTGGATTAGTTAAAACTAAAATTAACTAATTAAAATTTAAAATTAAAGCAAAAAATATTTTTACCTTGTAGATACTTTAAAATAATATATAGATTGAACAAAAATTGTTATTTTAAGAATTCTTCAAAAGTTGAATCTTTTTTTGAAAAACCAAGATATTAAACCAAAGATAATTTTTCTTTTAATTTTCCAAAAAGAAGTTTATTTTTTCAAATAAATTTTTTAAAAGTATAATTTTTTAGTTTTAAATTAATTGTTCCATTAAATGGTTATAAACTCGCCTTTTTGAAAAATAAAACATTTTATGAATAAAAAATGTGTTTGTTCTTGTTTTATGCATATAAAAAATATTGAATGAATCAAAAAATATTTAAAACTATTAATATTATTAAGATTATTCACTAATAGTGATAAATTTAGTTTATTATGATAAAATTACTCTATTAGAATAAAAATATTCTTTCATACAAAACACATACTTAATTTTCAGTTGGGATTTATATTTATTTTGAATTAATCCTTCACAAACAAATTCATATTTTTATAATTTAGTTATTTTTATTTATACCCAATATTATAAATTCTTGGTTATACGTTTATTTATTAAATAATTTCAATAATAAAATGATATTTCATCGAAACATAATGTTATGTGTAACACATGCTAGCTCGATGTTGCGTGTTATACATGCATAACAAGGTGTAGATGAAAAACAAGAATAATGTAGTTCTTTCATAAAACACATAATGTATTCATTGTTGTATGAAATTTAAAATATAAAAAATATGAAATTAATTCAGAAAAAATTCACAAAAACCCAAGGTGTTAAAAGTTTGAACGAGGATATAATATTTTGATACCATTATCCATATTACAGTGGATGGTTTGTTGTAATATATATTTATTGGTGAAATTATTAACATTTTATATTCTAGTTTTTCAATATGAATGTTTACAATTATTTTGTTTTACTCATTTACTATAAAGAATTCATTGGACTTAGTAAGCGACATGCGAGGCCTATTATAGTCCCTCTATGCATCAACATATTACAAGAGAAACACATTATTGGTTATTTTCCCAGGGCCTTACTCGTTTATATTATATGTCTTATCATGAGGCTTTGATGGTGTGTTTATTATTTTTTTCTATTATTCATTCCCTCATTATGATACTAGTTATTTATTTTCATGTGATTATTTGATTAGTTATGATATCTATGGATATGTTTCAAAATCATTTGATTATTTATATAGAATTATTTGATCTTCATTTATTCCTTCCATATCATTATTCATTCTAAATTTATTCCTCAAATTGAATTTATTTTCAGATATTTACATTTCCATATTGATTGTGCCTAATCTATAATTGATTTATTCTATTTTATGCATACCCTTATGGAGCATATAAGATCACCCCTTTTTTATATGTCCTTTCCAATAGATGCCAGGAAGCAAATCATAACTTTTATACTGGGATATGATTAAGTTAAAAATAATGTTATCAATTAAAATAACTTTTTTAGATTATTATTACAAATTTCATGCGAGATTCAAGTATATCAGTAGTTTTCCCAGATTACTAAACAATACAATCCTTTGAAATGTTATATGTTATATCTAGTTCCAATTTAAAATGTATCTACAAACATTAGGCTACCAAGTTTAGTATATTTAAAGTTGATATTAGATAATGTTTGGTAGAAACCATGTGAAATAGATTTAGGTAAACATATATTAGTGAATATTTCTAAATGAATATCTTTGAGGATAATTTTATGTACAGAATAGCACTCTAATGTTTTGTTAAGGTAATGATTTTGTTGTTTTACTAGAAATAAATCCCTGTCTAGACACTATATTTGGATTTGGCTCTAGAAAAACTTTACCTAAGGGTAATTTGTCAAAATAGGGAATTTTGGGCTTTGGCTCGACCATCAAATTATTCAACAAAATAAGCCTTATTGTAAAAATGTTTTGAAACTCTTGGGGATCTGGATAGGTTAATTCAAAATTTCAATATGAACCATCCTGACATACATGAATAGAATATTACAATAAATGACCTAGGTTTAACATATGGAATCCTATATTGAAAATAAGGTATCATTAATTAGAAACACTATAAATTGTTATATGGTTTTCCACTATGATTATTATTTCTCACATAATGTTTTTTGGATCTAGTTAGTGGCTCAAACATAAAGGAATCATGTTAACATTTAATAGGATGGATAATGTGGATATTATTAGAAGAAAAGTGGGACTATGACTAGAGAGAAAGATATCATGATTATGCCTAATTAGGAATTGTGATATATTATTAAAAAACTACACCTTAACCAACTCTCAGACTCAATAAAGAAGGGAAGAATATAGTTCTTTAAGAGATAGAGTAATAGAGACCATGTAATAAATATGGATCAATTTCATTATTTTTAAAATATTGAAAGAGACACCTAGGATAATATCTCACTGGAACATGAAAAACTTTTATGTGGGGAAAATAAGGGTATGAAGAAACTAATTGGTGAGAAAAAGTGAGGAGTTATATAGAGAGAAATACTTTTCGTCATAATTATCAATTTATATATCTTCCCTTAAATGTGGAGAACTTGAGAATTATCCGATTCAATGAAATATTTTAGAAGATAAATCACCGACCAATAAAGGACCTATATTATAAAAATAATTAATATTAAGGGGTTGAATTATTTATGTATTAGGATTGAAAAAATATGGTGTAGAAATATTTTTATCAATTGTATTTTGGTTATAAGAATCATGAAACATCTAAGGATTGGTTTAATTTTTGGGGGAATATATTCCTTCAACTTATAATAACTTAAGATTTAGGGATACCATAATGGATTCATGAGGGTAAGTTGATCATAAGTTCATTATCTCAAAAACCCATTGAGGTTTTATGTGATAGTAATATCATATGATTAATGACATTTTGGGAGATGTTTTATTGGGTTGATGAATTTGTAACCCATATGTACAACATGAATTATTTTTTGAGGAAGAATGATATTTTATATGATTAATGTAATTGATAACGTTTAGGATTAATTTGATCATTGATGTTAATTTAATAATAGTCAGTTATTATTATTTTATTTTGTGGAAACAAAAAATAAGTTGTATAGAAAAATGTAGTAGTTAAAAACTGATTTGATTGTTAAATTTTTTTTAGGATGTTCATCATATATTTTGGGACATTATTTGAATTAAGTTAATATAGTTTTTGAAAAAGGATAACTCATATTTCGGGTGACAACCCATCACATCCATTAGGGCCATACGTATTAAACCCACAACAAAATGGTGAAAAATGTAAAATGTCCACCACTGGCCTTTGTGATGTTTTGATTAATATGATATTTCATTACTAAAAGAATGTTATGGATAAATATTATGTTGAACTTTGGGTTTTATTACTGAGGTTTAGAGATTAATATATTATATTTGATAAAATTTGGTAACTATTTTGGTTCAGAAAATATTTAATAACAGACTCTTCACTCATTTATAGATTTGAAAATCTATTAAAACTTAATTTAAGTGATTTAGAAATAAAAAAATCGTCTTGTATGTTTATTTAGGAAAATGATATTGAAATAAAATGGTTATACATTTAATTTCATATTAGATGAATCAATGGCCTTTTTCATACAACATTGGTTTATGGTTTTATAGTCATTAAATTTCTATTGATGATTCACATCCTTCTGATCAATGATCTCAATCACTTGCTATAATTAATTTTTTTTCAATAATCATATTTATACTTCCTAGTATTGTTTTCATACTAGGATACCTAGTTAGGTTTTATTCTAAATAACCTATGTACTTTCATTTCTCTATTATCAAATATTTTAATTAACCCTTATTCAATGTAGGATTTAAACGATGGAATTTAAAAATGTCAAACACATTATTTGTAATCTCACGTTCAAATTTAGAGTTAAAATTTTATTGATGGTAGGAAGAGTTTGACTATCCAAGATTTTATTTTTTATTTTTTTAAATAAATGTAATATTTTTGATATATTACGATGCACCCAACCAGGAGTTTAAATGAACCATACTATAGTGTACTATTATAACCTATCCATTGAATTAAATTATATGAATAAAACTAACTAAAATTTTAAAATTATATGTTTTAACTTGGTATAAAAAAAATTAATTGGTAATCAACCGATTAAAAATAATAATAATAAACATTGGAATATAAAAGAAGTTTTTTTCTAAAAATCTATATTTATGCATGAAATGTTGTATTCTTCATAAAATGAATTAATCACTATTGGATAATTATTTAAATAAATAAATTTATTATTTTTCAGTCAAATGTTTTAAAATTAATATAATATTATTCTAGGCCTGAGATAAGAATAAATCATGTCACATACCTAAAAAATGTATTTTTCTAAAAAGTTATTCTCATCACATTTTACACAATTATTTTAAAATTAATTTATTCCCCTCATAGAAATTGAATTTGGTAAAAGTTATTCCATATTTATAATAATGATTTCTAGATTTGGTAAATATTCCCTTTTTATTTTTGATCAATATAAATAGTAACCATTGTAAAATTTATATCCTCGGTAAAGGCTAAATCAAGTGATTCTATGTTAAAACTGAGTGATATGGTCAAGATATTTCATCTTAATTATTAATGGATAACATTAATTCTACCATAATATCTTTAGGCTCAAATTTTATTTTTCTAATGGAATCCTTTCCATTGAAAAGACTAATATAATATTTAAATTAAGGAAATATACAAAATATCACTCCCTTAGGTTTAAATATATCGTCTGATGTTCATATGAGGGAAAAAAGAAATCCATGGATGAATATAAATTTATATTTTAAACTTATATAAATTATTTTCATTATATAAATTTATTACTATTATTTAGTAATTATATAATTTCTTTAAATGTTTACAAAACATAGATACAATATTTCATCCAATAATAGAAAAGAAATATAAATAATCTTAAAAATATTAAAGGTAGTATAATTTCAATGAGTTATAGTGATCCATTAAATATATAAATGATTATTAAATATTATTTTTGAGTTAAATTAGTATATTATATTTCAAACTTTTCCTTATGTTTTTTAAGAAAATGTAAATGTGTAGTTTCAAAATTGAAATTAATGATATTTTATGAAAGTAATATTTTGTAAAATTATTTAAAATTATTAAAATAATGAAATAGGACTAGATTATATGATATGGTCTGAAATACCATTCCTTTTCCAATTGGGAACGAATTTTAACCTTGTAATTAAAATTATTATCCCTTAAGAGTAAAAAATACTTTACCATTATAAAGGATAAAATATATTAACTAAGGGGAAAAAAAACAACATGTTTAAAAATATAACATAAACATTTAAAAATATTATATTTTAATAATATTTCAAAAATACAATACCTTATATTAAAATATATTTCCATTTTTAGGATTATCATAAAAATAATGATTTCATTATATTTTAATTTTTTAAAATTTCCAAGAGCACCCACGACTCAATTATAAAAGGGAACCCATAATTTGTCTCATTTATAGCACAATAAACCATATATATTTACATAAAACATTCATATTATCTTCTAAATTCCCTATAAACATTATAAATATCATATTATTCAAAGAAGACCAGCCTTAGTGTCCTTAATAAAGGATCCAAAAGTTATTTTTCTTATTGAATGTAATAGTCTTCACTAAGATCTCACTTTTTTTACTTCTTATCTTTCCTCCTTCACTAATGTATTGATAATTAAAATATAATAACATTAGTTTCTCATATATACTAAAATTTTGTTATATTGATGTAATATACATATATCTATATCCTCTATGATCAAATTAGAAATGAAAAATTCAATTATGTTTACATAACACTACCGCCTCACGAACCGATATAATGTTTTTCCATCACTACTTAAAATAGATGGATATGATGATGTATTTAATATATCTGAATGATATTTAGGACATAATTATACTTTTATAAATATATTATCACATATACCTTCTTTCAATCCACTTTTTTGTAAAATTATTACATCGATCGTGCGTAGGTGTGGAATACCGTCTCTATAAAGAGATGATACACGTTTTTTCATTTTCGTTTGACATGGATGGTAATAATGGAATATTTTATATAGTAAAGTGATATATGATGTAAAAAAATTATTTAAATGTGAATTATTATTTACCTTTATTTTTATCTATCTTTCAAAAATTGAATACAAATTTCATGCGTATGTATGACCCACCATCTCCTTGGCCAATTAAACTCATTGTTCAAAATAAAACTTTTTGTTAATGAATATAAATAAATATATACGGAATGTACATGATATTAGAATTGTGGTTATGTTTCTTCATATGATTGAACCATGATTAAATTAAAAGGTCCAAAACTAATGAACCAAAACATTTTAGAGACACAAAGAAGTTATCAAATGAAATATTGATTTTAATAACGACTTTTTAATAAAAGGATAATAAAAAGTTACGAGTTAATAATATTTGGTATAATATACATGATTATGGTTATTTAACATATTTATAATAAATATATATTTATTATGTAGGATATTTTGACTTGTATAATGGAAATCAGACCTAAGGTAAGGGTTTCCCATTAGACTTTTACATCTATGAGACATATGCCATATTAAAAACTTATTTCATTTGTAGGGTGTATTTATATACTAATAATAAAATTTGTGATCTTAATAATGAAAATTATTAGATATAAATATCCACATATGTATCTTTATATCATAGGTCTTATGATTCAAATGTTTCCAACGTGGTAAAGGTTTATTTCACAACCTTGTTATTATTCATGATTGATTATGTTTAAGTATCCACAATATAAATTATGTAATATTTCTGTATTAAATCCAAAATATTTTCTTATAAATTGGTTTTTTATAATTATATGTTCCCATTTCATTTTCCTCATTTATATAATATAATTAATAATTTTTTAATAAAAACTGACCTTATTTACTCTGTTGTAAGTTTTTTTACACACATGTCCATGTTTTTTTAAATGTTTTTGAGAGTGATTTTAAATATTATTCAATGATTAAATAATGAGTTTTTCACACATGTCTTACTTTAATAAAATGGTTTAAAATTTATATTCCTATCATTTTCAGAATAAGGCACTTTTTTACTTTTTTTTACCAAAATGTGAATGGAATATTTTATTTAACATTCTTGACAAGAAAGTAATTTCTCGTAACCCTGACCACCCAATGCTTTGATGCTTCCTACATAAAATTATATTTTTTTCTGATGAAATTATTTATTTTCCAATATTTGTGAAATTTTTTATTTTTAAAATAGAATTTCAAAGTGAAAAGGGTGTTATCATCTATAATGTTTTTAATATCATTTTTATAGTATTATTATTCATTAATTTTAACTACAATTATTTTAATTATGATCTATTGGGGATATGTTGTAATGATACCATTTTTTTTATTTCATTATAATTTTTATGAATAGTTTGACTAGGGATGTACTATTTTGATATCATTTTCCTTATTACTTTGGTTGGCTTATGATTATGTTTATTGATTTAGAAAATTATTAAAATTTCTTATGATATTTTATCGATAAGAATGATTACATTATTTTTTTCTACTCTTACATATGAGGAATACATTGGACATATTATGTGATTGGACGGACCATTTATAGATACTCGATGCATTGATAGGTCTCATGAGAAAAACTATCTTGGGTATTTGGACTAGGCCTTACCCACTTTTGTTATATGTCTTATCAAAATGATATAAAAGTATTTTTATGATGAATAACAATATTAATTCTCTCATTATGAGAGTAGTTATTAATTTACATTTTATTGTATGATCATTTATGATATCTATGGATAATTTACAATATCTTATGATTTTTTATATATAATTATTTTTATAACATTTATTCATAAAATATTATTATTTTTTCTTAAATTATTGATTAAATTTCATTTTTTTCATATATTTACTTTCCAAAACCAATTATACATTAATTGGTCATGAAAACATCCATTATACGCATAACTTTTCTAGGTATCTTTGCTCACACCTTTCTTATCCATCCTTTCCCCATGATAGAAGGAGGTTAACTAGACTGATATGAAGGAATAAACTTAAATGAATAATGGTGTCCTCAAGGAAAATACAATTTTTTATTTTATGTTCACAAATGTTATGTGAGATCCAAGTATATATGTATTTTTCCAATACTACAAAACTATTAAGTCCTATGGGATTGGAGTATTGTATCTGGTGTAAATTTTATAAATTAAAAATATAATATATGCAACTAGGGGCGCAGTGTTTTTAAATTGGGAAAGAGGCATAACAGTGCTGTAATGAAAATGGTAATAAAAATTAAAATAATTAATTTAGATAAATTTATAAAAATAGTTACCTATGTTGGTAAATGTGTTTTCCACATTTATAAAGAATACTTATTCTATTTTACTATTGTGATATATCCATGTGAAGGTAATGTAATAATAGAAGGATGGTATGTAGCTATAAAATATGATGGGGAATGTTCTGATTCTCAACCCTGAATAGGGTAAAATTCATCCTATGTAATTGGAAGACTTCCATGAAATTTTTTTCTCACATAATCCATTTAAAAATCGTGAAATAATTCCTTGATATGATGAAAAAATAAACACAGATATATCCTGAATTATATGGAAAACATACTAACTCATTCATGTTATACCATTAAAATCCCATTAATAATTTGGTGTTTGATTTAATACTAAAGAATTATATTAGGAATAAATGGTTAAGATCAGTGAAAATATAAACATATGATTATTGATGAGAATATAATGAGTTTTCTAGTCTTACTAAAGATGATGATTTTTTTCTCTATAGTAATTATATCTACAGTCCTTTATATTATACACTTACAATCACATGTTTTTAACCAATGAATATAAAATTAATGTTTCAAGTGTGAATTTTTTTAAAGGTAGGTTAATTTATCACAATAGATATTTTTATGAATTATATTTCTCATTTAATTTTTTTTTATTTTAAATATTTCATAGTTATAAAATAAATCATATTCAATAGGAAAAATGACCATTACTTAATTTTCTCAAAATATATCATTAAAAATGAAAGATAAATAAATTAAATAAGTTTATTAATAAATTTTTATTATAATAAACCAAATTATATAAAAATAGTACAACCTTGAAATAATTTTCCTTAGGGTCTCCCACTATAATCATGCCGCTTAGTGTATTTATTGAAAAAATTAAAACCATTAGAAACCTGGAAATGAGTTTAATAAAATGAATATATTTAATGATTATTTATATAAATATAAATGGTTATATAAATTAATTGAAAATTGTTATGTGAATTTCATATAGTTTTTTTATTATATTATTGCTAAATATACAGTCGTTGAATGCTACACTTGTAAACATTTTATAAAATTATAATTACTAATATGAAGTTATTATAAATAAAACATATAATTTATTAAAAATATATATATACATATATATTTTTGAGTAATAAATCTAACATGAAAATAATATATAATATATACTTACATAATAAAACAAGAAGATAATAATTCATTGGTGAATGTATTTTGTTTTCTAAAAAATGAGTATTTTTATACATTATTAATTTTTATTAAATCTAGAAAATATAATGTATGATTATAACATATATTTATTTTAATATATATAAAATAATGAATTAAATTCATTTAATGATTAGTGAGTGGTAGGAAATAATAATTAAATAATAAAATGTACTAAATGAAATGTTTCTAAAACATGTTTTCAGGCTTTATTATTTTGTATTTTAAATTATTTTTTACCTCTATAATTAAATTATTTTCATAAAAGGTAATTCATATTTTGAATTTGTGCTTAAAGATTATTTATGTAGGTTAATTTAATTTTTTTAGAAATAAAATAATTATTAGTGTGAATAGTGAAATATGTTGATAATGAAAAAACATGGTAGAAATAATAAAAATGATATATATTTTTTCAAAAAAGCATAAAAAATTACTATGAACCTCTTTTTATGAGAATAAAATGAGATATTATAAAATTTAACTATTTTATTTCATTATAACATCAAATTCACTATTTTTAACATTTAAGAAATGAGTATTTGGAAATTGTCCACTCAAACACATCAATAAAAAGATTCCTCCTCCACCAATTTTGACCACCACATAAGCTTTAATTATATATAATTAAAAAACCAAAATTCCATCCTTATGAATCCCACCTCTCATTTTATATCTCTTTGTTATAAGAATAAGGCCCAATTTATTCAATAGTAAAGGGATTCTAATTGGATGATTGATACCATTATTGGAATTATCCTCTTTATCTCTATATATTTCCATAATAATTCAATATTATATCTTCTTATTTTTGAATTATCACCTAAAAAAATTGAAATAATATCCATATTTATCTTTAATAATTTTATTATAAAAATATAATTTCATTATAAAAATATAATTTCATATTCACACTCAACCATTAACTATAATGTGTCTATGTTTGGGTTAGTTAAACCACCTATGTAAACGATCCTACAAATTCTTTACAATGGATGTATATGAAAACATTAATAATATTTTGATATTTTATTGAGGAATAAATAATTATTTTTATGTTTCAATTGTTTTAATTTGGAAATTAAACTAATTATATAAATAAGATCTTATATTTGTTAAAATTACTAAAAAAATTTATTTATAGTTTTCCTCCATGGGAATTGTACCAGTAACCTCAATTGAATGAAAATGGAATGTAATATCTCTTTAAGGAAATATTATTCCGATATAATGAATATTTTTGGGGTTATAAAATCATAAATAAGTAATGATGATTGATACCACAATTCCAAATAAAAAATAGAACTGTTGAAATAACAAAGAAATAATAATCAATAAAAAATAAAATAAAAATAACTATAAATGGATATAATTGATTGAAAATATAGATGATAAATATAAATATATTTCTAAAATTGATTATTAGTAAAATAAAGATGAATATATAAGGATCATGGGAGTGTTTGGGCATGATGGGAGTTAAGGAAATGGATTTTATTTTAATCTATATTTTGATTTGAAATTCTATATGTATTATATTTATTTATAGGATTTTATTATAATATATATATATATGATATCATATTTCACCCACTTCATTCCATTTTATGGTTTCATATTTTATTATTATTCTCCTCCAAATGAGTCTTATTTCTCCCATTATGAAATTTATAAGTAATTTATTGACTCATTATCCCTTCAATTCTGTTATACTATTTATTATATATATATACACATCAATATTTTCATTATTCTACCATGTAATATTGTTGATTTTTTTTCTAGTTTTTTCCTAGTAATTACATTCCCTTCTCTAAACCCAATTTTATCTATTATTTTATTGTGAAAATTAGACAATAAAGGATAATTTCCACTATCTACTTTGGAAATGTTTTTAATGTCATATTCCTTCATTCCAAAAATATTTATTATGTGTAGTTTACAAGAAAAACATTCATTTCATTTACACCTATCAAATTGGAAATAATCCAACTATAATTGAAAATTTATATCTCTTTAATCCATGTTTTTTACCACAAAAAATTAAAAAAATTCTTACAAGAATTTCCTTAAATATACATTTCATAACCCATAATTCTCTCAATTAACACAACATTAGCATTATTTATAATAAAATTCACATTTTTGTGCTATTTTATTTTAAAAATACATAATTAAAATCCATTTTATTGTACATTGAAAATGATTTTGAAAATAAGTAATATATATTTTTATGATTATTTTACCAAAATGTTGGAAAAAACATATTCATGATTTATCTTCCATTTTCTTCTATTTATCTATAATATACATCATTTATGAATATTATATTTTACTCATCACCCTATAAAGTCTCTTATAATATGTTTCATTTGGGTTATTTAATTTTTGTATCATACGATTCAATTATTTGTTATCTTCATATGCGATACATTAGGAAAATATTATATAACCTATTTTTTCCATTGGTTAACCTTGGTATAATTTTAGTGTATGTATATTTAATTTTAATATGGAACATATTTATATGAATATATAATGATATTATTAGAGGAAATGGAATTATATACCCCAAAAATTCAATGAGTAAAGGTAATATCTCATGAGATGTTATATTATTGTACAAGGGAGTAAATTATAATCCACTAAATGATAAAGATTTTTTTATCATATCATGATGGTTTTAAAGAAAACCTTCACATATATTATGATTATATATTTTTATGCATGTTACAAATTCCTATTTAATGATACTAATGTTTATGATTATTTATTTCATATTTTTATTCCATGGTATATGATATTCTTTCTTGGTTATCATTTTGTAGTTCAATGTCTCTATTTCATGATCTAGGATTATGATACTATTCTTCATGATCAATTATTGTGATTCCATGATCGTATTACGTTAATTATTTCATTTATCTCAATTTGATTTTACCACATGTATATAATCAAATGATAAATCCAATATGACTCATTGATATTTTTTTCATCATAATAAGAACAAGTGCACACTCTTTTCATATATTTATTTAATTCTCCAAGATATCATAAGTTGTGATACAAATAGGTGGAAATCATATTTTTGGGATTTTTATGAGATAAATGATCATTTCATTACCAAATAATATCGATATGTAGCTTGTCTATAAGGATAATAATCCTTTGGTTTAGGGGAATGTGTTTTAATATTAATATGATAATTACAATATTTTAAAATTATGTGTTTTGTTTTCTGTCATATTTATTGGTATTAGTGTATATTTTTAATGTTTTTATTTTTAGCACAAGATCTTGGATTTTGGCTCTGATGACACTTCATAACATATTGGGGTATGTTAATTAATAAAAAACCCATTGATAGTTTCCACAATAATATTAACCATTTGATTTAGTTGTACATTTTTTATGGAGGTTTTTGATAATATCATAGATAGGTTGAGTAATGATATTACAATATAGGGTTATATTTTTTTATCAGTACAATATGACTTGGGTAGGAATGAGTATAAGAATGAGATATGTGCATAACTAGAAATAATTTTGGGGAGGTTATTTTTGTTGATGTGTAGAATTTTTTTATTTTGTTTGTATTGAAATAATATGTGGTGATTTATAGATTTCTTTATGTAGATATAGGGAAAGATCAAATATATTTATGGGAATAAAAGGGGTTTAGGTATTGTAACACCCAATATTTATAGTATGCATTTTCAATCATAACATCCATATTTTTAATGAATTATCCTTTAAAAATATGAAAATAAAATTAATAATTTATGAATTTTATTAAAAAATAAGCTTATAAAGAAAAATAAATTATAAAACAAATTATAACAAGCATATATTAAAAATTATAGTTAAAATTACGAAAGTAAAATAATTAAAAGTTTTATATCCCCAATGGAACTTTTAAGTAAGTATTTTGTAATTTATTTGTTATATACCATATTTTGGGTTATAAAACAAATATTTTTGACCTTATAGAAATTATAAGAAAAAATGGTTATGGTGAATGTTTACCCAAATCATGATAATAAATAGTGTATGCAGACATCTCAAATATTGTTTCACTGGAATAGTTGGTTCAGAGGTAATCATACCCATGAAGACTACTAAAAATATTAGTATTTTAAATTTCTAATATATATTATAAACATAAAAAAAATTATTTATAAGTCATTGGATGATAATAATCCATGAATTTCACAACCCGTCCCAATGGGGCTAGTGCTGCGACTTCCCAAACTGCCTCCCATAGGCCAAAGGCTGGTGACTTGCCCCGAGTAGGCATGTCACTAACATGAGGGTCATTGCCTAAGTACCTGTACACAAGAACACATCTCCAAACCCATGAATGATGAAATGTAAAAACTAATAAGGGAAAAATGTGTGCATACAACTAAACCCAACCAATAGAGTGCAAAAAAAAGTAATGTAGGAAAAAGAAAAGTGGCACAAAATCAATCCCACCAAAATAAAGTGTCTACACACTATAAAGTCCAACCTACAAACAATATTGTTTCTCAGACTACTGCTTGATGAAAAAGTAACACCTTGGCCGATTAAGAACTCACAAAGCTCTGTTAGGTCCTAGACTTTCTTGGACTCCATCATAAGGTTACTCATCTTCGCAAGACACGATAAATGTGGGAAAAGCCCGTGGAGGGGTGAGTATAAAAATACTCAATAAGAAGTCCCAAAAACCACAAAGCAATTCAAAAAGTAATTGTAAATTCATCTCTACACAGTATATGTCAATAGAACATATAATAAGATAAATATTTAGATATACTCAAAACCAAGACCCGTAGTCTAGGGGTAAACCACAATGACCACATAACTACTCTAGGATTCAATTTAAAGATTCTACAAAGCAATCATTTGGAAGAACTCACTCCATGAGTCTGATAGCTCTGACGATGATTTGTTGAGAAGTACTATTCGTTAGGAATCACCATGAGAGAGATAGGTGCAAAGATTGATCTGAAGAGAGATAATATACAATCATTCTGGTAGAACTCACTCACGAGTGGGGAAAATCATGATACATGGACGAGGATAACTTCCAAGACCATGGTATATACCACGAATCATCTATATTTACTTGTTAAGTAGATTATTGATGTTAGTTAGGCTTGGTCACAATGATACTTGACACTACGTAGGGCAAATAATGGATAGAGGATCCTGATCTAGGCCTCTCATAGTGGATTCATGATGCTATCTTGAAAGACCTACTGAAGGGACCATATTTCATTGGGTAGAAAATGATACCAATTAACCTTATTTGGAATGAGAAAGGGTAACCAACCCAAGTAATACTTTTCCATGATATAGTGGAAAAGGAGATCAAGTCATGTAGAAGAGAGTACACAACATATAGAAGGGTTACACGTTGTGTATCTTGGCCCTAGGTACTGCATGTGTGCAACGACCCATGTTAGAAAGAACATGTTGAGTATAAAAGATATACATGGCATGTAGATAAGGGCACATGTCATGTCTTGTTAACCGAGGTCTGATCCATGTATGTTGGCCATGTGACCATACATGGCTTCAACCCCTGTCTTCCAACCTGTGTACCAGTACATGGGGTATCCTGTAGGACCATCCAGGTCTGGTAGTGTGGTGTAGTACATGATGTGTACTCTACCTATGTCTATGTATCCATTTAGATACATTCTGAGCTTCAGGGAAGGACCCACATGTAGTGTGACATCTGTGACACATTGTGTTCAATCTTTCTATTACCCGAAATCATAGCCACCGCTCAATGGGGAATACATGCCATGTAGCTAAAACTACACACTGTGTTATCCAGAAAATTTACAGAATTTTTAGTTCATTTCCAGCACTTCAGTTGAGATTCCATTTTTTGATCCAACAGTATGTTACCCTCTAAAAAAATGATCTGAATTCATCTCATCACCACAAAGTTGAATCGTTAGGTTTAAGGCCTTAAGATAGATTTGAAAACGCTATTCTATTTTCACCCTTAGAACAGTTGAAGAAAAATTTCTCTATAACCTTGTCTATTAGTTTTTCTCTATCATCATCACACCTATGTTGGGCCTTCATGATGACACATTTATAATTTCAGATTTTTGCACCAAGAAATGATCAAAGAACCATCATATGTTCATCTTTTGTGAAGAACATGGAGAACATGAAGAACAAGAAGAATGTTTGGGGAATAAATGAACCAAATCAAATTAGGGAATGAACCTCAGCCTTTTTTTTGTTATGGACTCAATCCAATATCCTTATAAGAATCAATGAAAGGAGTTTGAACAAAATCAAATCCCACAAATCAAAACCCAAAATAGAGTCCCTCCCCCGAGAATGAGCAATCCATAGGTCAACCTGTTCCTGGGTTGATTTGTGCTCATTGTTCAATTGATGAATGTGGTAATAAGAAAATAAAAATCACATGATGAACCTTGAGTTAGGATCTATTGCTGATGAAAAGGGATTTGTCTTCCATCATCGATGAGATCCTCCAACTCCGCTGGCGCAACGATTCAAGAACGTTCGATTCATCATCATTCCTTGCTGAGAGGTCTCTCTAAGGGGTATCCTATCCAAAACTCTAGAGAATTATATGGTTATATAGCTATCCTTGTAAATTCTACATAACATCATACTTAAAGTCTCCTGATGCTAAATCGAAGAAACCGATAAATAAAATAAATTTTTATTTTATTTTATTTCTTTAATCATCCAAAAACTGACTTTTGAAGCCAACCCATACCGACCAATGTTAGACCTCACCTATGTAAAAATTTACACTCTTAATGCAATAGTTCCATTGGATTTCTAATCTGGGCAGTCATTTAAATGTCATTCCACTATTTCAAGAAAACCACTCTTGTGTTCCATTTAAATTTTAATTTATTTCTAACATTTATTTGGGACACCACAAGCCTCCAAATCACACACCACCACAAGTATTGTTCTTGAATTAATTATATATAATATATAAAAATAATACACAAAAAATATGAGTCCTTACATTGTCCCCACCTTAGGGATTTATATCCCCAAAAATACAGAACAAAGGAATACTAAAAAATATGTGGGTATTCTGCACAAATCTAAGCCTCCCTCTCCCATTTTCTATACTAGATATCCATATGCTACCACCAAACATATACCAAGAGAATCGCTCAACCCTAAAGGAACCTCTTCTTCTGATCCTCTATCTCTATTGGGTACTCATCAATGGTGTCTCCATCGTCAATATCCAGCTCTCCCTAGTCGATAACATGTGAGGGGTAATGCACATACATCCTTAGCAGTGACAAGTGGAAGAAATCATATACCCCATGCTACTATGGAAGTAGAGCTAAGGGGAATGCCACCTCACTAACTCTATTAAGTATCTAAAAAGTGCCAATGAACCTCAAAGTAACTTTCTGCCCCATCCAAATCTCTACAACCACCATTGAGGTGTGACCCGAAGGAATACATGGTCACCTTCATTCAACTATTGAGGCTTCCACCATCTATCAACATAAGAATTATACCAGATATGTGCAACCATCACCCACTACTAGATGAATTGTACCTTCTCTATAGAAGATCAAACCAATTATAGCCTCATGAGTGCTGACTCTCCTATATTAGTGTTGCAAAGTGGTCATCGGTAGGGTCACCCATATAAAGAATCAAATAGTTCCATACAAATGGTGGAGTGGTAGATGTTGTTGTATGGAAACTCCACCAGTGGTAGGTGGTCCTCCCAACTCCGACTGAAGTCAAACATGCATGCTCACAACATGTACTCCAGAAGCTGAATGGTCCTCCTCATTTAACCATCTGTCTAGGAGTAGAATTATATTCTCAAGTGAAAATGTGCCCAAAAATACTCATTCAATCCCTTCCACAACTCGGATTTGAAATGATCATCATGATATAATACTATCATCAATTAGAATCCATGAAGCTGAACTATCTCCTACACATTGAGGTGTCCCAAGCTCTCTATTGAACTCTTCCCAATTATAGCTAGGAAGTGAGCTGAATTTAGGAGTCAATCAAAAATCACCCTAATGGAATCATTAACTATGAAAATATGTTTAAAAACCATCTCAAAGTCCATCAATATTACATATTACTTCTATTACAGCACCTCAAGGGTGTGAGATTTTTCAGATGGAACCGGGTACTTAGAATTCACTTTCTGGCATATGAGTCATCCAAAAACGAACTCTAATAATTCCTTATTCATTCTGGTCTACCATAAATTAAACCTGTGGAACTAATAAATCTTTCCCACTCCAGGGTGTATCTCCAAGGGGGATGTATGTAACCACCTTAGAATATTCTCCAGCAATGCTACCGGTACAATTGAAACTCCTTAGAAAAGGAAGCTGTTCTCACCACCTTGTGAATATCCATCAAGAGCATGTCCTATAGATAACTGAGCACATAGAGCCTCACAGTCAACGTTCCTTAGCTGTGCCTCCCTAGATCGCTATAATAGTGAGGGGTGACAACAATAAAACAAAGATAAGATAAATCATCTCCATCCATGAAGGATAACTATAACATGGCCAACTACTTCAAGACATCACTCTAGAGTTGTGAGCTTGATCTACAGCTGATATAATTTGACACCACATTCTCCTTCCTATGATTATAGAAAATATCAAAGTCATAGTCATGGTGGAACTCTACCCATTTCCACTTTCTCATGTTTAGGTCCTTCTATAAAAAGATATACTTGAGACTCTTGTGATCAAAGTAGATAATAATCCACTTTCTCATCAGGTAGTGTTTCCACATCTTCAACCTGAATACTACCACTGTTAACTCAAAATTAGGGGTTGTTTAGTTCTTCTTATGCATTATTAATTGGAACGAACCATAAGCAACTACTTCATAACTTTTCATCATAAGACATCCAAGCATGGTCCCTAATGCATCATAAAAAACTACAAACTTGACACCCTCTTCCAAAAATCTCAATATCGAGGCACTTTCCATACCATACCTCAAATACTGAAAAGCATACCATCATTTCTCTATTCATACAAAGCGCTACCCCTTCTGGGTCGAAGTTTTCATCGGTGATGATATCTAGGAGAAATCAAGAATGAATCTCTAGTAATATCCTGCCAGCCCAATTAAACTCCACACCTCTATCATGATCCTAGGTGGCTTCCATGATAACACTACCTATACCTTGGCTGGGTCCACTTCCACTCTATCTATTGAGATACAATTTCATAGAAAGTTGACATCCTACATCCATCACAATAACTTCAAGAGCTTACCATAAAGATACTTCTCTCAGAGTACATATAAAACAATCCATAGGTGAATCACGTGATCCTCCTCAGATATTGAGTACATAAGGATGTCGTCGATGAAGAATACAATGAACTGATCTATATACAGATGGAATATCCGATTTATGTGTCCCATGAACACTTCAGGGGGGTTATTCATACCAAAGGGAATCAACAAGTACTCATAGTAACTGTAGCAGCATTTAAAAGTCCTCTTTGGTATATCCTCATCTCATACTCACAGCTAGTGATAGCTTGATCGAAGGTAATCCTTTGAGAACTATCATTTCCATCTTAATTGATCAAAGAGGTCATCGATCCTTAGTAGTGGATACATGTTCTTCCCGATCACCTGGTTCAAGCACTTGTAATATACACACAACCACAAGATCTCATCTGCCTTTTTGGCAAACAAAACTGGGTATTCCCATGGTGAAACATTAGGTCTCACAAATCCATTCCTCTAAAAATCCTCTAGCTTCACCCACAGCTCGCACATCTTTGCTGGACCCATCCGACATAATTGTTTGGGTATCAGTGTAATCTCATGTTGCAAGTCGATACCAAAGTTGATCTCTCGATGGAGAGGTAATCCTAAAACATCTTATGGAAAGACATCCTCATACTCTGCCACTACTAGTAGGATGTAGAAGCTCACAACATCTACTTGTTTGAGGGTAAGGCTACCCAAATCATGAGAGATCATCTGTAACCTACTATTAAAGAGCCCCTCCTATACTACCTGGGTCTCCTTTTCACCGACAATGGAAAAACTCATTGCATCACTACAATCACACCATGCCCTACACCAAAAGTAGTCAATCTGGGCATGGACTGATGATAACCAATCTGTACCATGAATGGCATTGTTAGGACTTGAATTTTCCACTATGAGGTTCCAACTAAAACTCTCATGTAAAGGTGTAAGATAACACTGTTATAAAAGATTTGTGATCATCAAGACTCCTTCCATAGGTTTTTCCAAGCATAAGGTCCTTGTTAACAACTCAACTGGAATTTCAAGGTTTCACACAAAAAATGTGGCGAGGATAGAATAATTATCACCTATGTATATATGTATGAAGGTTAAGGTATAGAAGACACAAATCGAATATCAAATCACCCTTGTAGACCCTAGGTCATACACCTTGACCACATGTAGATTCCCCTACTCTTGTCCCCCAGCTCCCTGAGCGCAGCGTGGAACTATTGGGGGTGTTTGTAGAAGTATGCCAAATTTCTTCCACCTCCTGCATCTCTCCGTACTCCTCTTCCATGTACACCACCTGGAGGGTCTTCCTAATCCACTCATTACCTCTTCCTTGGAGGTCCATCCACTAATTACCAGTTATCAGCTTGATGGTTTGGGTAGTATCTAGGGAGATTTACTCTAGCATCATAATGAGTAGTGTCACCTCTCCCTAGGACGACTGGATCCAGCCTGAGAGCCATGAACTATAGATCCCTTTTCTAAGGACCTCCTAAGACGTCTCCCACATTCCGATCCATGTGGCTGATGTCCTATCCCTGTTTCCATGGTCTCTACACCTGTCTACCTGTTGTTGACCACCACTGGCGATCTCTGCTCAGCCAAGAAGCTCTGGACCTCCAAATATCACTTGAGCATGTTATAATAAGATGGAATGTAAAGAGGTATGAATATGGCTTGGATGCCCCATCATAAACCTCTCTCTAAGGTCCAAGACCTTAAGTACTGATACTTCACCATATCCATCATGTACCTGGAGAGGTTGGTGAACCGATATGAATATCCAGTCATTGTCACACTGTCCTACTAGAGCTGAAGGAGCTCTTGGATACATAATTCTCTCAGCATAACCAATAGAACTCCTCCTTAAAGAGATGATCAAACTCAATCCATGAAAGTGTCAGCTCATCGTGAGTCTTCATTGTCAAACTCCACCATCACCCTGTCAAAACATAAAAAAGGCTATCTATTAGGATCACCATCTGGTCTACTGGAATCCCCACTAGAGAAAATACTCTGGTCACTGCATCAAGGTAGTCCTCAACTGTTTGAGGGTCGGGCTCACCTCAGAACCTTAGGGGTCCCTATATTTTGAACTCATGGAGTGAGTTTATCCTACACTCATCATTTTCTGGTAATGTAGGTACCACACGCTGCTCCACTAGTGGTGTAGATGGTGCACCACCTAAAGGTAACTCCTCGGAAACTAGCCTCTAAATCAAAGCCTCATCATGGAGGGGGTCATCCCCATGGTCAAGATGGTGAATCTTAGATTGTATGCATTGAGGATCCACCCTGTATAGAAATAATATGCACCACAGTCAATGAGTATATCTGGATAGCTGACTCAAAAGGACATGGAAACCCTAAACCATTTCTATATGATGCATGTACCATTTTTTTTGTTTCATTGTAACTAGTTCTCTCATGTACCGAGTTAGAAAATAGGTTATTAGAGTCCTGGTGTATGGATACGTCTGCTGCCAACACCAACACTGAAGTCCCTGGCCTTAAATCCTTGCTTGAAAATATAACACTGTTTCTCCTAACTAATCTCTTGGGCTTTTGGTCCTATGGTAGAACTGAACACCTTTGATACCATTATATCACGACACATCCCAATAGGAATTGATCAGCAACTCCCCATTACCTTATCCAATATCTTGAACTCATGGATCTTGATCATCCTATTCTACTTCCCTACTAGTACTAGAGGTACCATGTTCTGCTCCACTAGTGGTATAGTTGGTGCACCACCTGGAGGCAATGCCTGGGGAACTGGTCCCTGAATCAAAGCCTTATCCCTGAGGGGGTTATCCTTGCGATTGAGCTATTGTATCCTAGTAGGTATGTGTTGAGGAGGCATCATGTTGTGAAACAACATGCACCACATTCAATTTGTATATTAGAACAGCTGAATCAAAAGTTAATGGAAACCAAAAACCAATATTATTTGATGCATGTACCATTATTTTTGTTTCACTATAAGAGGTTTTCTCTTGTACCAAGTCAGAATGCAGGTTATCAGAGTCCTAGGGTTTGGATATGCCAGCTGCCTACACCGACATTGGAGTCCCTGGCCAGAAAGATGATTCTGAAAAAAATAACCTTGTTGCCCCAAACCAATAACTTATACTCTTAGTACTAAGGTAGAAAGGACAACCTCTGATACCACTCTGTCATAACCCATCCCACTGGGGATCTTGGTGCAATTCCCCAAGACCTCTTCCAATAAGCTAAGGGGTGGTGAGTAGTACCGACTAGGCATGTCAATAACATGGAAGGAATTTCCTATATACCTGTATACAGACACACTTCTCTGAGACCACGATTTTTAAAATGAAAAACCTACTAAGGAACAAAATTTATGCATACAACTAAACTTAACCAACCAAGTTGAATGGAATGTAATGTTTTGAAAAGTAAATTGTCCTAGAATACAAGCCCAACAAAATAAGGAGTTCGCAAACCAAAAAGTCCAACCTAAAAAAAACATGGGTACTTAGACTACTACTTGATGCTAAAGGAAAACCTCAGCCTGTATGGAACTCTTGATGCTCTGTTCTTCCTAGATCCACCTTGGACTCCATCAAAAGGAATCTCTTCTGTATAAGAGATGACACATTTAGTAAAATCCTGTATAGGGGTGAGTAGAACAATACTTAGTTGGATACCCCATAAACCGCATAGAAAAACCCAAATTAATGGTAATGTAATATCTGTATAGTATAAGTGTATATAAAATATAAAAAGATAAATATACAAATATACTCAATACTTAGACCCATAGTCTATGTGTTAACCATGATGATAGTATACACATTATAGAGATTCAATTCAAAGATTACATGAAGCAATCGTCTGGGAGAACTCACTCCATGAGTCTGATAGCTCTGATGATGTTTGTCAGAGAATTACTATTCATCGAGAGTCACCATGAGAGATGAAACTTCACTGATCTATATAAAGAGAGAAAATATACACTCATTCTGGGAGAACTCACTCACGAGTGGTTAAAATCATGATACACAGATGAGGATCAATGAAAGTGCCTTGGTGTATACCAGGACCCATCCAGATTCCCCTGCTAAGTAGAAGATTGATGTCAAGTTGGGTTGGTCACACCAATACCTAACTCTAAATAGGGACAATAGTGGATAGAGGATCCTTCTATAGTCCTTTCAGAGGGAATTCATGACTCTATCTAGAGATTCCTTTTGAAGGGATCATTCTCATATAGGTAGGAAACAATACCAATTGACCTTAAAGGAACGAGTGATGGGCACTAAACCAAGTGATACTTGTACCAAATACAGTGTAAATGGTGATCAAGTCAGGAAGAAGAGTGTAATCAATGTTTAGAAGGGTCACATTCCACGTATCCTAACACCGGGTAAAACATGTTTGAAAAAAACCTTGATGAAAAGAACATGTCATGTAGAAATGATATACATTTTGTGTAGATAATGTCACACATCATATCATGTTATTCAGGGTACACTTTTTGTATGCAATCCATGTGGTCGTACATGGATTCCCCCCATTTCTTCTTACTTGTGTACATGTACATAGGGTAGCCCTCGTGACCAGCATGGTCTGGCCATGTGGTGCAGTACATGCCTTGAAATGCACCCCATGTCTGTGTATCTGGAAAGATTCTCACTGAGGTTTGAGGAAGGACCCACACACCATGTGACATCTATCACATGCCATGTTCAACCTTTCTATCACCCAAAACCCAAGCCGCCACTCAATGGCGCCCCCATATAGTGTTGCTCGAGCTACACATTATATTCTTCAAAAAATTTCCCGAATCACTAGTTCTTCATTGGTTCTTCATTTGATCTTAAAATTTTTGATCCAGTAGTTCATTCCCCTGAAAACTGAAGATTTTAACTTGTCTCATCACCCAAAAGTTGAATTGGGAGGTTTCAGGCCTTCGATCGACTCTCAAAATCCCAATTCAATTATTTTACCACTGAACAGACAAGGAATGATTTTTCCTAAAACATGTTGACTCATCTATCTCCATATTTATTCCACCTCTATTGGGTCATCATGATGCCTTATTTCTAGTTTTGGATTGTTGAACCAAGAAACTGGTACACAATGATCATCCATTCATCATTCGCAAAGAACTTGAAGAACACAAAGAACGTTTGGGGAAGAAAATTACAAAAGAAACATGAGGAACAAACATCGCCCATTTTATTTTATTGTATTGATCTTCTATCCTTATAAGTATCAATAAAACTAGTTGAAACATATTCAAATCCCCTAAATCAAAACTCGAAATAGAATCCCTCCCACAAGAACGAGCGATCCACAAGTCAACCTTTTCATAGGTTGATTTGAGTTCATAGTTTAATTGAAGTTATTGGAAAGAATGAAATCTAAAAAACATTCCATACCTCGAGTTAGGATCAATTTCAAGTGATAAGGATTGTGCTTCCATCATGGATGAGATCCTCTAACTCTATTGGAACAATGATTCACGAACGTTCAATTTGTCATCATTCTTTTCCGAGAGGCCTCTCCAAGGGGTCTCCTCTCCACACCACTAGATAATTCCAGGGTTATGCGGATAACCACAAAAATTATACATAGAATCCTACTTAAATTCTCCCACTACTCTGTCGATGCAACATATAAATTAAATAAATCTTAAATTTATTTTATTTCCTTCAACGTCCAAAAAATAACCTTTTTAGCCGACCTGTGCCTGCTGATGATAGACCTTGCCAAAGGAAAAGTCACCACATTGAACATGAAGGTTCCATAATATTTTTGATATAGGAACCCATTTAAAAGTTATTCAACTTTTTTCAAGAAAACTGTTCACACATTCTATATAAATTTTAATTTATTTCAAACATTGATTCGGGAACCACAAGACTCGGAATCGCACACCGTTGCAAAGTTTAGTCTCAAATTAATTCCATATAATATTTAAAAATAATATATGGTAAACTTGAGACATTAAAATGAATTTATATTCCTTTTATCTACTCTAATTATTTCATTCCATTAATGAAATAACATCAAGGTGGAGTGAATCTCATGGTCAGTTCATCAAAAATTATTCCCCTCTTATTATATTTTTTATTATTACATCACCATTAACTAATATGAATATAGAATATTATGGTTTCATTAATTTATAAAATTTATTTTGGGTTTTTTTATTTTATAGATTGTTCTGGTCTTATAAGAACTATTAAAACGTTTCTTTAGAGTAATAACATCATTCATCACTAAAAACATCTCCTATCGATAAGTGGATCTTTGATGTTACTTTTATCGATAAAAGGATGAGTGATAAAGTATATGAATTCATGTTTTAAGATATATATATGTTTAATTTTATACCTATAATAATTTTGATATAGTCATGTTTTTTTTCAAATGGTTTATTTACAAGAAAAAGTGTCATCTAAATAATGTAATAAAATACAGTTTGGAATAATGGTTTCACACGAGGTTCTTAAGAAAATGGTGATCTTGGTTTTTAATATAATAATTGAAAGTTTTTTTATTGAAAGAGTTATTATGATTTATAATAATTAAGATTTATATTTTTATGAAGTATTAAAAAATTCATTTTATGGTTGGATACATCAAAATTGATTTACTTGGTATGATCTATTGAAATTATTTGTAACTTATTTTCATTTTTGAAGGATTTTATAAATATATAAAAGGTTTTACTATGAATTAATTATTTTTTAAATGACTATGTATAGTAGATATGATTTGATGACACAATTGATATTGATTTCTTAGATCACTTTTATGACAAACCCTTTCGGTTGTATGTAATGGTGTATTTACATTGATACATGGATGAATTATAGACATATATTTTTATCAAAATTGGGTTTTAAGGGGTATTTTGAGTTGAGTAAAGAGCTTATGAAATATGATGTCCCTTTAACATATTAATTTTTTTATAAATATCAATTAGAAAATTTCATGGGAAACCTTAGGTTGCTAAGTGGGAGTCAAATGGATGAGTGATATAATTGTTTCTAATTACACTGTGGTTATTTTATCCCTAAAAAATAATTATTCATTGGATAGTTTTTTTATATAAAAATAAGGATATCTGTGTAAAAATTGGTTTTATGTACAATAAAGATCATTTTGGAAATCCGTAATATGTATTGTACATTATCCTAATCCTTGATTGTCTCAATTGTGTCTATGAAGTCCTATTATCATACATGATATATTAATATCATTTATATTTTTCATACATTATAATTGTTAAAATTTTTATTATTTAGTTATATTTTTATAAATAGTGATTTATGTGTATTTAATGGGAAAAGACTATTATTTTATACTAAAAGATTTTACATTAAATATTTAAAATTTATTATTGATGATTATATTCCTCTTAATTTTAAAGAACATTTCCTTTGAAATTTTTATGGGTTTCATTATTATATTCCTCTATACAATTTTGTCAATTTAATTTTACATTCAGGGAATCTATATTATTTTAATTATATTTCTTTAATGAAATTACAGTCATCTGATGTTACTTATTTTCAAAAATAAATGGTATATTTATCTTACTTTTATTATCTAATAGATTAACATGGTTTAATTTTTAAAGGTAATCCATCAGAAATTTGGTGGAATCTAATTGGGTATATGTTAAACCTGATACACACATGTATTGTGTATATTGTATTAATAATCATATATATAGAAAAATGAAAAGGAATTTTTAGATATAGAGGATGTTTGAAATATTTTTTTTGGTTCAAGGAAGATGAATAATTGAGGGAGTTCTTGTAAGGACCTAGAATTAAAAATAACTAATTCTAGTTATTTAAAAACTAGAAATAATTTTTTTTTCTAAAATATTTTTAGGTTTTGAGAATTGTAGAATTTAGACAATATCATAAAAAACAATCCCATACCTTACAAGTTGACACTTCTATACAGTATGTATTTTTTCCTTAAAAAAAGTCTATAAAATAAAAAATGATTTATTTTCATGATAAATCATTACAATATTCTTCGTAACCCATTCCCTTTTCTTAATATCCATTAAAAACTGTAAAAAATATATTAAAAATTTTTATCAGCACAAAAATCACAGTAAGGGAAATAAAAAGAAGGAAAGAAACTATTAGTCCTTGAATATTTATGAACATATGAAATCATTTTCTTAAAGGTGTACTTGTCACACTTAAAGTAACATAAACATACTCTATGAAAGCATGAGATTTCCATAATATATATAAAAAATAAATAAACTGTTTATGTAGAATGTGAAATAATTTTACTACCACATATACTTATGATTGAAACCCCCGCAACTACTATATGATTTTTACCCCTCATGGCTACCTTACTAAATAACTCTCACAACTACCTTATGATGTAACCATCACAGTTACACTTGGAATAACCATTATGTTCATCTTCCAAAATACCCAACACATGGAAGGGATATAACATAGCCAAAAATTATCATAAAAAATTCCCAAGAACCATAATATAATCAATGATAAAGAATACTTACATCATAACAATAAATCATTGAGAAAAATAACTTATTAAAGGAATATTGCGTACATACACAAGAAAACATTTTATTTTAAAAGAACCGTGTAATATTAAAATGAAAAAATAAAAACATTATTTCTTCCTTAAGTAAGGAAAGTTTTACCATGACGTATATGTTTGAAAACATTCCCTTTCAAATTGTGTAAAAAAAAAAATTTATAGTGTATTTTTAAAAATAAAGGGCCTTACATAAAACCGGAAAAATATCCCCTTTTTGAATAAATGTACCAAAAAATAGAAAATTTTAATTTTAAAACATTTATTTCTATATAAATAAATTCATAAAAACCATTTTAAAAACATGGATATAAAATTGAAATATTTAGAATAATTAATCATTAAAAACATTTAATACAATGTTCTAGTTTAAAGTCCATTACCTCAGGTTTAACTTTATTAAAATGTGTTCAAATATCTTAAATAATGGTTTAATTATTTTAATTTACCTATAACATAGCTATATTCATATTTATAATACCTTATATGATCCACTAATTACATGTTTCCACCCATTAATCAATAATATTTCTTTATTTATATTGTTTCAGGTGCTTTTGTTTCATGGTTCAATAGTCGGTTCATTTTGAATTTTGTTGTCAAATGGAAATAATACCTTTGAATAGGCAAAAAATATATATATTGGTCATTTTTAACAATTATAATTGAATTTAATCATTCCTTGTATGTATCAAAGTGAAACTAAAACTCATCATCCAAAAAGGTGGTGAATTGACACACTTTGAATGATGATTTAATATTTAAGAATAAAATGAGAAAATAAGTGATTTTATGATCAATATTATCAGGATCTATCCCATGATGGGGCTTAAGCTGCGACTACCCCAACACCGCCTCTATATTCCAGGGGTCGGTGACATGCGATGAAAGAATAACTAAACAAGGGGAGGCTTTTTCCGATAGTACATGTGTTCATGAAACTACAAACACCTCAATGAAACAATAAAGAGATATAAAAGAACTAATAATTGAATTAATGCATAAATCTATTCCAAACTAGAGTATAATGGAATTACTAAAATAAAGAAAGAAAAAACAAGTTCTCAAAAAAAGTAAACTATAAAAGTGTCTGACCTACTAATAAGGAGGGAATTGTTGCAAAAAGTAACTACCCGAAAGCTCCTTAGACCTACTCCGATAAACATCTCTGTCAGTGTAGCATGCTAAACTGCACATTCCATGGCGCCTGCATGGACTTTCTGAAAAGGCATGTGGTTTTCACAAGACACAAAACATGTGTAGTCAAATTCTGTATAGGGTGAGTATAAAGATACCCATTAGGTGCCCCAAAAACCAAAAAGAAAATAGGGTGACTGAAAGGTGAAATTTCACTCAACCTAATCAGAGGGAACCCCATCAAGAGATAAAATACATCTCAAATCATCCTACTCTATACTTGACTATTCAGCTAAGTTCAAGAAGAATCCCCAAAAATATGGAAAGGAAAATAATATATCCCACATCTAAACCCAACAAGAGAGTTAATGTAAACTCATCCAAACACAAGGAGCTCGACATAGTGAAAAGATGAACTTCTCATCAACTCTTCACTACCTATAGCAAAAAATTGGACTCATATAACAAAGATAAACTAAAAACAGAAGGCTTCTGGTATACCTTGCTCTTCTTCTCCCCCTATTGAAGAAAAATAACCAAATGTAAGGCTTGGGAACAGAACAAGAAATTATACTCAGTCCTCAAGGGGTATTTTCACTGAATGTGACAACACCACATGTGCTACCAAACATCACCGAGATATACTTGTAATAAACTCCAAGTCACATGGGGATCTGACCGAATAGATAACAACACCATTATATTAAAAGCTATAAAGGTAAACACAAAACTAGTAAGAAAAACTCCACAATATATTCCATCCAAGATGGTACCTGTTTGAGATATACACTCCATCTGGAATATCTTTACCATTATAAATGGTATTTCTGAGAGAATGTGCTCCATCAGGAACAACCTATACATACCATCTCTAGTTCCCATCCCCAAAGGGTATACCATCACTAACTTGTGCCCTACACAAGACTAAAGAATCCAAGGGGAGAGGGCTGATCCTTCCCACTTCCCTTTATTTGATGGAGAACTACTCTAAGATATACACCACATTTATCTTCTCTAACTAGAGAGAACTCAATGACCCACACCTTCCCACTGTAACAACCAGATATTTTTATGAAATATTTTCTTTAAATAATTTTCATTCTATAGTTGTTTGCATTACATATAATCGTGAGTTCAAACAAACCACAAGTTGCCCTTATTATAAAATTATGATTATAGCTTAGCTGTTAGGTTATCGGGAATAAATATAAGTAGCTTATAAAAATGCATTGTCAATTCATTGCCTACCAATTATTTATGAAAAATATTAATCAATTAGATAGTTTTATTTTTTATTGAATTACAATTACTAATTTAATTATTTAGATATATCTGTAATATAATTAATAAAATATTTTTGTTATTCATCCAGTGGATATTTTAGTAATATGGTATAAATAAACCCTATTTTATTTATAAAAACCTATATTTTTTGAAGTGTATTTTTACGTCTTTGAATTGAAAACCCCTTTAAAATTATGATTTTGAAAAATTATTAATTTTTATATAAAAACATAAACATTTTCTTTTCAAGCGGGATATAAAAATTTAATGTGGATGAATTTCTAATATTTTTATGATAACTTTATTGTACTTATGAATAGTAAAAATATACTAAATTTTATGAAAATAACTTTTTTCATTTAAATAATTTATATGGTCAAATTATAATATTGAATTATTTTAAAGTATAAATCAAATATTTTTTTTCACTAAATACAATGTATGTTATTAGCATTAATTTTACACTAAATTCATAGGTAAAAACATCTCAATGTTTTTCCATGTTTTGGATTTTAAAACTCATTCTCTATTTCTGACAATAAGATTAATTTTAAATTAATTACTTCAACATCTATGTTTTTAATTTTAAAACATGGATTCTATATTTGGAATTAGTATGTCTGAATTATGTAAATAGATTTATTTTATTTTTGAGAAGTATGAATAGTAACATTGATAATTTTTATTAATACAGTAAAAAGGTAAACCAGATAATTAAGGGTAATAATACTCTTATAAAATTACACTAATAATTGTCTTAATATCATTTGATGATTTTTTTACCAAAATAATGCTTGGGTATAAATGAAATCCATTTGAATCCAATTAGATGAGTTTATAACATTTAATTTATTTTATTTAAAGAAGAGTTTAGTATGTCTCACTCAAATTTAAATTACTAAATCATTTTTAATATAAGGCTATAATAAAGATAATTTCAAATATAAATTCTCATTCGAAAGATAATTTTTTTAATTTATCATGGTAATTTATTTTTAATTTTTAGGAAATAAATAATTACCTTAATAGCTTTTACATTAATGATGCAAAAATTATTTAATTGCTGAAAAATCATTAATATAGTTTTTATTAAAGTAATAATACCCTTTAACAGATCCAAACGGTTGAAAAAATTTAATTGGTCAAGTATATATTGATCCTAATCATCTAGGGGTTGAGTTATAGATCGTTTGGTACCTTATAAAAGGGATTGTGACACTTATATTATTTTATTTAAAGAGATATTAAAGTTGTCACTTTCATAATTCAATAAGTATAAAATTTTAAATATTGGATTTTCCCCAATACAAATTCAACTAAAAGTATTCTTATAAAATCTATTAGATTTATATTCATCATATTATTTTATTTTTAATTAATATTCAACAAAAAATCATGTTAAATAAGTACACAAAACTGATATTGTAGTTATTTTATTAAGAGAAATATCAAATAAATGTTATTAAAAATATTAAAGTAAATATAACTTGTGATAATAAAAAATATAATGAATTTTATTGATTAACATGATTTCCTAGGAATATAATAAAATCTTTAGTTTGAATTTATCTTTTTATATTAATATTTTTTAAAATCAATGAATTGAATAGTGTCAAATTGGTACTATTGATTGTTTTTCAAAATAACATTTTATTAAAGTATTTAAAAATAATTTTAAATTTTTTAAAAATATATAATAGTTATTTTAAGCTATAAAATAATCTTATGTATTTATTTTTGGTCTATTTTATATCAAATAACTAAATATGATACCATTTTAATGATGAGTTATTTGTTACCTTCATTAAAAATTAAATAGAATAATTAAGTGTTAATTAAAAAGATAAAATTTAAATTGATAGAAATACTTTTAATAAATTTATTTGTTGATGAGACTGCAACACTATATCATATCATGTTTGAAATTGTACATTTGAGTGGTTTTTGTGTAGGGTTTGATTTTTTTATAAATTATTATTTTTGGAGTTTTGAAAAGTGTTCCTCACCTTAATTATAAAAGGGCACTTCCTCCTTCACCTCTTCACTTCACTTTGAGCCTTAAATCTCGGCCATACCCTACCCATTTTCCTTCTCAACTAAAATATTTACATTTTAGAGGTTATTTTCATTTTCAAAGACCAACTTTAGTGCTCTAAGAAGAGATTTAGAGGAATCATGTCGGGGAAGAGGTAATCTATTTTTCTTATTCTTTCAAACTTTTTTTTATACTACCTATTAGTTAGTTATTTCACTATAAAGTAACAAAATTAGTATTAATAATATACTGATATGTTATTATAATTATTAATAAACTATTTTTTACATTCTATCCATCCAACAAAAAATGAATTCACCACACGTGCGTACGTACAACTTACCGTCTCTATGCCGTGGTGTAATATGTTTTTCACCACCACCGTACATGGATGGGTATAATGATGGAAATAATAACTATATATTAATATAATAACATTATACTGATTCTATAATATTATACCCCATCCACTTCAATACCATTCAACAATTATGGGAATGATATCGTCGCTCATGCGTACATACGACCTACCATCTTTACAATGTGATGCGATTCACTCAACATGATTTTCATTAAACCACGATTCTATACATGAATGGTATAAATAAATATGATATATATTATAATTATATCATTATATAAATTATATAACAATAACATAAGAAATTTAACAAGAACCTATCCGACGAAACTTACATAAGAATAAAAAGCAGTTAATATCCGAATAACGAGTGACAATGAAATGTTACTAACAAACAGATGATAATATGATAATATATGATATCATAAAAATTACTATTATTATGGAATAAGTCAATAAAATTATCAAAATCATTATAAAAGTGGTTTAGACTCATACTAATGATAACAAACCCAAGGTACGAGATAATTTTTCAATCTCATTATTATCTGAGATTGTTTATAGATAAGTATTTACTGGGTAATATTTTTCATCCATGTCCATGTTTCCCAAGTATATATTATTGTTTCTATTCTTCTACAATTTTTTAAAGTTAATTTTACCATTTGATTAATTTTTATAAAACAGTATGAGAGGAATTCTTTTTTATTATTCTCAATGAGGTACATTTTGACTTTTTGGAAAAAGTTGGTAGAGAATGTTTTTTCTAACTTATACAACTTGATTGTATTTTTACATCGTCATAACGCCCTATTTCCATGAATATGATTTTAAATTATTTCAGTTATATCTTAAAATAAATTATTTTATTTAAAAATTAAATTTCATTTTGAGAAAAGAAAATGTTTTTGAAGAATAAATGATATTTTCCTCAAGAATTAATTTCAAGTGTTTTATCAAAATTATTTCCATCTTACATGACACTATTTAAATAGAGTTATTTTTCTATAACAATTATTACTATGATTATATTGTGTCAATAATGTAATGATATTTTATATGGATTATGTTATTATGGAATGATGTTTAAGAAACCAAATTTATGCCGTGGGTTATGCTATGATGAATGATTTATGTTTTTATGGAACACATAATAGTGATTTAATTATGAGATGAGTGGGACATATATATCCCATGAATTTATTGGGTAAATAATTATATTTCATTAGATATACATGACTAGAATAAAAATAGTTGGCCCATAGGATACTATTGTCCAGCCTCTCTAGTATTAATGGTTTTAATAATCACAAATCAGGTCAAATCCCAATACTCATGTATAATAATTTAAATCATGTTTATTTAAGTTTAAATATGTATAATTATGATTATCTATGATCACATATAATTTTAACACATTCTATTAATATTTATGTTGTAAGATAGTTCAAGTAGAAATATATTCTAAGTTTGAGAGACTAATACCGACAGAAGAGATGAGATGTCGACAGTTCAATTGAGTCACTGATAGTGAAAAACAACACAACAGTAGATGGGTCATCAACAGTGAAATCGAAAAACCGATAGAATGAATATCTTACTGATAGTTTAAATTACCAACAAAGGAAAATACCTACTAATTCCATGACCTACTAATGCAAGGACCTTCCCACTCAATGACCAACTGATGCAAGGACCTGTCAACTGAAGGACTTACTGATGCATATCCAGACTGACAGAAGGAGACACTGATAGAATGTTTCCCTGATAAAAGGGGATAAAAATAGAGGAGTCACCGACAGTTTGCTTAAATTTTCAATATTTACCACAAAACATGCACAAAACATGCACAATGTTGGGTTGTTAGAGTTTTAAAAGGAAATGACTCATGATGAAAGAGATATATAAATAATAATTGCACGAGAAATACAAAAAAATAGGTACGATAAAACAAAATAGAAAAACCATAGGAGAAATATAGATAATGGAAGGACACATGAGGAATTATTTATTCCTTCTTATAGTGATCCAGAGAACTATTGTTCATCAAAGTTTCAACATCTCTACAACATCCATCTAAACTGATGGAGAAGATCATCTCATCTTCCTAGAAGATTGAACATAGTGTCCATGACACTCTGTTTTAGTGTCTTCTTCTAGAAGTGGACTCCACCTTGAACTCTAATACATCAAAGAGTCCAGAGTTGAACTGCATAACACAGAGAGCCTTCTAAACCCTATCTAATCTTTATTTCTCTATTATGTAACTTCGAATTAAATTTTTGATTAGTGTGTGAATTTGTCTATAAAATAAACATTATATCCTATATAGAACTAGAGGATACAATATATCCTGACAGAAGTTTATTTTTACACTTGTTTATCCCAAAAAGAAATGTGAAGAGTTCCTGTTTGTCCTTGTTGTATTTTGTTCCCACAAAGAATTGTGGTAGGGTTTTGTAACTTGAAAAGTCTGTCTACTTTTGTGTAAACCCCGATCTAGGGTGTGGATCAAAACCTATATCTATTGATTTCTTGGTGTTAGTTTATCACCAAGTATAGGGGACTAAGTCTCGGCTTGAGACTGAATGTATTATTTTATATTCACAGTGTTTTCAAATTTAGTTTTTCATATTTTTACTTGTACTATAGAAAACTGAATTTTACTTTTATAGTGAATAATGTCTAGTGTTTATAAATGTTTTGTCTTATTAGATTATTTTTAAAAGTTGTATCAATATTTCATATTCTTACAACTGTGCAATAATCAATATTCTGAGAAACCATTTAAATAGTCAAACTATTCTAAATTCACTACATTGATTAACTGGCCTATCACATTTTAAATTTAGGGGAATCTTTTAAATCAACCTTTTTAATAGAAATTTTTATAGGAACTCAATTCACCCCCTATTTAGTGTCCTACTCTTACCAAAATTTGGTATCAGGGGATTATTATTTTTAGTTAATATTTTCAATTATTACAAAGATTTGTCAAATATTTTCAACTATGTTTTAGTTGTCTTTTAAAGATATAAAATTTATGTTAGTTCCAAATTTTTATCTGTTTAAAAATATTTTCTATATTATGGATAATAGAATGGAAGGTGCTACTATAAAAAAACTATGCCCAATTTAATATTAAGATGAAAATTCACTTAGAAAGTGGGGGGGTTTGATTTTTGGACAGTAATAGAAGACAAATATGAAATACCAGAAAATCTAAGAACTACATGGAGTGAAGATGCAAAAGCTACTTATAATAACAATTGCAAAGATATGAATGATTTGTTTTGTGCACTAGGGGATGAAGAATTTAAAAGAATATTTTCCTATAAATCTTCATATGAAATTTGGGACACCTTAGTTGTCTCACATAAAGGAAATTCTAATGTTAACGAAATGAGACTTACCACTTATATTATTAAGTATGATAATTTTAAGATGAAGCCCGATTAGCCTATTTCCAACATGTATCTCATGTTTAATAAAATTTTTAGCATGATGATCTCTTTGGGAAGAGCTATTATAGCTAAGGAGAAAATAATGGGAATGCTCAGATGCTTACTAGATAGATAAAGAGGGACATTTTTACTAATTAGAGAATCCTGGGGCATCATCAAGTTGTGAGTAAAGGAGATGATAGAAAATTTGATTTTGTATGAGGAAGAACTAAATGTAAACAAATAAGAGGATGATGAAACCAGAAGAAAATCTATTTCTTTCAAATATACTACCTCCAAGAAGAAGTAAAAATCTCAAGATCAATATGATAGATCAAGTTATGGACAATCATCAAAAAACAGTGATGAATAGATGGCTCATATAGCTAGAAGGTTTAATAAAATTTATAGGAAGAAGAAAATTTTACGAAATCCCAAATATATAGGATTGTATGATCATAAGGGCCTTTGATGAAAGGACTAGAAAATGAATGAGAACTGAAATGATATCATCTGTTATGAAAGAAAAAGAAATGGACATGTAAAGGCTGACTATCCCAATCTAAAGTACAAGAATAAGTATGATGACAAGGACAAAAATTATAAAAATTCCCAGAAGGAAACTTTTACTACTTCTAAGGATAGCTTAATTGACTTATAATCGTCTCATGATGAAAATCCTAATAAAGAAAATATTCATTTTGTGAAAAACACATCTAAGGTAACACTAAACAGCCTGAACATTATGCTTACTATTCTGGAGATGAAATTGATTTTGAAAAAATGATAAATGAGGGAATGTTTGAATATTGAAAACTGCTAAAAGACACTTGTAATGATCTAAAAGATAAATAAAAATATTTAACAACATGCTTTTATTCCCACTGTTAAATCTTAACGTTCTATAGAAAATAGACAAAATTATCAACTGTATAAGGAAAAAAATGAAATGAAATTTTCAAATGAAGAATTGAAAAAGGATTTAGAAATATTTACCGATGGAAAATAAATATTAGACAAAATTATTATTAAATAATTTTCTATTAAGTATACTACTGGAATAAGATACCAACCAGCAAAGAGGAATATGAAAAACATAAATTTTGTATCAAAATATGGAAGATCTAGTTTTATGCCCAATTCTTGAAAATTTTATGCATGTTCCACCCATGTAAAATATTCTAATATTTCATGTTTTTTTGGACCAAATAAATTCTATTTTTCAAATAATTTACATACTAATTATAGGGAAAACATGAAGAAAATGTGGGTTCCCAATGCTCTTATTACTAATGTTATTGGACCGAAAAAAACCTGGGTACCAGGATATTTTCTTGTCTAATATGTTTTTGAAGGAAAATTGTTTAAAGAGTTCTTATTAATGATTATGGTACCATAACAGTGGATTTTTAAGACACATGATAGAAGACTACTCATGCTTCAAGAACCTGATAAATATTTAGGGTGGGTATGTCACTTTCAGTGAAAATGATAAAGGAAATATAATTATCCTTGTACAAATTCATAACTCTAACTCAGTTATAATTTATAAAGTAGTTATTGTTTATTAATTAAAATAAAACCTACTTTGTATCTCTCAGTTATGTGATATTGGTTTTATGGTTAAATTTTAAAATGATGCATGAAATTTTTTTAATTATAAAAATAAGTTGGTATTTTCTGATTTTAGAAATTATATTTTTATGTTGTTTATTTGGATTATTTAATTTCTCAAAATGTTTCTTGTTGAATAATTTTCATAAAGATTCTACGCTTTGGAATAGGAGACTAAGAAACTGTAATATAAACTCACATATAATGCTTACTAGTAAAGGCTTAGTCAAGGATCTACCCAAACACGAGTTTTTAAATGAAAAAGTCTGTAATCCTTGTCAAAAGGCTAAACATCAAAAAATATATTTCAAACCAAAGAATGATGTTTCAAATTCTCAACCTCTCAAGTTGGTTCACATGGACTTGTTTGTACATTCTCAAATTTCAAGTATAAGTGGGAAGCACTATTTCTGTGTTCCAATAGATGACTACTCCAGATATACTTAAAACTTTTTCTTGGTTCACATAAGTGAATATTTCTCTCACTTCACCAAGTATACTATAACTATATAAAATATTAGTGGTCTTAGAATTAAAACCCTAATAAGTGACTAGAGCCCTATGTTTGAGAACCGAGATGTTGAATATTTTTTCTCACAAAATTTCTATAGTCATAACTACTTTGCCGATAGGACACCCCATAAAAATGGAGTTATATAAAGAAGAAATAGAACCCTCTAAGAAATTGATAGAACCATGATTAGTGAGTAGACCTACCTATATACTTTTGGGAAGAATATTTCAATACAACATGCTATATAGTCAATAAAATCTTGATAAAGACTAACCGTAAGAGAACTCTTTATGAGTTGTGTAACAATAGAAATCCAAAGGTTAACTACTTCCATGTTTTTGGTTGCAAAGTCTATATTCTTAGAACTGAGGATAATTTGGACAAAACTTCCTCCAAGAGTGATGAAGTAATTTTCCTAGGTTATTCAATTTCTAGTAATGCCTATAGATTCTTAAATAAGAGAACCAAATGCGTGGATGAATCTATAAATTTCATGTTTGATGAGACATATCAACTTGATCCAAAGACTTCTCTAAAAATATTGAGGATGAAATGTCAAATCTGGACATCGATACTAAATCCTTTGACAATACTTTGAAGAAATATTTTAAAACATCCAGTTCTATAAATTCTCTAGACTCTTTTCATAATGAACTTGAATATGTAGAGGAATCAAAAGTGAATAGCCCTTCTTTTTCTAGACTTGTTATAACTCATCAAAACCATCCTTTAGATGTAACAATTAGATATTTAGAGAAAGGAACTTAGACTAGAGATTCTCTCAGAAATCAGGTTGAACATCAAGAATTTCTATCACAACTTGAACCTCAGAACATCAATTATGCTATTAATGATGAATATTGGGTGATGGATATGAAAGAAGAATAAAATTAATTTGAAAGAAAAAAAGTCTTGAAACATGTAGATATTCCCAAAGACACCTTGACAATAGGTACAAAATGGGTTTTTAGGAATAAAGTAGATAAAGCTGGTAATGTAGTTATAAAATAAGCTAGATTGGTAACACAAGGTTATAATCAAGAAGAGTGGATTGAATATAAGGAAACCATTGATCTAGTAGCTATACTTGTGGACATTAGAATATTTCTTTCTTATGTAGAAAATATAGATTTAAATATTTATCAAATGGATTTCAAGTATCCATTATTAAATGGTTATCTAGTTAAGAATGTTTTTTTGAAAAACCCCCTAGTTTTAAAAATCCCCACTTTCTAATATCAAGTTTTTAAATTAACTAAAGTTTTATATGGCTTAAATAAAGATCTAAAATCTTGGTATGATAGGCTCATCATTTTTATTATTTCTTAAGGGTTTACCAATGGTGTTGCTGATGCTACCCTTTTTATAAAAAAAATTCCAAAGATATTTTAGTAGTAAAAATTTATGTAGAGGATGTTATTTTTGGATTCTCTAAATTTTTTTATATGACGATTTTTCAGAAATTATACATATTGAACTTGAAATGAGTTTAATGGGTGAACTCAAATTCGTTCTTGGATTTCAAATATTTCAAAATAAAGAAAGTATTGTTTTGAATCAATGAAAATATACTAAAGATATTTTAAAAAAATTGTCTTTAAAAGAACTAAGAGTAGTGACACTCAAATTATAAGGCCCCAGCCTTAAACCTTACTTAATCTTGAGTTATTATGAGATTACACATTGAGGATCTTTTCAGGTTTAGAGTTTTAGAGAATTAGATCATAAAACTTGCATTACATTCCATATTTAAACAAAATGGTTACATAAAGATAGTATTCATTTTTCCCATCAACGGAAACATATTTAAAATAAAACATGGATTCTTTCTTGACACTTCCTTGACACTATCATCATATCATGTACCTTTCCCTTGACCTGTGAAAAACATTTCAAAAAACTTGGGATGATCATAAAAAAGCTCAGTAAGGGATATAAAAATATGGAAAAGAAACATGAGTACATATATACATAAGAATGAAATAATACTTTACCCATAAAGCATAAGCACTTTGACAGACATCATCAAATCATGAATAAATCATAGAAATCATAAGACATAAAGGTAACTTGAGCCATTCATAATATTCTTACGTAGGGAGTAACCCTCTGGGTTACGTTTGGAATACCCATCATAGTATATTCCCTAAATCTCTTCGGAGAAACCTTAATGTTTCATTCCTTCGCGTTACCCAATGCATTGGAGAGTTATATTGGGCTCACCCGCCCTTAGTTTATCACGAAACCACCCGTCTTCATAATAATGCCCAAGAACCACAACATAATCGTATCACATAAAACATGCATAAAGGAAACATAAAATTTCCACCTTTAAATCACAAGATATCAATACAACACATTGATATAAAAAAATTATGAAAACCATTTTCAATACCAAAATAAAATAAAAGTAAAAAATGGTATTTATTTTTCTTTTAAAAAAAATTACAGCTTGTAGAGGAAGCCGAAACTCAAATAATAGTCACGGCGGCGGAGAAGTCATTGTCGCCGCATACGTACGACAAAAACATTCCCTTTTGTCGTTTAGTAAAACAATTAGTATAAAAAAAGATTCCTTTTGGATAAACATAATATTCCAAGGGGTTTATACACTGTATAAAATAAGGTTGTGTATAAAACAAAATATGCCTCAATGAAAGGAGATTGAGATGAAGTCCCTTACAAAGAATACTTTTTTAAATAAAATAGATATATTATGTGTATTCACTATAAGTACACATAAAAAAGTACAAATAAAATATAGGACATAATAATATCATGACATAATTTGAAAGTAGGAGATTAACCCAAAGAATGGAAATTGGGTTAAGAAGTTCCCTTACCTCGGGTCCGACTTGACTTGATCGTTCTTTAATGTCCTGAATAATAAACTTGAGTTAATTTCTACTTTCTTAAGAACCTTTTTCAAGTTTATTATTCCTTTTATATCAATTATTACCATGTTATGAACATTATGTAGTCATTTAAGTTAATAACGGTCGTTTTGTCGTTATTTGGTACTTGAGTCAAAAGTGAACTTCTTATATTTACAAGTTGTTCACATTGTCAAATATCCATTATCTCAAGAATGATATTCATGATTTATATGCCATATATTAAATATATATCCAGTATATACAAGCATTTATAATATTATATAATCATTTAGAGGTAAGAAATGAAATGCACCGTTTATGGAGACAGTAAGCCGTACGTACGCATGAACACTACATTAATTTCTATGTCATATTAATGGAATTAAAACATAATGATACATAATAGTATTTTAATTACATTATGGTATCATATATAATATCATTAAATATATCCTTTATATGTACCATATATGGTATTAACGAATCAAATCACTTTGGGGGGCGGTAATCCGCACTTCCTAAAATGAAGATATTGCGTATACCCATAATGGAATCCATAAAGGTATGCTATAAATGATAAATACAGAAGATTAAGGAAAACATAAAAATATTATATATCATATATAAATATAGTGACATCTTAATGGCCACCTTTGAAGGTGTTAGAAAAATATTGAACAATCATCGTTTCGTGAGACAGAAATTCGCCATCCACGGAAACAGTATGTTCTTTAACCATTAGATATAGGTGTGTGTAAGTGTAGCTCGAATAATTCTTATAAAAAAATCCTAGTATATTTAAGATACTGGAGTTTTTACAAAATAAATGAATAAAAAGTGTTTAGGGGGTTGGAGAAGCAAAATAAAATAAAAGGACTCAAGTGAAGACATTACCTTAAAATCGGGTAACTCCCTTTGGTTTGAGCTCAATGGCTTTTTTGGGAAGACATCTGCACAATGTTAGGATTCTAAGAGTTATATAGGGATGTGGAGAGACAAAATGGGCAGGGGTTTGCCAAGCCAAAGGATTTGGAAGTGTGGGTAAGGAGGTAGAGGTGGGGGCCTTTTATAAGAGGAGAGGAGGGGCACTCTTGGAAAGTAAAGAAATGTTCCTTTATTTTAAAATGAGTTTTGGATTTAAAAGGTCCCACATTGATATAATTCGAGGTTTAGGTGATAATGGTTCGAAATCCACCCATCCAATATGTTTTGGACATGTTTAGGTCATAGATTTTACAATATATTTTCATTTTATTTAAATCTTTTATTAATGAGGTAATCACTGCATCATCATGATGTCATAAATAATTTAATTTATTTAATGTCTAAAAATTATAAAAAAATATCATGATGTATGAAATATTTTGAGCTTACTAATGAATATTTATAGTAAAAATACTGACTTATATAACCTCATTTAAAAATTGTTTTAGTAAAACAACTCATGTTTGTGTCATTTTAATTTTAACATTAAATAAAAATATATTAATGTCATTTTCCTACCAAAGTGGCTCCATGGGGTCCCCAAGTTGAACCATGGATTTTCTTGGTCGTCCATGACACATCCAATAAGGGTAGGACTTGTATCTAGGTATTTTAATTTTATTATAATATCATTTTTGCCTTAAATTGCACTAATTACCTCTAATCGCGATTAAAAACATAATAAGTTACTATTCTCCAAAAAATTAATTTAATCCCATTGAACCAAATTTTACTTCTTAATGACAACCATGTATGTTGTATTTTTGAAATTCAAAACACAGAGGTGGTAAAATTTCATTTAAATGGAAAATCAGTTTTTATAAGTACCACTTAGTGGTTTGAATATTCATCAAAAATTGAAGTTTTTCAGAAAAATACCAAAAATTCACCCTAAGATATATTTGATATTCCGAATTCAAAAATTATGTCTATTTTACAGAATTCAAAACATATAAGTTATATTAATTAATTTAATAATTAATTCCCGCTGTCAGAGAAAATAGCGTGTTTTTATGAAACAATAAGTATCAAAAGATTGACACTAGTTTAAGTCCATTTTCAAAGTGAAATTAATTCCAATGACCAGTATTGGATTAAATGGTAAAAATATATTCTAATTGAACTTTAAAACCAATTCAAAAGATAATCTGACCATATAAATAAATTATATTAAAAAAGAGCTTTTGAATTAAAATACAACATTTTTCACTATTCATTAAAAAAATGAACTTTATCGGAAAAATACCAAAAATTCACACAAAGTAAATTTTGATGTCCCAATCATAAAGAATAAGTTTATTTTGACAAACATAGATTATAAAATTGTCAAAATATATATTTAAAAATGGTTTTCCATCAAAAGATAGTAAAACGATCTTTTAAAAATATTAGTGTATTCCATGCTTAAGATTGGATTTATTCTCATTTTAAGCCTCTAAAACACTATCTAATTCACTAATAGACAAAGATAAAAATATCTATTATTTATTACTTACTTGGGATGTTACATCCTTCCCCCCTTTAGAAAATTGCATCCCCACAATTTATTTACTTATCGAATAAATGGGGGTACTTATCCCTCATTGCATTTTCATATTCCCATGTTGCCTCTTCCATCATGTGGTTTTTCCAAAAAACCTTTACCTGATTAATCAACTTTTTCCGTAACACTTTCTCCCTGTGGTCAAAAATCTACACCGGTTGTTCCTCATAAGATAGATTATCTTCCAGGTGAACTACCTATGGACTCAAAACATGAGATAGATCTGGAATGTACTTTCTCAGCATCGAAACATGAAAAACATTATGTACCTGAGATAAACTCGGAGGTAAAGCCACTCGGTATGCAACTGATCCAACTCTCTACAGGATTTCATATGGTCCAATGAACCTTGTACTCAGCTTTACTTTCTTACCAAATCGCATCACACTTTTCCATGGTGATACTTTGAGAAAAACATGATCACCTCCCTCAAAAGAGAGATCCTTCCTCCTATTGTCCGCATAACTCTTCTGCATGCTCTGAGTTGTTCTCATGTGTTTCTGTATCAGCTGAACTTTTTCTGCCATCTCTTCTACCAATTCTGGTCCCATCAGCTTCCTTTCACCCACTTCATCCCAAAAAGCTGGAGTTTGACACCGCTTCCCATATAACGCCTCAAATGGTGCCATCTGTATACTGGAATGAAAACTGTTATTATAAAAAACTCAACCAAAGAAAGATGTTGGTCCCAACTTCCCTGATAATCCATCGAACAAGCACGTAGCATATCTTCCAAAGTCTGAATTGTTCGTTTTGACTGCCCATCTGATTTAGGATGAAAAGATGTACTAAAATTTAATTCAGTACCAAACAACTTCTGAAGGCCTTTCCAAAAGTTAGAAGAAAACCTGGGATCACGATAAGATACAATGGAGAGAGGAACTCCATGCAACCTAACTATCTCTTTAAGGTACAAAAGGGAATGTTGATCTTGGGAAAATGTATCTCGTATAGAAAGTAAATGAGCAGATTTAGTCAAGCGATCAATAATAACCCAGATTCCATTATTACCTCGAGGTGTCTTCGGCAATCCCACAACGAAGTCCATAGATATATTCTCCCATTTCCATTCTAGTACTGGTAAAGGATAAAGCATCCCTTTCGGTAACTTCCGCTCTGCTTTAACCTGTTGACATGTCAAACACTTCACAGTAAAATCAGCAATATCTCTTTTCATTCCATCCCACCAGTAATACTCCCGTAGATCTCTGTACATCTTAGTACTGCCAGGATGAACTGAAAACAGAGAACTATGAGCTTCACATAACAACTCTCTCTTCAACTGTGAATCACAAGGCACACACAATCTCTTCCCAAGTCTTAAAACACAATCATTATCAGTGTTTAATTCAGACAACTTACCCTTCTGAACCAGATCTACCTTTTTCTGCAACTCATTGTCTTGCTTCTGTGCTTTCTTGATTCTGTCTGATAGAGATGATCATACTGATACCTGAAACAAAACAGAAGAACTTCCTGCACCAACAACTTCTATGCCAAAGTTCATCAAATCCTTAACCAAAGGATCACGTTCCAAACACGACATTGTTAATGAAGCATTACTTTTTCGACTCAAAGCATCAGCCACTTTATTTTCTTTTCCCGGATGGTAATGAATTATACAATCATAATCCTTGATTAATTATAGCCATCTCCTCTTTCTCATGTTTAATTATTTCTGAGTGAATATATACATTAAACTTTTCTAATCGGTATATATTTCACACTTTACTCCATACAAATGACGCCTCTAAATTTTTAGAGCGAAAACTACAGCAGCTAATTCAAATCATGTGTAGGGTAATTTACCTCATGAGTTTTCAACTGACGTGAAGAATAAGTAATTACCTGATCATTATACATTAGGAAACAACCAAGTCCTTTCAATGAAGCATCACTATAGATAACAAACTCACCATTCCTGGAAGGTAGTGCCAAAACTGGAGCATTCACCAATCTTCTTTTCAATTCCTGAAAACAATCATCACATTCTTTTGTCCAGATAAACTTAACACCCTTCCGAGTTAGCTTAGTCATTGGACTAGACAACCATGAAAAATTTCTAACAAACCATCGGTAATAGTCTGCCAAACCAAGGAAACTATGAACCTCCATTACATTTGTGGGTCTTTTCCATTCTTCAACAACCTTTGTTTTTGCAGGATCAACAATTATCCTATCTTTAGAAACAATGTGACCAAGGAAAGAAATTTGTTGCAACCAAAACTCACACTTGCTGAATTTCCCATACAATTTATTTTCTTTTAAGGTTTTCAAGATAACCCTTAAATGACTTTCATGCTCCTCTTTACTTTTAGAAAACACCAAAATATCATCAATAACACAACCACCATTTATCACCTGATTCAACTGAGCCATCACTGCAGTAAACTGCTCAATTCTGATTCTGACCATCTCAGCATAATGATTTGGAAGGTCATTTCCCTCAGTATGCCTTCACAAAAAAGCTTCTCTATTTTTTCTACGAAAAACCATTCTTAACGCTGAAATACCTTAGGTGAAGCAACATGGTAATCTTCAAATGCTATATCATTTCAATTTGACCACAAAAAAAATATTTTTGGATAATCATTTAATAGAATTATAACTCCTAAAGTTATCTAAACCGACCTCTGATACCAACTATAAGGCCCCAGCCTTAAACCTTACTTAATCTTGAGTTATTACAAGATTACACATTGAGGATATTTTCAGGTTTATAGTTTTAGAGAATTAGATCATAAAACATGCATTACATTCCATATTTAAACAAAGTGGTTACATAAAGATAGTATTCATTTTTCCCATCAAAGGAAACATATTTAAAATAAAACATGGATTCTTTCTTGACACTTCCTTGACACTATCATCATATCATTAACCTTTCCCCTGACCTGTGAAAAACATTTCAAAAAACTTGGGATGAGCATAAAAAAGCTCATTAAGGGATATAAAAATATGGAAAAGAAACATGAGTACATATATACATAAGAATGAAATCATACTTTACCCATAAAACATAAGCACTTTGACATACCTCATCAAATCATGAATAAATCATAGAAATCATAAGACATAAAGGTAACTTGAGGCATTCATAACATTCTTACGTAGGGAGTAACCCTCTTGGTTACGTTTGGAATACCCATCACAGTATATTCCCTAAATCTCTTCGGAGAAACCTTAACATTTCACTCCTTCACGTTACCCAATGCATTGGAGATCTATATCAGGCTCACCTGCCCTTAGTTTATCACGGAACCACCCGTCTTCATAATAATGCCCAAGAACCAAAACATAATCATATCACATAAAACATGCATAAAGGAAACATAAAATTTCCACCTTTCAATCACAAGATATCAATACAACACATTGATATAAAAACATTATGAAAATAATTTTCAATTCCAAAATAAAATAAAAGTAAAACATGGTATTTATTTTTATTTTAAAAAAAGTACGGCTTGTAGAGGAAGCCGAAACTCAAATAATAGTCATGGCGGCGGAGAAGTCATTTTCACCGCATAAGTTTGACAAAAACATTCCCTTTTGTCGTTTAGTAAAATGATTCGTATAAAAAAAATATTCATTTTGGATAAACATAATATTCAAAGGGGTTTATACACCATATAAAATAAGGTTGTGTATAAAACAAAGTATGCCTCAATGAAAGGAGATTGAGATGAAGTCCCTTAAAAAGAATATTTTTTAAATAAAATAGATCTATTATGTGTATTCACTATAAGTACACATAAAGAAAGTACAAATACAAGATAAGACATAATAATATCATGACATAATTTGAAAGAAGGAGATTAACCCAAAGAATGGAAATTGGGTTAAGAAGTTCCCTTACCTCGGGTCCGACTTGACTCGATCGTTCTTTAATGTCCTGAATAATAAACTTGAGTTAATTTCTACTTTCTTAATAACCTTTTTCAAGTTCATTATTCCTTTTATATCACTTATTACCATGTTATGACCATTATGTAGTCATTTAAGTTAATAACGGTCCTTTTGTCGTTATTTGGTACTTGAGTCAAAAGTGAACTTCTTATATTTACAAGTTGTTCACGTAGTCAAATATCCATTATCTCAAGAATGATATTCATGATTCATATGACATATATTTAATATATATCTATTATATACATGCTTTTATAATATTACATAATCATTTAGAGGTAGGAAATGAAATGCACCGTTCATGGAGACGGTAAGTCGTACGTACGCATGAATGCTACTTTCATTTCTATGTCATATTAATGGAATTAAAACATAATAATACATAATAGTATTTTAATTCCAGTATGGTATCATATATAATATCATTAAATAAATCCTTTATACGTACCACATATGGTATTAATGAATCAAATCACTTTGAGGGGGCGGTAGTCCGCACTTCCTAAAATGAAGATATCGCGTATACCCATAATGGAATCCAAAAAGGTATGACATAAATGAAAAATACAGAAGCGTAAGGAAAACATAAACATATTATATATCATATATAAATATAGTTACATCTTAATGTCCACCTTTTAATGTGTTAGAATAATATTGAACAATCTTCGTTTCATGAGACAGAAATTCTCCATCCACGGAAACAATATCTTCTTTAACCATTAGATGTAGGTGTGTGTAAGTGTGGCTCGAATAATTCCTATAAAAACATCCTAGTATATTTAACATACTGTATTTTTTACAAAAGAAAAGAATAAATAGAGTTTAGGGGGTTGGAGAAGAAAAATAAAACAAAAGGACTCAAGTGAAGACATTACCTTAAAATCGGGTAACTCCATTTGGTTTGAGCTCAAAGGCTTCCTTGGGAAGACTTCTATGAAAAGTGAGGATTATAAGAGTTATATAGGGATTCATAGAGACAAAATGGGTAGGAGTTGGCCGAGCCAAAGGCTTTGGAAGTGTGGGTAAGGAGGTAGAGGTGGGGGCCTTTTATAAGAGGAGAGGAGGGGCACTCTTGGAAAGTAAAGAAATGTTCCTTTATTTTAAAATGCGTTTCGGATTTAAAAGGTCCCACATTGATATAATTCAAGTTTAAGGTGATAAGAGTTCTAAATCCACCAATCAAATAGGTTTTGGACATGTGTAGGTCATAGATTTTACATTATCTTTTCATTTTATTTAAATCCTTTATTAATGAGGTAATTGCTGCATCATCATGATGTCATAAATAATTTAATTTATTTAATGTCTAAAAATTATAAAAAAATATCATGATTTAGTCAATATTTTGAGATTTCTAATGAATATTTATAGTAAAAAATCTGACTTTTATAACCCCATTTAAAAATTGTTTTATTAAAACAACTCATGTTTGTGTCATTTTAATTTTAACCTTAAATAAAAAGATATTAATGTCATTTTCCTAACAAAGTGGCTCCATGGGGTCCCCAAGTTGACCCATGGCTTGTCTTGGTCGGCCATGACACATCCAATAATGGTAGGACATGTGTCTAGGTATTTTCATTTCATTATAATATCATTTTTTCCTTAAATTGCACTAATTACCTCTAATCGCGATTAAAAACTTAATAAGTTACTATTCACCAAAAAATTATTTTAATCCCATTGAAGAAAATTTTACTTCTTAATGACAACCATGTATGTCGGATTTTTGAAATTAAAAACACAGAGGTGGTAAAATTTCATTTAAACGGAAAATCAGTTTTTATAAGTACCACTTAGTGGTTTCACTATTCATCAAAATTGAAGTTTTTCAGAAAAATATCAAAACTTCACCCTAAGCTATATTTGATATTCCGAATTCAAATTTTATGTCTATTTTAAAAAATTCAAAACATATAAGTTATATTAATTAATTTAATAATTAATTCCCGCTGTCAGAGCAAATAACGTGTTTTTATTAAACAATAAGTATCAAAAGATTGACACTAGTTTAAGTCCAATTTCAAAGTGAAATTAATTACAATGACCACTATTGGATTAAATGGTAAAAATATATTCTAATTGAACTTTAAAACCAATTCAAAAGATAATATAACCATATAAAAAAATTAGATTAAAAAAGATGGTTTGAATTAAAATACAACATTTTTCACTATTCATTAAAAAAATGAACTTTATCGGAAAAATACCAAAAATTCACACAAAGTAAATTTTGATGTCCCAATCATAAAGAATAAGTTTATTTTGACAAACATAGCTTATAAAATTGTCAAAAGATATATTTAAAAATGGTTTGCCATCAAAAGATAGTAAAACAATCTTTTAAAAATATTTGTGTATTCCATGCTTAAGATTGGATTTATTCTCATTTTAAGCCTCTAAAACACTATCTAATTCATTAATAGACATAGATAAGAATATATATTATTTATTACTTACTTGGGATGTTACACAAAAGAATACCACTTGTAAGTTGGACCTTGAGGAATATTCTAAATCTGTTGATAAAACCAATTATAGAGGAATGATTGAGAGTTTACTTTACTTAACTACTAGTTTTCTAGGTATTATGTTTAGTTTGTTCATGTGTGCACATTTTCAAGAAAACCCAAAAATAATATCATTTAAATTATTTATAAAGGATTTTTAAATACCTCAAATATACAACCAATTTAGTACTATTTTATCCTAGAGGAAAACATTTGGATTTAGTGAGTTATTCTAATGATGACTTCGGTGGCTGTAAGTTAGATATAATGAGAACATCTGGAACATGTCACATTTTGGGAAAGTCTCTAGTTTCGTGGTGTAGTAATAAACAAAATTCTATTTCATTATCTACCACTGAAGCTAAATACATAGCTACTAGTAGTTATTGTGCACCTATTTTGGAGATAAAACACATATTACTAGACTATGAATATAAATTCAGACATGTCAATATAAATTGTGATAACACAAGTGCTATTAATATTTCTTAGAATCATATTTCACGTTATAGGACAAAAAAATTTGATGTAAGACATCAATTTTTGAGATAACACTATCAAATTGGTTATATAACTTTATATATCATTAAGACTGAAGATCAGCTTGATGACATTTTAACTAAGACATTGAACAATAAAAGAATGAAATACATCAAACATGAGTTAGGAATTATTAATCAATAGAACCTTATATTTTTACTTAATTTATAATTTTAATTGATATTTTCATAATAACACTGAGAGTACGAAGATGACTTTGTCATGCTGACATTGATGACATTTTCATTCCAACATAGTGTTCATGCCTACATAATTGATTTTTTCAAGCCGACATAGTTTTTAGGCTAGCATGAACACATTAACACACCGACACCATCAATGTTATGAAAAATATGTCATGCCAACACTGATGAAACACTATTTTTATCCGTTTTATGTTTTTACCAAAGACAAACTATTTCATTAATATTGTTGAATCTGGTTTATGATTTCATGATTTTTTTTTGATTTCAAAAACCCTAAATGATTTAAATTTGATTTGATCCACTATACTCCTTTACCCTTACAATCACATAGTCATTTCTCTCTCTACCCTTGACCTTTCACCTTCCGAACATCAAAATTAACTATTGGAATGGTGTGTGTGAAGTGATTTGTTAAAGGTGGAGAGTATCTGGAAACTATGAAATAGGCAGGGAACAGAAAAAATAATTTTCACCTATGAATCATACTTTAGAGAACAATTTAGTGACTCTTGAAAAGGATGTTCTTGCAAAATGGGTATTGGAAAGAAAGTTTTGGATTCTCAGGGTGTAACAGGATCATGGATGGCTTGATTGATTGTCAGACAATTAAATAACATTCTATCTAACATTTTTTCATGAATTATACTTGAATATGGAGTTCTTACTAGAAGGAAGTTATGTTTATTGGATTAAGTCCATAGTGAAAGGAAATATAATTTCTTATTCATCAAGAAATTGTGATTAATGTCTAAAAGTCCCTTGTGAGGGTGTGTGTGATGATTATTAGGGTACCTCTCTTTCTGATAGTGATATTTTATTATTTTAGACTACTCTGAAATAGCATAATGATATTGATGAGAAGATGGGACCCATTTCTATAGAGTTAGATAGGGAGTGTATAATTTTGATAATTTTTATACAACATAATATCTGTTATAGGAATGGGAAAATTTCATCACTAATGTATCAAGATGTCTACTTGGTTTATCTAATGAGAAATTGGATTAAGGTAAATCTATGTAGAAACATTGTTGTTCAAATAAATGAAATTATCAAGCATTCATGAAAAACCAATTCCCGATTTTATCAAAGGTTAATATCAGCTATGTTAAAATAGAAATGTTGTGTTAGGGGAGAAGATGATATTTTTTCTGAGTGCATTGGGATCTGACTTAGTAAAGTGATTTGTGAAAAGTTGAAGATCAACTCAAACCCATGAAGAAAGAATGGAGTAGAGATGAAGACAATATCTGTGATAAGTTGAATCCAGTGGAATATCCAACTAGGACTAATAACATGGATGCTGCTGGTGTGGGACCAGATGTGGAAGTTGTTTACTCTTCAAAAGAAGAAGATGATCCTGCCAAACCAGTTAGAGATCTAGGGTCACCTATCGATTATAGTGGTGATCCTAACACCCCTTAATCATACAAAGGTTTTTCTTTTTTAACCTCTTAGTCCTCCACTTGCCTTACCCTCTGATGAGTGCACACTTGAAGACAATTCATATGATGATATATAAGTCTCAGGTAGTGTGTAATATGTAAGTAGATCCGGTGACTCTAAAGAATAAGAAGAAGTAAGTGAAGAAGATGAAAGTGGCAGTGGAAGAGGCAGTGGTTGTGTAGAGGGAGAATGTGAATAAAATGATGAAAAAATGGAAGTGAAGAGAATGTATCTGGACTTAATGATGATAAAGGCAGTGATGAAGGTAGTGAAAGTGATGGTGACCATCATAAACTTGATCAAGGTGGATATGTAGAGATGGTTAAAGCTGTGGTTCAGGAATGGTTGGAAGAACCTCCTGAAGTTTTTTTTGATGAATTATAAAATGATGAAGTTCATGATGATGTGGAAGTTCAAGTGATTCCTACAACTTAGTTATTTTATTAATTATGGAGACCTCATGTTGAAGGTGAGAAACTGGAGTGGAGAGATCAGATTGGGGGGGATCCTCAAGAAAGGAGAGATCAATCTGACGGAGAGCATCAACTTGGAAGAGTAATAATTCACACTACCAATCCTTTGGATAATAATGTAATGATTTAATGGGCGAGGAATCCTAGGTATGTAGCACAAGGTTTGGATTATGAAGACTTAGAGGATACGGTATTTGTACATGTTCCTAAACAATCATTGGCTGAGACTCTTCCTAGTGACTCTATCACTAAATAAGTTTTGGAAAGGTTTAAGGAAGAAGTTTGTTCAACAGTAAGTGTATCAGTTCAATATAAGATGGTCCATGAGATTAAATAATCTAGAAGGAAAAACATTGAGATATGTAAATAATTATACACTCTCAGATCTTCAATAACAAAAATGAAGTAGTTTGGGAAATATATTTAGGTTCGATGTCAGACAGTGGGTGTGAGTGAGGCTGATGCAGCTAATGTTTCAAAGAAAGAAATAGAAGAGATTCCAACAAACCTAATCACATATTATGAGATAATTGTTGAAAAATACTTCCATGTTGTGAAAATAAATTATTTGAACTTAGAGTATAAAGGCTTTGTGGAGACTATTTTTAAATATTTGAAGACTCATACCTCAGCCTGCAAATAATTTTTTTCCATTTTTTCAAAGACGGTTTATTGGTTCCCAGTACCCATACACACAATCCCAAAATTTGACATTTCAAAATTCAAATTCAAACCAAACCACTGACGATCAAACTCCACGTTCCACACCTCGATCAGAGAGCCCATCATCACACATCTCCATCAATGCAGGTCATCGGCAAGACCATTGGAAGCACCGTCACTGGAGACAGCATGTCGGAGAAACCCGTCAGAATCGCCCTCAGTGTCATCCTCAAATTCACCACTGTCTCATGGAGACAAACTGTCATCGATCCATCAAGGTGGACACTACCAAGGACGACCATCACCCACCCCACAGTCAAGATCAACAAAAACATACAACATACAAATGGGAACTTCATCAGAGAACCACCGAAGGAGAACCCGATCTCCATCGACATCCTCCAGGCTGACGCATCCAACACATTCACCGCATCACCGCAAACATCAGAAATCACAGAATACATATGAAAGGAAACACAATGCCTTCAAAAATCACAAACATCCAAAAAACCAGAAAATCCATACTTCACCTCACCAAGAAACGAGAGGAAAAGAAGAAGAAAAAGCATTTCCGAAGCGGTCGCAAGTGGATCCACGAAATGAAAAAAGATTTCACCGTAAACCAAACCATACCTCACACGGAGCACCACCACCTGCAAAACCCCACCTTCCATGACCTTCGAGAAGCATCTGCAGAAGATCTCGAAAGCAGGGAAAGAGCAGACATGAGTCACCAATGAAGCTTTATCGTTCATTCCAAAAAACAAATCACCCACCATCACCAAAAACCGCCTATCCAAGCACCAAACGAGAGAATCAAGGAAACAAATCGAACCAAATCAGGATCCCGGTGCCACCAACCACAAAATCAAAAAAGGCAACACTCAACCTCCAACACCCAGATCTATGGAGGAAGTGACGAACTCGAACCGTCGGCTAGGATCTCAGGCGCAGAATCAACACTGTGCAAGAAGAAACACCAGTGCGCGCAATAAGAGCCAAAAAAGGACCACAATAGCAGAGAGCACCACCTCGAACCACCAAATCCGGGAGAAGAAGGAGAGAAGATCCAGGATGGGGAGGGCGGTGCGAGACGAACCCTAAAGTGTCGTTGATCCCCTTGAGGACTCATACCTCAGATTCTACTGATGTTCATTCAAACTTTGGTCATACTTCTTAGTCCTTGGACATTGAGGCAGTTCGAAATGTTGTTAAAGAATAACATCAAGCTCTCTTTGATGCTTTTGAATTAGACAACCTTGTAAAGATTGAGAAAAATAGTGACCATGTTCATGATATGGTCGGACTCAATTCCAAGAGCATTGATACTACCAATGATCAGATCCCATAAAAGATGGATTACTATTTCAAGAAGATCATTACCAAGAATCAGTTGACTAGTCTTTTAGGTATTTAATAGAGAACCTTTCATTGCTTCCAATAACCCAAGACTTTAAAGACCAAGTACAGAATTTGAAGGACTTCACCCCTACTTTGGATAACTTTATGTAGAATAAAGATGATTTTTAGAAATCTATGAAGTATGGTGGTGAAATAATTATGTATTTCATCATGGGATTGAAGCTATACCTTCATGTTAAAAGTGAAGAAATTGTATTTCCTTCTGCTTCAAATATTAAACATTTTGGATTCATGAATCCACCTCAGATGTTAGTTGCTCAAGCCTTGGCTTAGATTCGGTTAGTGATCCATGAGAAGTATACCCTCAAATGTTTTCACATTGAAAACCTAGCATTGTACGTAATGTTACAGAAGGAGTGATCCTACCTCCTCTGAAAATTTCATCAGAACCCCCAGCTTCTATGCCACCACCTATATTGACCCCTCTATGAAAGGGAAGGAACCTCTTAATCCTAAGAAGTAGTGTGGATAACTCTTTGATAGGGCTGTTTGGTTTTATTTTATTATCTTTTCCTAATGATTTTTAATAAATTGTAATACATTGATTAATGAAATTTTGTGCTTATGTCTTTCATCAATTTTTTCCTCTCTCTTACTCTCTGATATATCTTATTAATTTACTTTCCTTTCATTGATGATTTTATTCTTTGATACCATTTTCACTTTTTGATAATCCCAAAAGGGTGAGAATAGTTTGGCATTATCCTTATTTACTTTACCTTTGATATCACTCTTAGGTATTTAATTTTTCCTTTGATATTATTATTATTTATTTTTCCTCTGAAACTTATCTATATATTGAGAAAATTAATCAATAATGGGATATGATTAGTAGAATGATTATATTCCATATAAAATGATTGTACTAAATAATGAAATGATCTGTGATCATCAAAATGGGGGAGATTTTTGACCCATAGGAAATGGTTTGCCACCCTCCCTAATATTAATGGTTTTAATTATCACAAAACATGTCATATCCCATTAATCATGTCTAATAATTTCAATAATGTTTATTTAAGTTTAAATTTGTTTAGTTATGATTATATATGATCACATATAAGTTTAGCACATTCTATTAATATTTATGTTCTAATATAGTCCAATTAGAAATATTTTCTAAGAATGATAGACTGACACCGATAGAAGAGATGAGATACCAAAAGTTAAACTGAGTCACCAAAAATATGATATGACTCATTGGTAGATGACTCACCGATAGAGCAACTGAGATGCTAATATACCGACTATCTCACCGATAGTTTTAAAGACCTACCGATCCATGGAACTAAGGATGCAAGAACCTACTGATACAAGGACTTACCGACGCATGGACCTACCGATGCAAGGTCCTACCAATACAAGGACCTTCCGATGAAAGGACCTACCGACACTAGGACCTACAGACAGAAGGACCTACTGACTCAAGGGCCTACCGATGCAAGGACCTACTAACAAAAGAACCTATCGAGGAAAGGACCTATTGACGCAAGGACCTACCGACCCAAGGATCTAACAACCCAAAGACATACTGACACAATGACCTACCAACACAAGGACCTACTGATGAAAGGACCTACCAATGCAAAGAACTACCCATGCAATGACATACCGACACATAGATAGACCGACAGAAGGAGACACTGATGGAATGAGTCACCGATAAGAGGATATACCCACAGAGGACTCACCGAAAGACTAATTAAATTTTATTTACTTAATAATAGTTATAACTCTCATATTTTGAGTTTTTTAATGAGACTGATTAGTTTAAAGTTTTTTTTGCAGAAATCTTAAATGATGATGTTAGAAGTACGAGGTAAAACATCTACCTAAAAACAAACACATTGTCAAGTTGTAAGGGTTTAAAAATAAATGGACTCAAGATGAAAGAGATATATACATATGAATCACATGAGGAAGACACACTTATAGATATGAGTAGTCATATTAAAAAAACCCCATGGGAAACATATAGAACGGAAGAACATATGGGTAATTCTTCATTCCTACTTGTTGTGATTCATAGAATAACTATTTATAAAAATTTCAATATCTCTTCTCTATCCATATAAATATATGGAGAAGATCATCTCATATTACTAAAAGACAGGATGCAGTGCTCCAAGACACTCTGTTTCAGTGTCTGTTTCCAGAAGTGGGCTCAATCTTCAACTTTGATACATGAAAGAGTCCAGAGTTGAACAACTTAACACTCAAAGCCTTCTAAAACATATATAATATTTATTACACTATTGTGTACATTTTAATTAAATTTCTGAGTAGTGTGTGAATCTTTCTTTAAAACACACACTGTCTCTTGCACTGTACTGGAAGATACTTGATATCCTTACACAATTATCTTTTAACACTTGTTTATCCCACAAAGAATTGTAGAAGTGGTCTATTGTGACCTGATTATATTTTTTTCCAATGAAGAACTGTGGTAGAGGTCTTGTGACCTAGAAAGTCGATGTACTATTGTGTAATCCCCATTCGAGTATGTGGATCAAAACCTTTATCTATATATTTCATGGTGGTTGGTGATCAAGAAGTTGAGAGGACTATGTCTTGGCTTGAGACCGAACCTCTTGTTTTATATCCTATGTGATTTCATATTTTGTTTTCTTTATTTTTACCTATACTTTTGAAAACTAAATTTCACTTTTATAGTTATTTTTGGATACTATTTATAAATATTTTGGATTATTAGATTAGTTTCAATAGTTTTACTAATATATCAGATTGTTACAACCGAGAAATAATCAATCTTCTGAAAAACATAATGAACATTCAGACTATTATAAATGAATATTCATCTTATTGACCACATTTTACTTACTGATATCAACCATGTTTTTCAGATGTTTGAATTTAAACTCACATAAGCATTAAATTTATGTTTTATGAAAATTTGAAAATGCTCGTAGGAGGTGGGTAAAAGATGGTAAAAAGTTCAATAAATTTTTTTAAATATCTATTCTTATTAAAAAATGACTCCAATGAATTAAATTGAACATATATAGGTATTATGTATCTATTTTGACCTTAAATAAATTTAAATAAAATAAATAATTATTTAAATAAAAAGTAGGTTTTAACCAATAACATAATGTTTTTCACTATTCATCAAAAATTTGAATGTTTTCAGAAAAATACCAAAAATTCACTCTAAGATAATTTTGATATTATGAATTCAAAAATTAAGTCCACCATGAAAAATAAAATTTATAAATTTCAAAATATAGGTATTAATATTCATAACAGCTAGTTTGATTGGTCACGGTGTGTTAGAATCTCGAAGTTGCGTACAATGCATGCGATTGAATTATTCTAAGGGAAACGTACCATGGAATATTTGGGTGTTAAATTCTTCCCTCATTCAAATAATTTCATGATCAAAATTTCTAGAATACTATCGCACAAAAAGATTTGGGTGGTTCTTCATCATAAGTTCCTCTGGTTCCCACGTTGCCTCTAATATCTTTTGGTTTCTCCATAGAACTTTTACCAGATGAGTCATCCAGTTTCTCATTAAATTTTCTCTAGTATTAAGAATTTTGGCAGGCTCTTCACAGTAAGACCGATCAGGTTCCAATTCAATTTCCTCATTGGAAAGTACATGAGTTAGGTAAGACATTTGTTTTCTCAACAGTGATACGTGGAACATGTAAAGACCCATAAATTTCAAGGGAAATTTTTTCTAAATTTTCTTTGGGATTTTAAGAGTATGATGTTTCTGATGGAACCTGATTCCAAGGCCCGGTTTTCCCAGAATCAGTTTCCAAAGATTAGATCGGGTAAATTCAGTGAACAAACGATTGGGTTTTCTTAACATTTGAACTGGTGCTCAGAATTGAAATCCGAGGGCACCGATGGAACCGCATCTCTGGTAATTGCTTAGGAATAATTTTCCTGGAATTGCATTTTCTCGGGAAGAGATGTTAAAAATGTGAGGAATAAGAATAAAATTGTTTTACAATTTATTTTTATTTATTTACAGTTGGTTAAGCGTTGTGGAAGAGGAAGATGAAAGGAAGTTGCGGTGGGGCCCACACAAGCCCCACCTTTTCAATTCCCTCAAACCTCCAATTTATGTTTTCAAACCCCCCATTATTTTGTAACTCACCCACACCCCAAATTTAATGGTAAGTTGTAACACCCCGAGATTTTATGAAAAATATTCTTTTTAATTTCATTAATGTATTGTGTTATACGCCACACCAAAAGGATCTTTCACAACACACATCACTGACCTGGCTTGAATTACACGCAATCGCGACCTTCCACGATAGCGTGTGTTGTACGCAACATCAATTTTCGCTAAACAACGATATGGTATTAAAAAATTATTAAAACTAGACGTTATGAATAGTAATAACCACTTTTTGAAATTTTTTAATTTTTATTTTTTCAAAATGGTCTTCATTTTTGGATTCGGAATATCGAAATTAGCTTAGGGTGAAATTTTGGTGATTTTCAGATAACTTTCATATTTTGATGAATAGTCAAAATTACTAAATTTTAATTAAAAAGAACTTTTTCAATAGAAATTATTAATAGTGATAAATTATTAATTTGAGTGGTTTTAAAGTATATTTAGAATATATTTTAACAATTTAATACAATGTTGGTCATTGGATGTAATTTCACATTTAAACCAGTTATAAACAAGTGTCAATCTTTTGATAGTTATTATCTCTTAAAAACACGCTATTTGTTTTGACGACGGGAATTAATTTTTAAATTAATTAATGAAACTGATATGTTTTGAATTTGGTAAAATAGAAATCATTTTTGAGTTCATAATATCAAATATATCTTAGGCCTAATTTTTGGTATTTTTCTAAAAACTTTCAATTTTTGATGAATAGTGAAACCACTAAGTGGTTGTTAAAAAACTGAATTTTTCATAAAACTTAATTTTACCACTTCTGTGAGGGGAATTTCAAAAATCCGAGAGAAACGGTTGATGTCAGTAAGTAAAATTTGGTTCAATGAGATGAAAATAATTTTTGGTGAATAGTAACTTTTTACTTTTATTTACCCCGGTTAAAAGTAAATAGGGTAATTAAGGGTAAAAATGATATTATTATTACCCTAAAACATGTCAAAATTCTATTGGATAAGTGTAATTCGACCAAAAACATGCTTAGGAATAAAATATGACCGTTTAGGCCCACTTTGATTAGATTAGGACATTTATTATTATTTAATTCAAAGAAGAGTTAAAAGAGTTAAAATCAAAGTTTATTTACTAAAACATTTTTAATATAGGGTTATACATAAGATAAATTCGATTGTAAATATTAATTAGAAAGCTAAAAATATTTACTACATAATGGTATTTTATTTTGTAATTTTTAGACATTAAATAATTTAATTTATTTATGACACAACGATGATGCAGTAATTATCTAATTAATGAAATATTGACATAATTGATGTTATAAATACTCAAAGAAATATAATTTGAGACATTTTATGACTTACACTAATTTTCTAGGTTAATATGACATGTTATTGTTGATTTAATTAACTTTTTTCGAACTTATCATTCTGTTATGAGTTTCACAAAAATCAATTACTAAATAGTGTCAAAATTGACATAAAATAGTTTTTAAAACAAATATTATATTATTAATTGTTATTTTATTCTTAAAAATCTAAGGTTCGACCAAATGACTTAGATAAGGTTATATATATTAATAATAAACAATTTGGGGTTCGTTTGGCTTCTTATAGTAAGTTTATTAACCTTATAGTATAAGAACACAAGAAGACACGGTAAAAGTAAAATTATTTAACTTAATGTTAAATCTAAATGATAAGGTTAAAATAGGAACCTAAACTTTTCTAAATTCTATTGGATGAAAATATTTCGACCCATCCCCACCTTAGCCTCGAAATAAATCAATTTGGAGCTATTTAAAACCGAACTTGATTTTATAATAAAATAATATTTTTCTTTATTCCAAAGGTGCCCCTCTCCTCCCTTATAAAAGGGCACCTCCTCCCTCTCCTCCTCACACCAATTTGAGCATTCAAGCTCGGCCAACCCCTGCCAAAATCTCTTCTCCACTTCCCTATTATCATCCTAGAGGTCTTGGTCTTCTTCAAAGACCATCCTTAGTTCTTTAAGTGGAGGTTAAGAAAAGGCGTGTCAAAAAGAGGTAATATCCATTACCAATCTTTTTCAATTTCTTTCTTCTTCAACTTCTTATTATTTAGTTGTTTCATGATAAAGTAATAACATCAGTATTTATTATATACTGATATGTTATTATAAATATGAAACAACTCTAATTAACCTTCTATCCATCCTACGGAAAAAGGAAATCACCGCACGTGCGTACGTATGGAATACCGTCTCCACGCCGTGGTGTAATCTATTTTCCGCCACCACCTTAATTGGATGGGTATAATGGTGTAATGAGTAAATATATATGATTATTATAGGGTGATATTGATACTTAAATAGTATACGTACACTTCAACACAATTCCACGACCATGGGAACGAAATCATCGCTCGTGCGTACGTACGGACTACCGTCTCCACGACGCGATGAGATTCATTCTCCATGTTAACCATTTAAGAATGATTATAAAGTATATATAAGCAATAATAATGAAATATATGACATTATAAAGCTACTGGATTTATGTATATATGTATGTCATCTACTTACTTCCATTCAAGACAATAAGGAAAGGAAAACAACGTTCATGCGTACATACGGACAACCGTCTCCATGAACGGTGTGTTTCATTTCATTTATATATTTATTATATATATATATATACTGAATATATATGATATATAAATCGTGTTTTATATTATGGAAGTAAGTAAATCATGATATAAGTAATAATAATGTCAAGAACAACAAGTCCAAACACCTACGACAAATGAATCAATTTTACCCAAAACACTATTTAACATGGAATTTACAAAAGAACGAGTAAAATAAAGTCATAATTGAACCATATATGATATAATAACAATGAATATGATTCTGGAATAAGTCAATGACATTATTTAAATCATTATACAGGAGGTTCAGACACTTACGAAGCAAATCGGACCTAAGGTAAGGGAAATATCACAATCTCATTTTTTTATCTGAGATTGTTTATACTTTGGTATTTACTGGGGTGTATTTTATCATTCACATCCATGTTTCATCAATATGTAATATTATTTACATCTATATACAATTGTTTAAATCCAATTTTACCCTTTGGTGAGTTTTTAGTAAAAGATATGAAAGGAATCTTTTGTCGTTTTTCGTACGAGGTACTTTTTGACTTTTCCCGACAAAAGTACGAAGAATGTTTTTATTATACAGCATTAATGGATTTTTAAAACATTATTTCCAAGAAGCTTCCTTTACAAGTTTTCAAATTTATTTTTAATCAACTTCTTTTAGTTTATAATTGTAAAATATGTTAAGAAAGGAAAAGTGTTTTTGAAGTAGAAAGGATATTTTCCTCAAGAATGAAGTTCAAGTGTTTTATCAAAATTATTTTCCATCTAAAACAATAAAGGGTTAACTTTTTATCCCTATTATTACATTGATTTTATTATGCTGTGATGGAATTATTTTTATGAATTCCTTTATCATATATGATTTTTTTTAAGATGTCATGATGTTTAATATTCCCATTTTTATTACATGGGTTATGAAATGATGTATGATTTATGATTTTGTGGCACACATAAGAATGGTATCAGTATGAAATGGGTGGGACCTATATCTCCCTCCAATGAATTGGGTAAAGATTTTATATCTCATGAGATAGACATGACTGGAATGGTAGGTTATACCGGTTCAGTGAAACAGGACTGAAACGAGGGTGACTCGGTTCAGAAATGGACTTTGTCCACTAAGATAGTCTTGGCAATGAGTCTTGACTAATAAGATATGATTATCTATGATTATGTGTGTATGCCACAAAGTTTCATGTTTTAATTTATGATTATTGGGATTTCATTTCACTACTATGATTTATCCCATGTTATGAAATTATGCTCTCTTTTGCAGGTTAAGATTTCCAAAAGTTATGTGCTTATGTATATGATGTGATTGATATTTCTTTTGTTTACCCTTACTGAGAATTTGAGCTCACCCTTTTATGTTTTCTTTTCCCCATGATATAAAGAAAGGTTTTAGGTATAAAAAAAAGAAGATATTTATGGGAGATGTTGAAGATCTTTCACCAGGATTAGAAGAGTATATTCCGAGTTTCCAAAGACACTAAACTATTACAATCCTTGTGTGTGTGTTTTTGTTATGTACTAAGTATTCCGCAAATGTAATGTAATGTCAATATATGTCAAGCTTCGGGTCTCTACAGTTGGTATTAGAGGAAAGGATTAGTCAACCTTTGGAAACTAGGATGCGAAAGCGTTAGTGAGATCCCTAGAGATATTTTTAAGGTATGTCTAGGGATGTCCCTAAGGATAAGTATACGTATAATATACAGTCCTAGAACTAAGGTAATGATCATATAATTTAACCTAAGAAGTTAGATATTGAGGATACTCCCCCTTTATAATGTTGTTTTCCCTAGCATGATTTTTGCCTCTCACACTATTCTTTTTGGATTTTAGACGATGGCTGGAACCCGAAGGAACCGTGTTGATCAATGCAATGGACAATGCAATGATTTTACACCTGAACAAACAAATGTTATGAGAGATGGAGTGCAAAATCTTATTGCTATACTTACACAAGCTATGAATCATTCTGGACTTCCAAATGAGCAGAGAAGGGAACAATATTCTATTGAGTCCTTCATGAGGCAACGTCCACCTTCTTTTAGTGGGACTTCCGATCCACTTGTTGCTGAACAATGGATCAACACCACTGAAAAGATATTTTCAGTTCTTCAATGTTCTGAACATGATAAAGTCATCTTAGCAGTATATCGTTTGGAAGGTGAAGATGATCAATGGTGGAATCTTATCAAGAATACGAGGCCAAGAGATGAAATTGAGTCCATGGAATGGGACCTGTTCAAGAACTTGTTTTTTAGTAAGTACTTCCCTCGTATTCTTCGAACAATGATGGAAAAGGATTTTCTTGAGCTGAAGCAGAAGGATGATGAATCTGTTGGTATATACAAAGCGAATTTTACAAGACTTGCAAGGTATGCATCTGGCATTATCATCCAACCTGAAAGTAAAGTTGATCGATTTTTCAGTGGCTTAAAACCAAGTCTTCGAAGGGTATTAGCTATAAGAGACTTCAATAGCTATGATGAAATTGTGTGTTGTGCTATCAAGGTAGAAATGGAAGTTGGTGTTACATATCCATCTCATGGTTTTGACAAGAAACGAAAGATGGAGTTCAAGGAGAAATCTCATAATAATGGTGAAAAGAAGATGAATGTTTCCTTATGCACAAAGTGTGGAAAGAAGCATGGTGGAGATTGTCTTAAAGGGACTAGAAAATGTTTTAAGTGTGGAAAAGAAGGTCATCGAGCAGCTGAGTGTCGAAGTAATGGAAAAAGGGTTTCTAATGATGTGAATAAAGCAAACACTGTAGAGAACGCACCACCAACACTTCAATGCTTTAAGTGCAAGGAAATGGGGCATTATGCTAATAAATTCCCTAATCCAAGGGTTAGTGATGATCGACATGAGCAACCTCTTAAGGCAAAGGACAAAGAGAAGTCACATGCGATCACTATTGGCGATGTTGAATATGACAACGATGTGGTGGAATGATTAAGTGTTTATGTAATGAGATTCCAAAATAATGTTGTATCATGGAGTATTGGAATATTTATTTATCGGTCTAATGTGGTATTCAAAGTGATTGAGATATTTTTGGAAATAAGATGATATCCGCATAATGAAGGGAAAATGAGAAAATGAAATGTTTAACAGTATTCATGAGCTCATGATTGATATAAGGACTAAGTGATGTCATGGTTTGAGTATATAGAATTTTGAGGATTTTGGTATGTGAAAAGTGTTAACTTTTAACTGCATTCAAGTTTTCACTATGGTTCAATGGGTATTCAAGATAATACATTATTAAGGCCTTTGAATGTTTGGAATTTGACCAACAAGACATATCTTATGATGTATGGGGATCAAAGATGGTATTAAATCTCTGGTAATCGTTTTCACTATATTATGAGAGTGGACTGAAGTATTATGGATAAGCCTAAAGATTGTAATGGATTATGTTGGACATAAGTTAGTATTGTTTAAGGATAAAGTTTCTTTTTCAATATTATTGATGGGATTTTATAGTAATATAGTTTTAGAAAAAGGACAACCTACAGGACGGGCGACAGCCCATCGCGTCGGACAAGGCTGTGGGAATCGAACCCACAACCGAAGTGCGACTGGCCTTTATCGCCTACCACTAGCCTAAAGGAAGTCCCTGGTTAGTAGAAACTAGTTTTATTTTATTAAGCGGTATGATATATGAAGTATAAGTTCATTTTTGGAACCATATACGATTAACCATAAGATGGACTTATAAATTTTGCTAACCTTTTGTTTGAACGAGATGGAATGACCCATCATTCTATCACATGATCTGCTAACACATCACGAATGACAAATTCAACTTCATTTCTTTAAGAGATGAAGTGGAAATTGTCCAAAGAACGACAAACGGAGAGACTATACCAAAATCACGAAAGTATTCCTTCTAATTCCAATTTCATTATCTTTAGGGAAATGATCTTGAAAACCAAAAATGTTGTCCTAGTGCTCTTATATCTGATTAATCAGATGGTACCTTAGATCGTCACAAATTTATGGATTTGTGATTGTTGGATTTTCCATATCCATGTTCTCTACCACTATCCATCAGAACATGATGGTTATATTTTTCTTCCATATCCATATTTTCACCTATGTGGAAACCCAGTGATTAGTTTATTTGGGTAACCATTAAGTTTCATACTTTTGTTTTTAAAGATTGGTTTTGGTATTCCTTTTTATGATGTGGGTTTCTATTAAAGAAACTTTAGAGTAGTAAACCATTTATAAACCCGATGAATTTTGAGGGCGAAATTCATTTTAAGGGGGGTAGAATGTAACACCCCGAGATTTTATGAAAAATATTCTTTTTAATTTCATTAATGTATTTTGTTATACGCGACACCAAAAGGAGCTTTCACAACACACATCACTGACCTGGCTTGAATTACACGCAATCGCGACCTTCCACGATAGCGTGTGTGGTACGCAACACCAAGTTTCGCTAAACAACGATATGGTATTAAAATATTATTAAAACTAGACGTTATGAATAGTAATAACCACTTTTTGAAATTTTTTAATTTCTATTTTTCAAAATGGACTTCATTTTTGGATTCGGAATATCGAAATTAGCTTAGGGTGAAATTTTGGTGATTTTCGGATAACTTTCATATTTTGATGAATAGTGAAAATTACTAAATTTTAATTAAAAACAACTTTTTCAATCGAAATAATTAATAGTGATAAATTTTTAATTTGAGTGGTTTTAAAGTATATTTAGAATATATTTTTACAATTTAATACAATGTTTGTCATTGGATGTAATTTTACATTTAAACTAGTTACAAACAAGTGTCAATCTTTTGATAGTTATTATCTCTTAAAAACACGCTATTTGTTTTGACGAAGGGAATTAATTTTTAAATTAATTAATGCAACTGATATGTTTTAAATTTGGTAAAATATAAATCATTTTTGAGTTCATAATATCAAATATAGCTTAGGCCTAATTTTTGGTATTTTTCTAAAAACTTTCAATTTTTGATGAATAGTGAAACCACTAAGTGGTAGTTAAAAAAACTAAATTTTTTCATAAAACATAATTTTACCGCTTCTGTGAGTGGAATTTCAAAAATCCGAGAGACACGGTTGATGTCAGTAAGTAAAATATGGTTCAATGAGATGAAAATAATTTTTTGTGAATAGTAACTTTTTACTTTTATTTACCACGGTTAAAAGTAAATAGGGTAATTAAGGGTAAAAATGATATTATTATTACCCTAACACATGTCCAAATTCTATTGGATAAGTTTAATTCGACCAAAAACAAGATTAGGAATAAAATATGGCCATTTAGGCCCACATGGATTAGATTAGGACATTTATTATTATTTAATTCAAAGAAGAGTTAAAAGAGTTAAAATCAAAGTTTATTTACTAAAACATTTTTAATATAGGGTTATACATAAGATAAATTAGATTGTAAATATTAATTAGAAAGCTAAAAAGATTTACTACATAATGGTATTGTATTTGTAATTTTTAGACATTAAATAATTTAATTTATTTATGACACAACGATTATGCAGTAATTATCTTATTAATGAAATATTGACATAATTAATGTTATAAATACTCAAATAAATATAATTTGAGACTTTTTATGACTTAAACTAATTTTCTAGGTTCATATGACATGTTATTGTTGATTTAATTAACTTTTTTCGAACTTATCATTCTGTTATGAGTTTCACAAAAATCAATTACTAAATAGTGTCAAAATTGACATAAAATAGTTTTTAAAACAAATATTATATTATTAATTGTTATTTTATTCCTAAAAATCTAAGTTTCGGCCAAATGACTTATATAAGGTTATATATATTAATAATAAACAATTTGGGGTTCGTTTGGCTTCTTATAGTAAGTTTATTAACCTTATAGTATAAGAACACAAGAAGACACGGTAAAAGTAAAATTATTTAACTTAATGTTAAATCTAAATGATAAGGTTAAAATAGGAACCTAAACTGGTCTAAATTATATTGGATGATAGGATTTCGACCCATACCCACCTTAGCCTCTAAATAAATCAATTTGGAGCTATTTAAAACCGAACTTGACTTTATAATAAAATAATATTTTTAGTTATTCCAAAGGTGCCCCTCTCCTCCCTTATAAAAGGGCACCTCCTCCCTCTCCTCCTCACACCAATTTGAGCATTCAAGCTCGTCCAACCCCTGCCAAAATATCTTCTCCACTTCCCTATTATCATCCTATAGGTCCTGGTATTCTTCAAAGACCATCCTTAGTTATTTAAGTGGAGGTTAAGAAAAGGCGCGTCAAAAAGAGGTAATATCCATTACCGATCTTTTTCAATTTCTTTCTTCTTCAACTTCTTCTTATTTAGTTGTTTCATGATAAAGTAATAACATAAGTATTTATTATATACTGATATGTTATTATAAATATGAAACAACTCTAATTAACCTTCTATCCATCCTACGGAAAAAGGAAATCACCGCGCGTGTGTACGTACAGAATACCATCTCCACGTCGTGGAGTAATATATTTTCCGCCACCACGATAATTGGATGGGTATAATGGTGTAATGAGTAACTATATATGATTATTATAGAGTGATATTGATACTGAAATAGTATACATACACTTCAACACAATTCCACGACCATGGGAATGATATCATCGCTCGTGCGTACGTACGGACTACCGTCTCCACGACGCGATGAGATTCATTCTCCATGTTAACCATTTAAGAATGATTATAAAGTATATATAATCAATAATAATGAAATATATGACATTATAAAGCTACTGGATTTATGTATATATGTATGTCATCTACTTACTTCCATTCAAGACAATAAGGAAAGGAAAACAGCGTTCATGCGTACGTACGGACTACCTCCTCCATGAACGGTGTGTTTCATTTCATTTATATATTTATTATATATATATATATATATACTGAATATATATGATATATAAATCGTGTTTTATATTCTGGAAGTAAGTAAATGATGATATAAGTAATAATAATGTCAAGAACAACAAGTCCAAACACCTATGACAAATGAATTATTTTTACCCAAAACACTCTTTAACATGGAATTTACAAAAGAACGAGTAAAATAAAGTCATAATTGAACCATATATGATATAATAACAATGAATATGATTCTGGAATAAGTCAATGACATTATTTAAATCATTATACAGGAGGTTCGGACACTTACGAAGCAAATCGGACCTAAGGTAAGGGAAATATCACAATCTCATTTTTTTATCTGAGATTATTTATACTTTGGTATTTACTGGGGTGTATTTTATCATCCACATCCATGTTTCCTAAATATGTAATATTATTTCCATGTATATACAATTGTTTAAATCCAATTTTACCCTTTGGTGAGTTTTTAGTAAAAGATATGAAAGGAATCTTTTGTTGTTTTTCGTACGAGGTACTTTTTGACTTTTCCCGACAAAAGTACGAAGAATGTTTTTTTTATTCAGCATGAATGGATTTTTAAAACATTATTTCCAAGAAGCGTCCTTTACAAGTTTTCAAGTTTATTTTTAATCAACTTCTTTTAGTTTATAATTGTACGACATGTTAAGAAAGGAAAATTGTTTTTGAAGTAGAAAGGATATTTTCCTCAAGAATGAAGTTCAAGTGTTTTATCAAAATTATTTTCCATCTAAGACAATAAAGGGTTCTCTTTTTATCCCTATTATTACATTGATTTGATTATGTTGTGATGGAATTATTTTTTTGAATTCCTTTATCATATATGAATTTTTTTATGATGTCATGATGTTTAAGATTCCCATTTTTATTACATGGGTTATGAAATGATGTATGATTTATGTTTTTGTGGCACACATAAGAATGATATCATTATGAGATGGGTGGGACCTATATCTCCCTCCAATGCATTGGGTATAGATTTTATATCTCATGAGATAGACATGGCCGGAATGGTAGGTTATACCAGTTCAGTGAAACAGGACTGAAACGAGGGTGACTCGGTTCAGAAATGGACTTTGTCCACTAAGATAGTCTTGGAAATGAGTCTTGACTAATAAGATATGATTATCTATGATTATGTGTGTATGCCACAAAGTTTCATGTTTTAAGTTATGATTATTGGGATTTCATTTCACTTCTATGATTTATCCCATGTTATGAAATTATGCTCTCTTTTGCAGGTTAAGATTTCCAAAAGTTATGTGCTTATGTATTTGATGTGATTGATATTTCTTTTGTTTACCCTTACTGAGCATTTGAACTCACCCTTTTATGTTTTCTTTTCCCCAGGATATAAATAAAGGTTTTAGGTATAAAAAAAATAAGATCTTTATGGAAGATGTTGAAGATCTTTCACCAGGATTAGAAGATTATATTCCGAGTTTCCAAAGACACTAAACTATTACGATCCTTGTGTGTGTGTTTTTGTTATGTACTAAGTATTCAAAAAATGTAATGTAATGTCAATATACGTCAAGCTTCGGGTGTCTACACAATTCAACCCTCAATGTTAATTTTATTATTAAAGGCCCTTCAATTACTTCATTTAATTGAATGCGATCTTTTGATTTTCAAATTTCATGGTGGCATGTGTGTGTGTTAATAAAATAAGACAATGTCTTATTTTATGGGGGGTTGATTCGTTATGTGGAAATAAGGAGAGAACTCTATAGTCTTGAAAAACGTTCTTCCTCGTTGAAGAATGTGAAGAACTCCATCACCGCAAGGGAATCGTCATGCCGTCTCCTCTCCTCTCCGCAGATGGTGAGAGACACCTTCTTCGGAGAACAACGACGCGCCACATCCTTCATCAGGTGAACATCGACGATGCTTACGAAGCCTCTTTCCGCGACGCCGTCTTCCACGACGCCTTCTTCCTGCGATGATCCTCGTTTGACGACTTCTTCAAGGTAGGGGATTAGTTTATGAATAATAATAAACCAATGTTTATTTTCCTTATAAATCAAAGAGCGCGGATCAACTTAATATTATGTTCATTCGCGAAAGAATATGTTTGCGGGTTGGGAAATTTTGATTGTGGAAAAAATGTAAGGGGATTTTGTTTAATACTGTTTGAGTGATTTAATATCACATGCTAAAGCATTTAATGGTATGAAGTTAGAATAATTTACACTTGAATAAATTATATCATCTTCAATACTAAAAGCATGTGTTTTAATGACTTCCATTTGAGAACACCTAACACGGAGGGAGCGGGCCGAACAAACACAGCCCGATAACCCTCCGCAGTTTGTTTATTGATGTGTGGATTGATGTGCGATGATGGATCGGGCCACAGAGGCATGTTGAAGACTCTGTAGTGAAGTTCGGGTCCCATAAGGACTCCAGGCGCAGACGATGGGTGAAACGGTCCACCGGTGCCCATCCGGTGGTCTGCGGAAAGTGGCAACAGTGCTGAAGACTGGCGACGGCGGCGCGCCGCCGGAGAAGACCGCCGCGACTGATCCATTCCAGATTTTGGGGGAGCAGTGCGACATTAAAGCCTCTCCGGGTCGCTGGATGACCGGGGGGGGGGGGGGGGACAGCGCCACCCCCCTTCTGCCTCCGCTTGGCCAGCGCCGGGCTGGGCCGCCCGCGCCGGTGGGTCCGGGCCGCCCCTACAAGGCCGGGTCGCGCCAATCGGGCTAGGCCGTGCCCTGATGGGCCGGACCCGGACCCGAGTTGGGTCGACCCGGTTCGGGCCGACCCAGGGGGTCTCGGGCCGGGTCGGTCCGGGCCCCAAACCCCCTAAAAACGGACAGGATCGTTCAAACACTCGTAAATTGGGATACAGAACTTTGATTTATGCGACCTCATTTTCAATGCGATCCTTGGATTGAGACGGTCCTTTTGGTATATTACACTCAGGGTTTCGGAGAACTTTAGGTATGGCCCGGTTGGTTCGAACACGAAACCAACCGGGTCCTCGGAGCGGAAACACTTATAACATGAGCTCCGGACGTCCGATTGACGTGTCGTCGACTTTTTTAGATTCCACTTAGTCAGATGGACTTTTTGGATTACTCCACTCAAGGTTTGGATGCAGTTGGAGTATGGTCGGGTTGGTTTTGACTTGAAAACCAACTAGGCCCCTGGAATGAAAAAGCCTTTAACTCTCAGACCGGGCGTCTGATTAACGCGCTGTCTGTCATGTTGAGTTCCTATCGATGAGGCAGAAGTTTTGGATACAACAAATCCGGACTACGTGTCAGTTGATGTATCGAACCCTTGGCTCGTGAAGCGGGCCCTCCCGAAAACGAGCATGCTTTGTGCGGAAACCCTAGAGATGGTTGCGACGATGATGACAACCGTATTGGAATCCTCCGTGGGTTCAACGATGAAGAATTTCATAATGGAATCCTCTGTGGGTTCGATGACGATGAAAACCTTACTAAAATCCTCCATGGGTTCTACGGTGAAGACTTTCGTACTGGAATCCTCCGTGGGTTCGACGAAGAAGACAACTGTACTGGAATCCTCCATAGGATCGACGGTGAAGACTTTCATAGTGGGATCCTCAGTGGGTTCGATGACAATGACAACTGTACTGGAATCCTCCGTGGGTTCGACGGTGATGACTACTGTACTTTTATACTACGTGGGTCCGACAGTATTGACCTATGTTGTAGTATCCTATGTGGGTCCGATAAAGTAGCTGAACTAGTATCCTACATGGGTCCGACAACTTAGCTGGTCTAGTATCCTACTAGGGTCCTAGCTAGATGAATCAGTAACTACATCTGATCATCTCCTTTTCATTACAATTGATGTATACCTATGTGAGATGAGTCTTGACTTTCAATCATTATCTCCGATATGATTGACTTGCTTTCCTATGTGGATTGAGTTGTGTTTTCTTGTGTGGATTGGGTTGTACTATCCTGTGTGGACGTGATCGATCTTGGGCTCGGATGTTGGAGTCGAACCGGAATTGATGACTTAGGTATATGTATGGGCATATACCTAAGTAGTGTTGGTTGTTACTTCGTGATTGTATCTTTCCATTGTGGATTATCCTTTTTGGATTTTGGGAGACCTTCGGGGGTCTCAGGGTCCCTACTGAGTAGCGTATACTCACCCCTGCATGGGCTATGCCCACACTACATTGTGTTGGATGCAGACAACGGACATCACTGATCGTGGTTGAGGATTGTGGAGAAAGTCGGTACCTAGAGGTGGACCACTGGGGAAGACGTACACGGAGCGGACGACTGGACCCGTGGAGCTGAGGAGACTATCTGTACCCACCCTTCAGGTGAGACTTCCAGTGGACGGCTCGATGTTGCTGGTTTAATTTTCAGTTGCTGTACTTTCTTTCCAGTTGTATTTTAATTTCAGTTTGGGTTTGTATTCTGGCCCACTTAATTTTCCTCACTTACTTTTGTACTCAGTTTACTTAGTGTTTACTTCTTCTAGCTTACTCTGTTGTGTTTTTTACCTTATAAAGGCAATGCCTTCCCCCTTCCTTGTCAGGATTTATGCCTTTGGTGCTCTTTGGCAGCCCCTGGCCTGTGGGAGGCAGGATTGGGGTAGTCACGACATGGGCCCCGAGGACGGCCGTGACAGAACATATCATGATATTTGGGGAGACTTGGCGGCATTTCCAAATGGTAAGCTACAACCCCAATTTGTTCTATAATATCAAAAGGTCTGATGTACCTGGGACATAATTTACCATTCTTACCAAATAATATAACTCTCTTCCATGGATATTATTTCAATAAAACATGATCTCTTACCTGAAATTACAAATCCTTCCTTCGATTATCGACATAGATCTTCTTTCTACATTGATCTAAATTGATGTGGGTTTGGATAACCATCAACTTTTCCATAGTTTCCTCAACAAGTTCTGGGACTATTAGTTTTCTTTCACCAACATCATCCCAACAATTTTGTGTGCAACATATCTCTCTATATAACGCTTCATATGGTGCCATCTAAATACATGAATGAAAGCTATTGTTATAGGAAAATTCTACCAGAGTTAAATATTGATCCCACATACCTTTAAAGTCAAGTGAGAAAGATATCAACAAGTCTTCTAAGGTTTGAATATTCTGTTCTGATTGTCTATTAATTCGAGGGTGGTGGGTAGTGCTCAAATGAAGTTCAGTATCTAGGGATTTCTGAAGACTTTTCCAGAATCTTGATGTAAAATGGGAATCACGATCAGAAATAATCAATAGGGGTACTCCATGAAGTCTTACAAATTCATTAATATATAGTCTTTCTAAATGTTCAAGTGGTAAATCTTCCCTTATAGCAAGAAAATACGTTGACTTGGTAAGATGATCAATAATGACCTATATTGTATCATTCCTTTTAGGAGTCTTTGGTAGCCCCATGGAAAAGTCCATCGTAATTTCATCCCATTTCCACTTAGTTATGGGAAGAGGTTTCATGACTCCTCCAGACTGTTTCCTTCTAGCTTTTACTTGTTGAAAAGCCATACATATTGACACAAAATCATCAATCTCCCTCTTTATGTGGTCCCAAAAAAAAAGTTCCTTCAAATATCTATACATGTTGGTGCTCCTGGGTATATAGAGAAATTCGAGCTATGAGAATCATCCAAAAATTCCCTTTTTAGATCAGGTATATCGAGAACCCAAAGCCTCTTCCCAAATTTCAAAATTCCATCTCCATATACAAAGTCACTCAATCTTCACTCATTGACATATTTAATCTTCTTTTGAAACTCCTCATCATCAGTCTGAGAACTTTTTATCTTTTCATGAAAAGATGATTTGGAATCCATTTTAAAAAGTATTGATTTTTGGCCTTCCATGGTTATTCCCACATCCATATTTATGAGATCCATGAAAATAAGATCTCTTTCAACTCTCATCTTGTTCAAAACTCCACGATCCTTTCTGCTCAAAGCATCTGCCACCTAATTTTTCTTCCCCAGGTGTCAGTGTATTGTGAAATCATAATCCTTGAGTAGTTTAAGCCATCTCCTTTACCTCATGTTTAGTTCTTTTTGTGATAAAATATACTTCAAACTCTTGTGATTAGTATAAATCTCACATTTTTTACTATAGAGATAGTGTCTCTATATCTTCAGAGTGAAGATTACAACTTCTAACTCATGATCATCTGTGGGATTGTTTTTATCTTGATTTATTAGTTGTCATGATGCATAAGCAATAACTCTATCATTCCAAAAAAGGACACAACCATGTCCTTTCTTTGATGCATCACTATAAATAACAAACCCTTCGTTCCATGATGTTAGAGTCATGATAAGATCATTGAATAATCTTCTCTTTAGTTCTTTAAAACATTATTCACACCCTTTCGTCCAAACAAATTTAACCCCTTTATGTGTGAGCATGGTTAATGGGTTATCCAATCGGGTAAAATTCTGGACGAAACATCGATAATAACCTACTAATCTAATCAAAATTCATACCTCAGTTATACTCATCGGTTCTGGCCATTCTTGGATTGCATTAGTATTTTAAGGATAAACAAATATTTCATCTTTAGAGACAATATGGCCAAGAAAATAAATCTCTTGAAGCCATAATTCACAGTTGCTAAACTTCCCATATAATTAATTTCTTCTAAGAGTGTTTAGAATAATGAACAGGTGATTTTCATGATCTTTGTAGCTTTTGGAGTATACCAAGATATCATCAATAAATACCACTACAAAGTCATCAAGATATTCCTTGAAACTCTATTCATTAGATCCATGGAGACAGAGGGTGCATTATTCTATCCAAAAGGCATTATTGTAAACTCATAATGCCCATAACTGGATCGAAATGTTGTTTTTAGAATGTCTTCCTTCTTTACACACTACTGATGATATCCAGATCGAAGGTCAATCTTTGAAAAATATTGAGCTCCAGGAAGTTGGTCGAAAAAATCATTAGTGAGAGGTAGGGGATATTTGTTTTTATTATTATTATAGCATTGATATCCCTGTAGTCAACACAGAACCTCATAGATCCATCTTTCTTCTTATTAAAAAGGACAGGGGCTCCCCATGGAGAAACACTAGGGAGAATAAATTACCTATTACTCAATTATTATAGTTGTTTCTTTAGTTCGACTAATTCAAATGTGGCTATTTTATAAGGGGTATTCGATATGGGCCTTGAACTAGGAATTAAATCAATGGAAAAATCAATTTCTCGTTCAGAAGGATTTCTAGGTAAATCCTCTAGAGACACATCAACACATTATTGCACAATAGGTATGTCCTCTATTTGAACATTATTTTCCTCACCCATAATTATTTCATTCTCATCCTTCCCAATAATTAAATTTAGTAGAGCTACTAGGGGTGGATCTAGATAAGAATGAGATTTAAACATTTCTTCTCTAAAGGTAAGGTACGCTTTATCATCATCGAGAACTATAACCTCCTTCTTCTTACAATAAATTTTCACATTATGGTACGAAAGCTAATCCATACTGAGGATTATATCAAATTCAATCATGGGTATGATGATTAGATCAATAGATAAATATCATTTATATGCCTTAATGGGGTCTGATTCACAAATATTTATTGTAATGATACTTTCTTTAAGAGTTTAGACTGACAACTCCCTTGTTAAATCAAATTGGAAATATCTAATTTTCTTAGAAAACTAGGAAGATATGAAATAATGTGATGATCCAGAATCAAATAAAGCACTATCTAAATTTGAGGAAACCATTAAATTACACACCACCATGTCTTTTGAAGCTTTAAACTTAGTAGTAGTGATCACATAAGCTTGGCCTTCAACCCTTGGCCTTTTCTGAGGTAAGTTTCCCTAACACCTAGGAAATTTATTCGCATAATGTCCCATATACCTACAATTGTTTCATTGAACATTGATAGCTTCTTTATTCCTGTTACAATCACTAGCAAGATGAACCTTCTATCCACAATTGTAACGTACTCCTTTTACTTTTAGACAGGCACTGGGGTGTTTCCTTTAAAAACTATCACAGGTTGGAAATTCAACTCTTCCTTTCTTCACTATTTCTTTATTTCCTTTCATAGAGTGTTCAACAGATCTCTTCTGCTCTTGATTTTCTTTAAAGTCGTAAGACTTAGAGTATTCCTTTTCTGTCTTTATAGCACATGAGATAATATCTTCATACGATGAAAAGGATTTCGAGACTAATTATCAATGGATAAATGGGTTTAATCCATCAAAGAAATGATCAATATTACTTCTTAGGTTACGTATATAATCTGCATCATGCCTTACTAACCTTGTAAATTTATCCTCATACTTTGCGACATTCTCATCCACCTTTTGCCTCAAACTCATAAATTTAATTTCCATATCTTCTCGATGGTCACGAGGAAAGTATTTTTCTATGAAAATCTATTTAAACTCCCACCATTCCATGTTTGATACTTCTTTATCTACATTTTTGTTTTCAATCAATTACCACTATTGACCTACATCTCCCATAAGGTGGTAAACTACCATGAAAACTTTTTCCCTTTCCCTACTCCCTAAATCATGAAATATTTTCCCTAAGGAACATATGATTGGCTCAGATACTAATGGATTTGTACCCCCATTGAATGTTTGTGGCTGTTGCCTCATGAAGCGGTCTAACATTGATCCTCCGTTTTGAGGATTAGGGTGATCCATACAGGTAATGTTATTATTCATAAGCAGAGTGAGTTGTCCCGGTACAGTGATAACCAGATCAACACCAGTTATAAGGACCCGGCCTTAAACATTTAATTATCTTTAATTAAATTAATAATTTACATTGGGGATCTTTTCAGGTTTAGAGTTTTAAATAATTAGGCAATAACTATTATATTACATCTAAAAATTACATGGTAGACAATTATACTCAACTTCCATTTTCTTCATAAAATAAAAACTCTTTAAAAAATGTGTCATGCCTAGTCCCATGTTTTAGACAGCACGACTTTTCCTTGATCCCATCCTTGACCCTATTCATCTTTAAGTCCTGTATTTTTTTTTCAAAACTTGGGATGAGCTAAAAAACTCAGTAAGGGATATAAAACAAAGAAAGAAAACATTATTTCATCAATACATACATAACATAATCTCTTTAACATACATCATGAAGTCACAAGATTTAGGTATAACACATTGAAATCCTAAATAATAAAGGTAACTTTTGGTATCCATATCATACTTACATTATAGCTATCACAGCTACATAAAGAGTTACATTTGGAATACCCATCATTGTATATTCCCTAAGTCTCTTAAGAGAAATATTCACGTTTACCTCTATCACATTACCCAATGCATTAGAGAGTTATCTCAGGATCATCCTCCCTTGGTTTATCATAGAACCACCTGTATACGTAAATAATCCCCAAGAACCATAACATTTTCATAGCACATAAAAAACATAAAGGAAAGAAAACATTTACACATTGCAATCACAATATATCATTTAAATATATTGACATAAAAAACCATTATCAAAAAAATTTTCAATACCAAAATAATTAAAAGAGTATATGGTATTTATTTTCCCTTTAAAAACATTACGGTTTTTAAGGAATCCATAGATCAAATAATACTCGTGGCGGCGGAAAAGGTCGTTGTGACCTCTTACATTAAAAAGAAACAATCTTTTCCCTGTCATTTAGTAAAATGATTCATAGAAAAAGATTCAATTTGAATGAAATGAAAATTCAAAGGTGTTTATACATTGTAGAAAATAAAGTCATGTATTAAAATAAAATATGCCTCAATAAAATGAGATTGAGATGAAGTCCCTGATCTCGTGTCTGATTTGACCCGTTCGTTATTTAATCTCTGGAATAATAAACTAAAGTTAATTTCTACTTTATTAAGATAAATTTTAAAGTTCATTATTCCTTATATATCACTTATTTCAATGTTATAAACATTATGTAATCGTGTAAGTTAATAACAGTTGTTTTGTCAATATTTGGTACTTGAGTAAGAAATGAACTTCTTATAATAACTAGTTATTCATGTGGTCAAATATCAATTATCTCCAGAATGATATTCATGATATAGATATCATATATATCCATTATATGTTTTTATTTATAATAGTACATAACATTTGCTGATAAGAAATGAAATTCACCGTTCATGGAGACGGTAAGCCGCATGTATGCATGAACGCTACTTTCATTTATATTTCTTATTTTGATAGAATTAAAACATAAGGATAGATAGTTATAATATAATTACAGTATAATATCATATATAATATCATAAAATATATCCTTTATACATTCCACATAAAGCATTGACGATTCATATCACTTTGAGGGGGCGGTAGTCCGCACTTCCTCAAATGAAATTATGGCGTTTACCCATAATGGAAACCATAAAGGTATGATACAGATGGAAAATAGAGATGTATAAAGAAAAAATAAACATAATATATATCATATATAAATAAATTTCCATCATAATGGCTACCATGAGAGGCGGTATGAGATAATTGAACAATCATCATTTCGTGAGGCGTTAGTTTTCCATCCACAAAAACAGTATGTTCTTTACCAATTAAATGGAGGTGTGTGTAAGTGAAGCTCGAATAATTCTTATAAAAACATCATAGTATATTTAGGATATTGGGTTTTTATAAAATAATGGAATAATAAGAGTTCATGGGGTTGGAGAAGTAAAATAAAACAAAATAACTTAAGAGAAAATGTTACCTTTAAATCGGGTAACTCTCTTTGGTTTGAACCAGAAGGGTTTGTTGAAGTTCCTTATGCCTAAGTTAAGCCTTCTAAGTGGAGGAGAGGGATTTAGGGAGATTAATTGGGTATATTTTGGATGAGATAAGGGGCTTGAGAGGTGTGAGTAATGAGTTAGAGGTGAGAGCTTTTTATAAGTGGGAGGAGGGGCTCTTTAGGGAAGTTTGAAAATATTATTTTATTATATAATGTTTTTCAGTTTCTAATGGCCCAAAACTTATTAAATCAAAGAGAATATGACTCATGGTCGAAATAAATTAATTAAATAACAATTGTATAGGTTTTTGGTATTATTTTAATATTTATAATCTTATTTATTTAAATCATTTATTAATGAGGTGAACACTACATCATTATTGTGTCATAAATAATTTAATTTATTTAATGTCTAAAAATTATAAAAAAAACCATTATGTAGTAAATATTTTTATATTTCCAAATAATATTTATAGTAGAAATGATAACTTATATAACCCTAGGTAAAAATTAATTTACTAAAAGATATTTTTTATGTAATTTTTGTCTTTACATTATGTTAATTAAAATAAAGTGTCATTATCAGTCTCAAGTGGCCCCATGAGGTCCCAAAATCAACCCAAGGATGACCATGGTCAGAAGGGTATCGACCAGTTGTATTATGACACATTTTGCGGCAGTTTTATATTATTATAGTAATATTTGTTTACACTTATTTACCAGATTTACCCATTAACCATGGTAAATCAAATATTTACAGAAGTAAATATTCTGAATGTCTAAAAATAAAAGATACCTATTTACCCAATTTGGACCTAATTATTCCAAATATGTAATCCATTTCTACAAATATAAAACATAGAAGTGATAGAAATCAATTTAAATTTAATTCCCACTGTCAAAACAAAAGGCGAGTTTTTAAGAAATAATAACTATCAAAAGATTGACACTTGTTTATGTCCAATTTCAAAGTGAAATTAAATCAAAGGACCAAAATTGGGACAAATGTGAAAAATATAATCTAATTACACTTTAAAACCAATTAAAAATATAATCTATATATATAAATTAATTAGATTAAAAGTCAGTTTTGAATTAAAATATAGTATTTTCACTATTCATTAAAAAATGAACTTTATCAGAAAAATAACAAAAAATTCATCCAAATTTTATTTTGATGTCCCGATTCGAAAGAATATATATTTTTCAAATATAACATATAAAAGTGAGAAAAACTAGATTTAAAAATGGTTCTCCATCAAAAGGTTGTAAATCGTCCTTTTAAAGAATATTAGAGTATTTTTGCTTAAAATTGGATTCATTCACATTTTATGCCTCTAAATTTTATTGGAAAAATGTAAAACCATTTAACAAACATGTATAATCATATTGTAGTTAGTTATATTCATTCCCGCAAATTTAAGGTCTAGGCGTTAACTACCATTTAAAATAATAATATTATATTATAATTGTGCAACATAAGATTTCCAAGAAACCCGTTGTTGTGTATCGGGTACACAATTGAACATAGTAACCCATTTAAGGTAAAATTAATATTTAATTCACAAAATATTAATAGAAAAATTGTATTATTTATTTATTTACCTTGGATGTTAAATCCTTCCCCCCTTTTGAAAATTGCGTCCTCACAATTTTATTCACTTATCAAATAAATGGGGGTTTTAATCCCTCATAGCATTTTCAGATTCCCACGTTGCCTCTTCAACCATATTGTTTTTCCACAAAACCTTTACCTGGTGAATTACCTTATTCCGTAATACTTGATCTCTTCGGTCAAGAATATGAACTGGCTATTCCTTATAAGAGAGGTTCTCTTCCAACTGAACTACCTCTCGACTTAAAACATGAGATGGATCAGGCATATAATTTATCAACATTGAAACATGAAAAACATTTTGTGCCTATGAAAAACATGGAGGTAAATCCACTATGTACGCAATTTATCCAACTTTCTCTAGGATTTCATAAGGTCCAATGAACAAGGTCGCGGATTAGGAAGTGCAGAAACCTCATCAACAACAATGGATGTGTAACCCACACATGGAGGGAGGGGAACAAGGTCGCGGATCATCTTGCCTCCTTGTCCATCCAAGGCTCTAATATCATGTGCCTTCAAACAATATCTAGATTTAAACCCGAGGGGGTGAATCTGATTTGAGGGGATGCCCTTGGTCTCTACTACTTTAGACCCCCATAGGCCTTTCTTGTTTTGCATGTGTCCCTTGCTCCTTGACCTTTGAAATAAAAATTTAATGTTATGATGATGATAAGGTCCAATGAACCTCAGACTCAAATTTTCATTCTTACCAAAACGCATCAGACTTTTCCATGGATAAACTTTGGGAAAGACATGATCACTTACCTCAAAAGAAAGATCCTTCCTCCAATTATCCACATAACATTTCTACCTACTCTGAGCTATTCTCATGTACTTTTGAATATACTGAAATTTGTTTCCATCTCTTATACCAATTATGGTCCAATCAACTTCCTTTCACCTACTTCATCCCAAAAAGCTAGAGTTTGACGATGCTTCCCATATAATGCCTCAAACGAAGCCATCTGTATACTGGAATGAAACTATTATTATATGAAAATTCAACCAAAGAAAGATGTTGGTACCAACTTCCCTGGTAATCCACTGAAAAAACAAGTAGCATATCCTCAAAGGTATGAATTGTTTGTTCTGACTGCCCATCTGATTACAAATGAAAATTTGTACTATAATTTAATTTAGTACCCAACGACTTCTGAAGGCCTTTCCAAAAGTTGGAAGTAAACCTGGTATCACGATTAGATACAATGGAGAGGAGAAAAATGTGAAACATGACTATATATTTTACATACAACCGAGAAATTTGATCTAGAGACAAAGTATCACGAATTGGAAGGAAATGAGCATATTTAGTCAATCGATCAACAATTACCTAGAATGCATTATTACCTCGAGAGGTATTTGGTAATCCCACAACGAAGTGCATAAATAAATTTTCCCATTTCCACTATAGCACTGGTAATGACTGAAGCATCCCTTTTGGTAACTGCTGATCTTCTTTAACCTACTGACAAGTCAAACACTTTACAGTATAATCAGCAAAATATTTTTTCATTCCATCCAAGTAGCAATATTCTCAAAAATCTCTGTACATCTTAGTACTTCGAGGATGAACTGAAAATGAGGAACTATGAGCTTCAAATAAAAACTCATTCTTCAATTTTGAATCATAAGGAACACATAATATCTTTCCAAATATGAAAACACAATCATTATCTATGTTAAATTCAGGTAACTTACCCTTTTGAACCAACTCAACCTTTTTTTGCAACTCATTGTCTTACTTTTCTTCTTGCTTTATTGTTTTTGATAGAGATTATTTCACTGAAACCTGAAAAAAAACAGAATAATATTCTGTACCCACAACTTCTATGAAAAATTTCATCAAATAAAATACCAAAGGATCTCGTTCTAAATGTGGTGTGGTTAATGAAGCATTACCTTTTGAAATCAAAGCATCAAACACTTTATTTGATTTTCCTAGATGATAATGAATCGTGCAATCATAATCCTTGATTAAGTCCAGCCATCTCCTCTATATCATGTTCAATTCTTTAAGAGTGAATATATATTTCAAACCTTTGTGGTCAGTATATATTTCAGATTTTACTCCATAAAAATGAGGCGTCAAAATTTTTAAAGAAAAAACAACAGAAGATAATTTCAAATTATGTGCAGGTTAATTTAAATCATGAGGTTTTAACTGACATATAGCATAAAGAGTTACCTGATCATTCTGCATAAGGACACAACCATATATTTTCAATGAAGCATCACTGTAGATAACAAACTCACCATTTCTGTAATGTAGTTCCAAAAATAGAGCATTCACTAATCTTCTTTTCAATTCCTAAAAACAATCATCACATTATTTTTTCCCAATGAACTTAACACCATTTCAAGTTAAACTAGTCATTAGACTCGATTACTATGAAAAATTTTCAACAAACCTCCGGTAATAACCTTCCAAACCAAGAAAACTATGGATCTCAGTTATATTTGTGGGTCTTGGACGTTCTTCAACAACTTTTGTTTTAGAATGATCAATAGTTATGCCATTTTTTGAAACAATGTGACCAAGGAATATAATTTTTTGTAACCAAAACTCCCACATACTGAATTTCCCGAACATATTATTTTCTTTTAATGTATTCAAGACAACCCTTTAATGACTTTCATGTTCCTCTTTACTTTTAGAATAATAAATAATATCATTAATGAACACAGCCATAAACTTACCAAATAACTCATAGAAAATTATATTCATAAGATCCATGAATACAATAGGTGCATTGGATAAATAGAAAGGAATAGCTACAAATTAATAATGTCCATTTCTAGTACAAAACACAATCTTTGGAATGTATCCTTCCTTTACATTCAACTGATGGTACCCTAACCTCAAGTCAATCTTCGAAATATATTGAGCTCCCTAGAGCTAATCCAATAAATCAATGATATGAGGAAAACGATACTTGTTCTTATAGTGATGTCATTCAATGATCTATAATCAATGAAAAGTCTCATTAAAACATCATTCTTTTTAACAAATAATACAGGAGAACACCATGGTGATGTGCCTGGTCAAATGAAATCTTTATCTAATAACTCATTTAATTACTTATTTAACTCTAAAAGATCAATTTGAGCCATTTGATAAGGGGGTTTTGAAATTGGATTAGCATCAGGAACTAATTAAATAGTAAATTCTACTTCCTGATTAGGTATAATACCAGGAAACTCATCAGAAAAAACATCAAGGTACTCATTTACCATAGATGCATCATTAGTCTGAATAGTTCCTTTATTTTCAACAATATGTGCAAGGTAACATTCATTTCAATCTTTTACTAGTTCCCCAGCTTCTTGATATGTTATCAAAAGTAAGGGTTCATTCTTGTACACCAACTTAAAATATTTCTGAAAAGAAACCTCTTTAGCTCTGTAGTCAATCTTAGCATGATTAACAGAAATCCAATACAATACCAAAATAACATAAAACTCTACTTGAGGAAAACAATAAGTTTTGCAGGTAGATTCTTTCCTCACACAAGGATAGAAAGGTTCTTATAATTTCTTTTTGTTTTAACATTTTCTCCAAGTGTTTTTACCATAATTTCAAGATTCATATCTTGAGATGGAATTCCCAATTTACTAGAAAAATTCTCAGAAATTAATGAGTGTGTAGTCCCCAAATCAAACCACACATTAGCATAATCTGAACAAACAAATAGTGTATCTGATACTACTTCATTTGATATCCCAACATCTACTGAAGTAGTTTCAAAGGACTTTACCATTTCTTTCTGATTTTAGTCTGGTTTCTTTCACTTAGATGAGTTTTTCATTGAACATTCATTTGCATAATGACCCATTTTATTTCACTTAAAATATTTTATTTATTGTAAATTAGATTTTGTCTTACCATTAACCTGATATTTTTGAGTGCAATTAGGAGCCTTATGTCCCTTTTTAGCACAGCAGTATCACTTAACATGATTTAAAAGACATTCCCCAGCATGATTTTTACCTCAATTTTCCCAAACTGTAAACTTAAGTTTCTTACCATCAGAATTTTTTGAAGAGTTTATCCCTTTTGCCTACCAGCTTGACCTCTTATTCTGTTGTTTTTCAAATAACACCTGATCATCGACAAACTCTATTTCCACCTTCTCCACACATCGAAAAAGTTTTTCATAACTTTTTAACTCACGAGAAGCTAAATCCCTTCAATACTTTAGCTTTAATCCTACGTAAAAATGGTTGATTTTACTATCAAGATCTCATATGAAATTTGTAACATACTTTTCTAGTTGAGTGAATTTTTCTTCATAAGTAGCCACTGAGTCATCCTCCTGCCTCCATTCTTGGAATTATTTTTCCATCCTTAAACAAAACACCTTAGGAAAATATTTCTCAAAAAACATACCTTTGAATTCATCCCAATCTAGAGAATCAATCTCATCACTATCCTTGATATTTTTCACCACAGACCACTAATGATCAGCTTCACCTTCAAAACGGTAAACAATGAAACTAACCTTTTGATGTTCTGAACACCCCATAACATCGAAAATCTTCTCCAGTGATTTAATCCACCCTTATTCTAGAATAGGGTCATATGATCCTCTGAATGATGGGGGATATTACCTCATGAAATGCTCCCCTTCAGAAATGGTCCTCTATGGTTGATTTGGTTGATCTCGTGAATGGATACCACCTCCATTTATAGCCCGAGTCAACTATGCCATCACTACCATAAACTGTTCAATTATGATTTTGACCATCTCAGGTTGATGATTTGGATGGTTGTCTTCCTCTTGATGTCGTCCCAACATAAATGGCCTGTTTACTCTACAATGAACCATTCTAAACATAGAAATATCTTAAGCAATTCAACATGGTAATATGTAAATGCTATATCACTTCAATATTAACATAAATTAATTTATGGACAATAATTTAACAATATCCTAACTTCTAAAGTTATCTAAACCTACCTTTTATACCAACTATGAGGACCCATATTTAAACATTACATAATCTTGAATTCAATGAATAATTCACATTGAAGATCTTTTCAGGTTTAGAGTTTTAGAAAATTAGGCCATAACTATTACATTACATCTCAAAAATTAAAAGTTAGACACTTCTACTCGGTTTCCATTTTTTCATAAAATAAAAACTCTTCAAAAAAGTCATGTCTAGTCCCATGTTTTAGACAAAACGAATTTTCCTTGATCCCATCCTTGACCCTATTCATCTTTAAACCCTATAAAAAAAGTTCAGAAAAATGGATGAGCATAAAAAGATCAGTAAGGGTTATAAAACAAAGAAGGAAAACATTATTTCATCAATAAATACATAACATAACATATTTAACATACCTCATGAAATCATAAGATTTATGAATAACACAATAAAATCATAAATCACAAAGGCAACTTGTGGCATCCACATCACAATTACATTTTAGATATCCCAGCTACGTAGAGAGTTACATTTAGAATTCCCATCACAGTATATTCCCTAAATCTCTTAGGAGAAACATCCATGTTTACCTATGTCATGTTACCCAATGAATTGGAGAGCTATATCAGGATCACATGCCCTTGGTTTATCAAGGAACCACTCATATATGTAAACAATTCCCAAGAACCATATCATATTCATATCACATAAAACAAACATAAAGAAAAGATAACATTTCCACATTGCAATCACAATATATCATTGAAATATATTGGCATAAAAAAACCATTATGAAAACCATTTTCAATACCAAAATATGTAAAAGATTATTTGGTATTTATTTTCTTTTTAAAAACATTACAGCTTGTTAAGGAAGCCGTAGATAAAATTATACTTGCGGCATCGAAAAATGTAATTGTCGCCACTTACGTTAAAAAGAAACATTCTTTTTGTTGTCGTTTAGAAAAACGATTCATAGAAAAAGATACCCTTTGAATGAAATGAAAATTAAAAGGTGTTTATACAACTTATAAAAGAATGTCATGTATTAAAACAAAATATACCTCAATGAAAGAATATTGAGACGAATTCCATTACCTCGTGTCTGATTTGACCCATTTGTTTTTTAATCTCATGAATAAATAACTAAAGTTAATTTATACTTGATTAAGATTCATTTTCAAGTTTATTATTCCTTTTATATCACTTATTATAATGTTATAAACATTATGTAATCATTTATGTTAATAATGGTCGTTTCGTCGATATTTGGTACTTGAGTCAAAAATGAACTTCAAATAATTACAAGTTGTTCATGTGGTCAAATATCCATTATCTCCAGATTGATATTCATGATTTAGATATCATATATATTATATATATCCAGTATATGTATGTTTTTATAACAGTAAATAACATTTGGAGATAAGAAATGAAATGCACCGTTCATGGAGACGGTAAGCCGTACATATGCATGAACTCTACTTTCATTTCTATTTCTTTTTTTAATGGAATTAAAACATAATGATGCATACATATATTATAATTCAGGTATAATATAATATATAATATCATTAAAACCATCCTTTTTATGTCCCATATATGGCATTAATGAGTCATATCACTTTGAGGGGGCGGTAGTCTGCACTTCCTCAAATGAAATTATCGCATTTACCCATAATGGAATCCATAATGGTATGTTTGAAAAGGAAAATATCGAATCATAAATAAAACATAAAAATAATATATATCATATATAAATACAGTTCCATCATTATTTCTACCATGAGAGGGGGTAGAAGATAATTGAACAATCATCGTTTCATGAGGTGTTAGTTTCCCATCCACAAAAAACAGTATGTTTTTTTCCAATTAGATGGAGGTATGTGTAAGTTTAGTTTGAATAATTTTCATAAAAACATCCTAGTATATTTAGGATACTTATGTTGTTATAAAATAAAGGAATAAAAATATTTTAGGGGGTTGGAGAAGTAAAATAAAACAAAATAACTTAAGAGAAGACGTTACCTCTAAATCGGGTAACTCCCTTTGGTTTGAACCAAAAAGTTTTGTTGAGGTGCCTTATTTCTAAGTTAAGGATTCTATGAGGAGGAGAGGGATGTGGGGAGCTTAAATGGGTAGAGGTTATAAAATAAAATGGGCTTGAGTGGTTTGAGGAATGGGTTAGAGTTGAGGGATTTTTATAAGGGGGAGAATGAGATCTTTAGGAAAGTGTGAAAATAATATTTTATTATATAATGATTTTCAGTTTCTAAATGTCCAAAACATATTAAAGTCAATAATTAGATGACTCATGGTAAAAAGAAAATCATCCAAAAATAATTGGACAGGTTTTGGATATTATTTTAATCTTTATAATCTTATTTATTTAAATCATTTATTGATGAGGTGAACACTACATCATCGTGTCATAAATAATTTAATTTATTTAATGTCTTAAAATTATAAAAAAATACCATGATATAGGAAATAATTTTAGATTTCAAAATAATATTTATAGTTGAAAAGATAATTTATATAACCCTATGTAAAAATTATTTTATTAAAAGATATTTGTTTATGTCATTTTTGTCTTTACTTTATGTTAATTAAAATAAAGTGTCATTATCTCTCCCAAGTGGCCCGATGAGGTCCCAAAATTGACCCAAGAATTCCCATGGTCTGAATTTTATCAATAAATAGTATTATGACACATGTTAGGATAATTTTATTTTATTATAATAATATTTGATTACCCTCTTTTACTTGATTTACCCTTTAACCATGGTAAATGAAATATTTACAGAAGTAAATATTCATAATGTCTAAAACTAAAATTTTCCAATTTACACAATTTGGACCCCCTGATTCCAAATATGGAATCCATTTTTCCAAATTCAAAACACATAATTGGTATAAATTAATTTAAAATTAATTGCCTTTGTCAAAACAAAAGGCATGTTTTTAAGAAATAATAACTAACAAAATATTAACACTTTTTTATGTCCAATTTCAAAGTGAAATGAATTCCAATGACCAAAATTGAATTAAATGGTAAAAAATAATCTAATTACACTTTTTAACCATATAAAAATATAATCTAACCATATTAATAAATCATATTAAAAGACAGTTTTGAATTAAAATACAGTATTTTCACTATTCATTAAAAAATGAACTTTATCTGAAAAATACCAAAATTTCATCCAAATTATATTTGGATATCCCGGTTCTAAAGAATAATTTTTTGTCAAATAGAACTTATAAAATTGAAAAAAACTAGATTTAAAATGGGTTTTCCATCAAAAGGGGGTAAATCGACCTTTTAATGAATATTTGAGTATTTGTGCTGAAAATTGGATTCATTCACATTTTATGCCTCTAACTTTTATTGGATAAATGTAAAAACATTTAAAAAACATGTATAATCATCTTTTAGTTAGTTCTAATCATTCCCTCAAATAAAATAATAAGACTCTAACTACCATTTGAAATAATAATATTATATTATTATTGTGCAATGTAAGATTTCAAAGTAACCCATTGTTGTGTAATGGGTATGCCATCGAACATAGATACCACTTTAGGGTAGTGTTATCCAATAAAAGTTTTTCTAAATCTAGTTTACAAGGTTTTTACTAAACTTCCTCGGATACCAACTGTAATGCATCGACCCTAGTTACCCAGAGTCGGTGCTTTATTACGTAACATTGGCATGATATAGGGAATGATGTCCCAAAAAACCGATTAGTTTAGTATTATTGGAAATAAGATACATACATAATTTTAACATTACAACTTCAAAAGAAATAAAAAACTAATTTATTACATTAGAAACATACAAGACTCCTAGATTATGCCTGAAAGTCACTCATAACCAAATTCTTCATATCCTGGGAAAATGAAACATAAGAAATGGGTGAGCTCAAATGCTCAGTAAGGGTAAACAATACATCAGAAGATAACCTAAACATTAGGCATGTTGAATAATTAAAAACACATTCATTTAATAGTCAAATAACCACATGAACCATCATTATTATTTTCATAATGAGGGAATGCATAATGCAGACATTCTGAAACATCTTGTCAAGGCCTCGACCAAGACGTCTAAAAATGATTTAGGCCTCGGACAAAACCATATATAAAATTGGGAAAAGCCTCAACCAATTCCATGTATAATTGTTTAATGAGACATACTGATGCATCGAGGAGCTATAGCGGGCATCACCCATCACATACTAAGTCCAATACATTCCTCAAATGAAAAGATTAAAACATAACATAAACATTTGAATTAAAAATAGCATACGAAATATCAATTCTTTAACTATAAACGATGAATGGTATAAAAATAACACATCCATAGTCAAACATATAAAAAAACCATAAATACTATATGGAATATTTGTATCAAAATAAATCAACTTTAAACAGGTGTAAAATTTTTCAAAGGATGTTGACATAGATGAGATCAAAACTATTTGATAGAAATTTCTCTTTCTATTATGAAATAATTTAAGATTAACATAATTATAAAAGAAAAAGTTTATTTTGAAAATATTATTATAATCTTGTAAGGAAAGCTTTGATGATGTTATAACGATGGAAAATAGATACACTCTTCGTATAAGTTAAAAAAATTCATACCTTAATTTTGTCAAAAAGGTCATAAAGTACCTTGTTTAGAAAACGACAGAAAGATTATTTTCAAAACATATAAGGGCAAATAAGGGTATAAATGACTTTAACCCATAGTCTAGTAAATATTAAAAATGTTTTGAAATACATTTATAAGAAAACACAAATTTGGATGATAAAGAGGTCCCAGTAGATACTTACATAAAAACAACCTCAGATAATAAAGAGATTGTGAAATTAAACCTTACCTTGTAATTTTCCTTAGTAGATGGTATTTTAACCTCTTGTATAATAGTTAAAACATATTATTAAGTTATAAAAGAAATATATATATAAATATGATATCGTATATGATCCTCTAATATTGCTTTGTTAAAAATATTTCACTAGTATCATCATTTTAAGTGTTAACTGATTCGTTTTCCTCTATATGATTTGTTACATAAGAAGTGTTTATTATGGATAGGATGTATTTGATTGATATATATAATGATATTATGTTTTTACACATTTTTTTTATTCCTCAAATTAAAATTATTCTTGAATTGTTACGATGGGGAAATGAATCTCATTGCGTTCGTGGAGACGGTAATTTGTACGAATGCACAACTTACAATATCATTATATTGATGAAGAAATCATACGTAATTTGATTGTATATCATATATACCGAATCATTAACATGTTATATTTTTTATTTAAATCTATTATACTCATTATTATACCCATCCAAATAATTAATTGTTTGAATAAAAAACTACACCACGACGTGGAGACGGTAAGCCATACGTACGCACATATGGTGACTTTGTCATTTATAGGATGGATAAAACAATGAATATGGTTGTACCATATTCATAATAACACCAAAGTATGTAAAATGTACTGTATTTATTATTTTGGTATGGAAACATCAATGAAAGAGGAAGTGGAGGAAGAAAAGAACTTGAAAGAGGCTGGTGAAATTAGTACTTCTACTTCGGGTTTTTCCTTTTGAGTTGATAAAAAGGGCTCCATAGGTTGGATTTATGAAAAAAGTAATGCCTCTAGGTTAAAGGGGGGATAGTTGAGAGGATATTTGGGTAGGGTTTGGCCGATCCAAATGGCTTTGGAGGTGTGAAATTAAGAGAATGTAAAGTACCCTTTTATAAGAGAGGTGAGGGTCACTTTAAGAAAAGATTAAAATATTATTTTTTTTAAAAATAATTTTCAGTTTATAATGGCTCAAAAATAATTTATTTCGAGGATAAAGTGGGTATGGGTTGAAAAAATCTCATACAATAGGTTTTGGACTATTTTATGTCACCATATTGACCTTAACTATTAGATTTAACTCTTAGTTAAATAGTTTGGCATTTACCATGTCTCTTTATATTTTTATATTATATGGTTAATAAACTTAATACAAATTAGAAAGAGAACCCATAGTGGTTCATTATTAATATATACAATCTTATCTAATTACTTTGGATGAACCTTTTATTTTTAGGAATATTTTATCAATTAATAATATAGTATATGTTTTAAAAATTCAATTATGTCAATTTTGACACTATTTAGTATTTGATTTTTTGAAAGCCATAAAAACTTTATCAATTCGAATAAAATTAAGTTAACAAACCCTAATATGTCATATTAACCTATAAAATTAGTGTAATTCATCTTAATTCTCTCAGATTTTTGAAATTCAACTCAAAGAAGTGGTAAAATTATGTTTTATGCAAACTTGCAAATGCTCCTAGGAGGTGGGTAAAAGACGGTAAAAAGCTCAATAAAATTTTAATATATCTAAAATTATTATAAAATGACTCCAATGAATTAAATTAAACCTATATAGGTATTATGTATCAATTTTTACCTAAAATAAATTTAAATAATATAAATAATTATTTAAATAAAAAGTGAGTTTTAACCAATAATGCAGTGTTTTCCACTATTCATCAAAAATTGGAATTTTTCAGAAAAATACCAAATATTCACCCAAAGATAATTTTGATATTCCAAATTCAAAAATGAAGTCCATTTTGAAAAATAAAATTTATAAAATTTCAAAAAGTGGGTATTACTATTCATAACGACTAGTTTGATTGGTCGCAGTTTGTTAAAATCTCGAAGTTGTGTACAATACAAGATATTTAATTATTCAAAGGGAAATTTACCATGGAAGCTTGGGGTGTTACATAAATACATAGGAACATTTAACAATCCCTCATCTTGATTAATTGTACTAGCACACCTCATGGGGAAGCGGTCAATCATATGAAAACATTTTCCACATTCTCTTGTGACTTGTTATTTTGTAATTCCAACTGAATGATGGTCATTCTATAATGATTCCTTGATATAGGTAGACATCCAAGTATAATTTTAATTTATAACTCAAACTCTCGTTCTGGTCAAAGAGGAGAAAATTCATCAAGGAATACATCAGTATAATTCCCTAAAAGGGCATGCCTTCAAGCATGTTTATCTTCTTTATCATGTTATTTTGGGATGTATATTATATCTAAAAGGTAATAATATCAATTCATGATAAAAGGATTCTGAATAAGATTCATCTTCCCCCTTACACATGTAAAAAAATCAAATGATGACTTAGTATGTGAAAATTGATCAGTCATTCCTGAAAATTGAGGTTTCATTTATATAATGAAACCAAATATATACACAATATAATATCAAACTCCTGTAAATAAAGATGTACAAGATTTTATTATAGGAATAGTATATCTTTTTTCCAGGAATGATTTAAATCCTTGGGTTGCTATAATTTCTCAGTTTTTTGTTCCTAGAGATAGCTCTACCTTCACGGTTTGATATGGTGTTTCAATAATTCTACAAGATATTCAAGTTATTAAAGAATGTGTAGAACCATAATCGTAAAAGAAACTTTATGTCTGTGAATGGATTAATACAACACCATTCATAATTTTATTTTGGTTATAGTAATTTACTATATCCATAATAAACATAGGGATGAGAAAACTTAAACTAATAACCAGTTAAAAGGGAAACTGTGAGTTTATATGTAACAACTTTTAAATGAGATGAATATGCTAAATTTAAGGTCTCTAGGATTAAATCTAGATTATCCATGGTAATTTTCTATTTGGTTTTCTAACCTAAAAATAATTCAATTCTTTTATAATGGTTCGTAAAGAGATTACGAGTTCTTGAAAGCATATCCCCATGGAGTGTCAAATCTGGTGTGAATGGAATATTTTTCATGCATGATGCCAATATCAATTTAATACTAAACAACCCATTTTTAGGGTAACTAACATTTAGTTAAACTATTCTAGATCCAAGTATTCTTTTATTAATCATATACGTATGTACTTTCTTGGAAACCACTCACTCTATAATTCAATAAAATTTTACGATACTATCCTATACGTAGACTAATCCCAAGTGTTCTCACTAAATTATTATAGTCTTAATACCCAAATATAACTAGAACTTTTTAATAAAAAATTTATAGATCCATTACTTTTACAGATATTATTACATGAATTATAAAAATAAATACCAAATATATACAACCAAAATATCAAAATACTTAGTGTATTTGGAAGAATTGGAACATAAAACATCAATATAAAAATAAAAAAATATTTATTTTAATATATATAATTAGCTGATAAATACCATTGAGATCTAATAATTTCAAATTATAACCTTTGGAATACATAAACATATTATGGGATCTATAAATCCCTCCAAGGGATTGATCATGATAACAAAGGATAACATTTGAGTCCAAAGGGATTAGAATATATCAAAAAGAAAAGGATAATGAACAATAATAAGGTATAATAACACAAATAACATGGAATCATATGATAATGGAAACAAATTAATGTATTAAAAAAATTTAAATATGACATAATCATAAGTCATGACTAATTGAGAAGACAACGTGACATGGTGGTCAAAGTCCCATCATAGATTTAGTGTACTTCTTATTCCTATATTTACCATCTCATAAAATATAAACATTACCCAATACATTGAATTGAAATATTGGTGCACCCATATTAACATGTGCATTATTATGTGTTCCATAATAGTGAATCAATCATAGGTTATAAATATAATAATTACACCTGGAAAAAATGTGATGCATAAGCCTACCTCATATCACAACTAAAGGATATTCCAAAAAGGCTAAAATAGTATAAGGAATTGAATATTTTAGACAATAATATCTATATAAATAAGTATGGGTATAAGAATATATTGTTAATTTTAGAACAAAAATTTTATGGGAAATTGTAGATAATTTTTATAGAAATGAACATTAAAAACAATGATTTAATTATTCAGTTAATGACTTTTAGAGAAAGAATAAGTATTAAATTTTTATTGAAAACCAGAGGTATACTAGAATGATTATACTCAAAATTTTCCTTTATTTATTGAAATCATAAATTTTAGAAAATAATTTAAATTAGATTCACATACAAGGTTTAGGGGTAGAAATGTTTCATTTAATTAGGTTTTATTTTAGTGAAGGAATTTGAGAAATGAAATTAAGGTTATGTTACCACATCTAAATAAGGGATATATATATATATAGAAGATATATAGAGATATTTTTTAATAATCACAAAACATAATAAATAAATATGAAGTGATTTATGGGGGGAAAGGTCATAACCTAAAGAAAAAGTGTCGTTCAAAGTGGTCCCATACCATATGTTTCATAATTTTTGTTCACTTGAACGTAATTTCGTAGATAATAAAAATATATTTATAAATTAAATAATTAAAACCCTTTTAATTATATAATTTATTTATCACAATTACATAAATTCATTTATTATTATTTCATTATTATTCAAAGACTAATTTCATTGTTCTTTGGGAATTCATTTCTCGATTCCAATGTCATAACACTTGTGGATAATTGTTGCAGTTCTTATCAAATGGGACTATGAATATAAAATTAAAATCAAATTTTTTCCATGTATTTCATAAAATATTAATCTTCAAAAATATCCATATGTATTCTGACACATGGATAATTCATTTTGTAGAAATGTTAACTTTAAATTCTCAGTTCCAAGTACATTGTTCATATCTAACCATAATATTATGTTTATAATCATCCTTTAAATAATTTTTTAAAATAAATATAATTTGTTCAGCTGGTGAACCAAACTTATAATGAACAACAATTTCATTTAATAGTAGAGAGAGGTGAGGGCTGATGATTGATATTACACCATAATTATGATAACCATGCTCTTTTATCACACAATTAAACATGATTTATTACAAAAACTTCACTTTATACAACATAAAAGATCAAGAGGTTCAGTGTATTTGGGGCTTAGGATCATTACAAACCAACTTAATACATGAAATACAACATCCTTATTGAAAAATTCCTTTACATGACCACTACATTCCCTCGTACTTAGCATTGCATGGGATAACCTGAGGACATTCATAAGAAATGGTTGAGATATAAATCCAAGCAAGGGAATAAACATGGAATAACATAAAGAATAAAATACATTTTAGACAATAGGCATATCAATAGGGAACAAGGGAATTATAAACTTCTAGGCATGATAAAGCATGATAATCATGACATGAAAATGTGGCAACAACACTTAATAAGGAATTAGCATGAGCCAGGGCCCATTGCACATAGAGCATGAGTAAACCCTCATTGTGAATGAAGCATAAGTAAACCCTCATTGAACTTGTATTATCACGAGTAAACAACCATTTCACATAATTTATCATGATTCTATACTTCACCCAATGCATTGGAGCGCTATCAGGGCTCACCCTTCTTAAACATTTCGTTTCATGCGTAAGTGTGCCACATGGATCAAAAAACATTGAATCATTCAACATATTTATTAATTCCATGATAAACTAATGTGGAATACATAATTTAAACTCTTTGAACAATACGTAAATGCGTATAAAGGTAAATACCCATGATATATAAATGGACATGGTATTCACTACATAATGACTTTTGGCTTGGAAAAAGCGGTGCAATTTCAGCAGCATAATGACGTGACATAAGAACTCATAAAAATGGTTGATGAGAGAGAAAGGGGTGTATCGTCACATTTACATGAAATGGAAAGTATGGAGAGGTCATTTAGATACATTTACAACAAATTAAATGATATTTAGATTCAGGATACAAAAGAATTGCTTGAATGTAAATGAGGAGGGGGAAATTCCTTTTGGAATCTCGGAATAGTAATGAGTGTACATGGGAGGAATTTAATGAGAGAAAAAGGGATATACCATCATTCAAAAATAAATTTGTCAGTATAGGGGAGGTGAAAAACCATACCCCAACATTTATAATTGAAATTAAAAGGGCATAAAAACTAAAATAAAATTGGACCAAAATGAGAAACGAAGAAAAAACCCTTACCACATTGTAATAAATCGAGTCGTATAAGAAAAAGTTAATAACCACCAAATGATTCAAAAAATATCATGAATATAAATAAAATCATGATAATATATATCAAATTTCAGTACACAATACACCTCATGCAATAAATGAGTGGTGAACAATGGAGATCCTACGAAATTAAAGGTGAGATAAGAAATCCCTTACCTCGTTCCCAACTTGACTCGTATGTTCCTTGTTCTTCTTGAATAATAAAATAAATTTAAATTATAATTGCTTAATAACCTTTTTAATTTTTATTATTACTTTTATATCACTTATTACCTTGCAATAATAGTTAGTAAATTATTTGAGTTCATATCGGACATTTTGTTGATGTTCAAAATTTGAGTTAAAAATGAGCTTGTTATAATTAAATTTTTTCCATGTGGTCATTAATCCATCAAATCCAGAATTATATTAATGATCTAGATATCATGTATATCATATATATCTAGCATATACATGTAGTTATATTAGTATATAATATTTTGAGATAATAAATGAAATTCACCATTAATAGAGACGGTAGGCTGTATGTACGCATGAACGCTACTTTCATTTCTATTTAATATTCAATGGAATGTAGATTTAATGTCACATAGATATATTATAATTATAGTATAATATCATATATAATATTATTAACTCCATCCTTTATACATCCCACATAAGGCATTAACCAGTCCCATCACTTTGAGGGGGCGATAGTCCGCACTTCCTAAAATGAGATTATCGCGTTTACCCATTATGGAAACCATAAAGGTATACTATAAATAAAAAATACAGAAGATTAAAGAAAACATAGAAATAATATATACCATATATAAAAATAGTTCCATCATAATGGCCACCATGATAGGCGGTAGGAGTTAATTGAACAATCATCATTTCGTGAGGCGTTAGTTTGCGATCCACAGAAACATTATGTTCTTTACCCATTAGATGGAGGTGTGTGTAAGTGTAGTTTGAATTATTCTCATAAAAAAATCCTAGTATATTTATTATACTGGTGTTGTTATAAATGAAAGGAACAAAAGGTGTTTAGGGGTTGGAGAAGTAAAATAAAACAAAAGAACTTAAGAGAATACGTTACCTTTAAATCGGGTAACTCCCCTAGGTTTGAACCAAATGGGTTTCATGAAGTGTTTTGTGCCTAAAGTAAGGCTTCTAGGATGAAGAGCAGAATTTTCGGAGCTTATTTAAGCAGGGTTTTCATGAGACAAAGGCTTGATAGGTGTGAGAAATGAGTTACAAGTGAGGGATTTTTATAATAGAGAGGAGTTGCTCTTTAGGAAAGTTTGAAACAATTATTTTATTATAACCTCATTTTCAGTTTCAAAAGGTCAACTATTTGATAATATAAAAGTTAAGATGAATCATGGTTGAAATAAAATAATCCAATAATAATTGGAAGGGTTTTGGATATTATTTTAATATTTATAATCTTATTTATTTAAATCATTTATTAATGTGGTAAATATTGCATCATTATTGTGTCATAAATATTTTAATTTATTTGATGTCCAAAAATTATAAAAAAAATTATATGATGTAGGAAATCTTTTTATATTTCCAAATAATATTTATAGTCGAAAATATAACTTATATAACTCCTTTAAAAATTTATTTACTAAAAGATATGTTTTATGTGATTTTTGACTTTACTTTAAATTAATTAATATAATGTGTCATTATTACTCTCATGTAGCCCCTTGGGGTCCCCAATTCAACCCAAGGATTCCTATGGTCGAATATGTATAAAACAATAGGATTAGGACATATGTTAGGGTAATTTATTATTATTATAATATTTTATTTTACCCTTATTTACTATATTTGCCCTTTAATCATGGTAAATAAAATATTTACTGAAGAAAATATTTAAAATGTCTAAAAATAAAAGTTACCTATTTACACAATTTGAACCTACTGATTCCAAATATGGAATCCATTTTTCGAAATTCAAATCACATATGGGGTAGAAATTAAATTAAAATTAATTCCCATTGTTAAAACAAAAAGTGTGTTTTTAAGAAATAATAACTATCAAAAGACTTACACTTGTTTATGTCCAATTTCAATGTGAAATTAATTCCAATGTCCAACATTGGATTAAATGGTAAAAATATATTCTAATTACACTTTATAAACAATTAAAAAGATAATATAACCATATAAATAAAATAGATTAAAAGGTACTTTTGAATTAAAATACAGTATTTTTCACAATTCATTAAAAAATGAACTTTATCAAAAAAATAAATAAAATTTAATAAGAATATATTACAATATTTAAGTTAGTTCTATTAATTCCAGCCAATAAAATGGCTACGTGTTAACTACCATTTAAAATAATAATATTAAATTATTAGTGTGCAACTTAAGATTTCAAATAAACTCGTTGTTGCGTGTCAGGTACATCATTGAATATAGAATACCCTTTAAAATAAAATTATTATTTAATTAAAAAAAATTAATAAATATGAAAATGTAATATTCTTTATTTTCTTGGGATGTTACATTATTCCCACCTTTTGAAAAATACGTCCTCGTAATTTTAAAATTGGTCCTGGAAACTTCATTGAAAGTCCTTCATCAGAAAAAGAGTGAGTAAAACTATCACTTTAAAAGAAAGAAAGAGACGTAAAAAGGTCACCAGAGTTAACCGATACAAGGATTCCATGTAGGAAAAAATGGATATAGAAGAGAAAACCAATAGTTAAGTTCGGATGGAGAGTGATAGAAAACATGATTAGGAGAAAGTAAACCACAAGAAAATCACAATCTTATTATGTGTTAAACAGTCTTTGATCACCCAGTAGGAAACGTAAACCAATAATGTTTTTGTTTTACATTCCTTTTCATAATTTCGAGGAATTCATTTACTACATAGAATAAAAAAAGGAAATATACTTACCTTCATGTAGAGTTTATTCCTGTATCAAGTTTCTACCAAATACTAATCTTTTCTACAAACAATGATCATTCAAAAATACTTGGTCACATCAAAAGAACAAGAATAGTCTTCTAGAGAATCACATAATCCACAAAGAAGAAATATATATTTCCCTTATCTTTAGACATCAACTAAAACCAAAATGGTTTGTACAAGACCATATAATCCCTAAAAAGGATAATCCTTTATAAAAAAAAATACTACTATTAATATCAAAAATTCAACAAAAAGTACCCAAAGTTACAAAAAGACCATTCAATACACAATCTTCCTTAAAATTCTTCAAAATAATACAAACTAATATTGAAATCCAAAACCCAGAAGGATTTAATCACATATACTTCCGTAATAAATATTAACATTTATCTCTAAATAACATCAATTACTCTTAAAGTCTCAAAATAAGTGTAATTAACCTAATCACATATTCACTATGGTAGTTTACTAATTTTACAGAAATAACCCAAATCACCATATGTCCACAAAAAATACATAGGTTCTTATATAATAAAAATTTCAACCATTCATCCACAATTGAAATCCTGTAGTATTTTAATTTCCATAAGCATATAGTATTCCTAAAGAGAAAACATCTTCCAAAAATAACCTTGAACATTTAATCACCAAATCATTTTCCTATAATAAGGATATCTATTTTAAAAAAAATAAGTTCCAAAAAATCAACTTATTCTTGATCATTAAAATCGTTTAATAAAAACGAATAAGTCATACTAACCAAAGACATTACGTAGGCCAGTGGTAGGCGATAAAACTCAATCACACTTTGGTTGTGGGTTCTATTCCCACAGCTTTGTCCGACGAGAAGGGTTTTCAGATGGTCTGCATGTTTTCCTTTTTATAAAAAAAAATCCTAACATGTTTTAATCATAATGGTTTTGTAACACCCTGAGATTTTATGAAAAATATTCTTTTTAATTAATGTCTTGTGTTGTACGCTACACCAAAAGGAGCTTCCACAACACGCATCATTGACTTGCCTTACAATACACGCAATCACGACCTTCCTCGATAGCGTGTGTAGTACGCAATACCGAGTTTCACTAAATAACGATATGCTATTAAAATATTATTAAAACTAGCCGTTATGAATAGTAATAACAACTTTTTGATTTTTTTTAAATTTTAGTTTTCAAAATGGACTTCATTTTTTGATTCGGAATATCAAAATTAGCTTAGGGAGAAATTTTGGTACTTTTCTGATAACTTTCATATTTTGATGAATAGTGAAAATTACTAAATTGTAATTAGAAGCAAATTTTTCAATCGAAATAATTAATAGTGATAAATTATTAATTTGAGTGTTTTTAAAATATATTTAGAATATATTTTTACAATTTAATACAATGTTGGTAATTGGATGTAATTTCACATTTAAACCACACATAAACAAGTGTCAATCTTTTGATAGTTATTATCTCTCAAAAACACGCTATTTGTTTTGACGACGAGAATTAATTTTTAAATTAATTAATGCAACTGATATGTTTTGAATTTGGTTAAATAGACATCATTTTTGAGTTCATAATATCAAATATAGCTTAGTCCAAATTTCTGGTATTTTTCTGGAAACTTTCATTTTTTTGATGAATAGTGAAACCACTAAGTGGTAGTTAAAAAAATGAATTTTTCATAAAACTTAATTTTACCGCTTCTGTGAGTGGAATTTAAAAAATCCGAGAGACACGGTTGATTTCATTAAGTAAAATGTGGTTCAATGAGATGAAAATAATTTTTGGTGAATAGTAACTTTTTACTTTTATTTACCACGATTAAAAGTAAATAGGGTAATTAAGGGTAAAAATGATATTATTATTACCCTAACACAAGTCCTAATTCTATTGGACAGGTGTAATTCGACAAAAAATAACCTTAGGAATAAAATATGACCATTTAAGCCCACTTGGATTAGATTAGGACATTTATTATTAATTTATTTAAAGAAGGGTTAAAATAGTTAAAATCAAAGTTTAATAAGTATATAATTTTTAATATAGGGTTATACATAAGCTAAATTAGACTATAAATATTAATTAGAAAGATAAAAAGATTTCCTACATAATGGTATTTTATTTTCAATTTTCAGACATTAAATAATTTAATTTATTTATGACAAAAAGATGATGCATTAATTATCTTATTAAGGAAATATTGACATAATTTATTTATAAATACCAAAATAAATGTAATTTGAGACTTTTTATGAATTAAACTAATTTTATAGGTTAACATGACATGTTATTATTGATTTAATTAACTTTTTTAGAACTACTAATTCTGTTTTGATTTTTACAAAAATCAATTACTAAATAGTGTCAAAATTGACATAAAATAGTTTTTAAAAAAATATTATATTATTAATTGTTATTTTATTCCTAAAAATCAACTATTCTGCCAAATGACTTAGATAAGGTTATATATATTAATAATAAACAACTTGGGGTTCGTTTGGCTTGTTATAGTAAGTTTATTAACCTTATAGTGTAAGAACACAAAAAGACATGGTAAAAGTAAAATTATCTAACTTAAAGTTAAAACTAAATGATAAGTTTAAAATAGTAAACTAAACTTGTCCAAATTCTATTGGATGAAAGTATTTCGACCTATATCCACCTTATATTCGAAATAACTCAATTTGGAGCTATTAAAAACCGAATATGACTTTATAATAAAATAATATTTTTTGTTATTCCAAAAGTGCCCCTCTCCTCCCTTATAAAAGAGCACCTCCTCCCTCTCTTCCTCACACCACTTTGAGTCTTCATGCTCGGACAACCCATGCCAAATTCTCTTCTTCACTTCCCTAGAAACATCCTAGAGGTCTTGGTCTTCTTCAAAGACCAATTTTAGTGCCCTAAGAGGAGGACTCAAAGAGGCGCTTCAAAGAAGATGTAATGTCCGTTATCGATTCTTTCAACTTTATTTCTTCTTCCACTTCTTCTTCTTAGGTTGTTTCATTATGAAGTAATAAAATCAGTATGAATAATATACTGATATGTTATTATAAGTATGAAGCAACCCTATTTCACCATCTATCCATCCTACGGAAAACGAAATCACCGCACGTGCGTACGTACGGAATACCGTCTCCACGCCGTGGTGTAATCTATTTTCCACCACCACCTTACATGGATGGGTATAATGGTGTACAAAATAACTATATATGATTATTGTAAAGTGATATTTATTCTAAAATATTATACATACACTGTAATACAATTCCACGATCATGGGAACGATATCATCGCTCGCGCGTACGTACGGACTACCGTCTCCACGACGCGATGAGATTCATTCTCCACGTTAACCATTCATGAATGATTATAAAGTATATATAATAAGTAATCATTAAATATATGACATAATAATGATACTGTATCTATGTGTACATATATTTATGTCATCTACTTAATTCCATTCAACTCAATAAGGAAACGAAAACAGCGTTCATGCGTACATACGGCCTACCGTCTCCATGAACGGTGTATTTTTTTTTTCCATTTACTGATCTATTATATGTATATTTTGAATATATATTATTTATAAATCATGTTTTATATTCTGGAATTAATTAATCATGATCTAAGTAATCATATGAATAATTACAAGTCAAAACACTAACAACAAATGAAACGATTTTACCCAAAACGATCTTTAACATTGAATTTACAAAAGAACGGCTAAAATAAAGTCATAAGTGAACCATATATGATATAATAACAATGAGTATGATTCTAGAATATGTCAATAACATTATTTAAATCAATATACAGGTGGTTCGGACACTTATGAAGCAAATCGGACCTAAGGTAAGGGAAAATATCACAATCTCATTTTTATCCGAGATTGTTTATACATTGGTATTTACTGGGGTGTATTTTATCATCCAAATCCATGTTCCCACAATATGTAATATTTATATCCTTCTACAGTAGTTTATATCCAATTTTACCCTTCGGTGAGTTTTTAGTAAATATATGAAAGGAATCTTTTGTCGTTTTTCGTACAAGGTACTTTTTGAATTTTCCGAAAAGAGTACGAGAAGAATGTTTTTTTAACTTATACAGAATGAATGGATTTTTAAAAAAATATTTCCAATAATCTTCCTTTATAGGTTTTAAAGTTTATTTTTAATCAACTACTGTTATTTTAAAATTGTATGACATGTTAAGAAAGGAAAAATGTTTTTAAAGTAGAAAGGATATTTTCCTCAAGAATGGAGTTCAAAAGTTTTATCAAAATTATTTTCCATATAAGATAATATAGGGTTCTATTTCTATCCCTATTATTACATGGATTTGATTATGGAAGTATTTTTATGAATTCATTTATCTTATATGAATTGTTTTATGATGTCATGATGTTTAAGATTCCCATTTTTATTACATGGGTTATGCTATGATGTATGGTTTATGATTTTGTGGAACACATAAGAATGGTATCATTATGAGATGGGTGGGACCTATATATCCCTCCAATGAATTGGGTAAAGATTTTATATCTCATGAGATAGACATGGCTGGAATGGCTGGTTAAACCGGTTCAGTGAAACTGGACTGAAACGAGGAGTAAACTCGGTTCAGAAATGGACTTTGTCCACTAAGATAGTCTTGGAAATGAGTCTTGACTAATAAAAAATGATTCTCTATGATTATGTGTGTATGCCACAAAGCTTCATGTTTTAAGTTATGATTATTATGATTACATTTCACTACAATGATTTATCCTATGTTATGAAATTATGATCTCTTTTTCTAGGTAAGGTTTCCAAAATGTTATGTTCTTATGAATATGATGTGATTGATATTTCTTTTGTTTACCCTTACTGAGCATTTGAGCTCACCCTTTTATGTTTTCTCTTCCCCAAGATATAAAGAAAGATTTTAGGTAAAAAAAGGGAAGATCTTTATGGGAGATGTTGAAGATCTTTCACCATGATTAGAAGATTATTTTCCAAATTTCCAAAGACACTAAACTATTATGGTCCTTGTGTGTGTGTTTTTGTTATGTACTATGTATTCCGCAAAAGTAATGTAATGTCCATGTACGTTAAGCTTTGGGTCTCTACAGTTGGTATCAGAGGAAAGGTTTAGTCAACCTTTGGAAACTAGGATGTGAAAACATTAGTGAGATCCCTAGAGATATTTCTAAGGTATGTCTAGGGATGTCCCTATGGATAAGTATACATATAGGATATGGTCCTAGATCTATTGTAACGATCTTAGAATTTAACCTAAGATGTTAGATATTGAGGGTACTCCCCCTTTACTATGTTGCTTTCTCTAACATGATTTTTGCCTCTCACAGAATTCTTTTTGTGTTTTAGTTAATGGAGGGAACCGGAAGGAATTCATTTAACATTGAATCCAATGGACAAATTGGTGACTATAAGCAAAAAAATTGTGTAATTCCTAGAGATAAAGATATTGTGATTATGCCGAATCAGTCATCACGATATATGATTTACAAGGTGAAATTTAGTGCTATGCCTAATTCATAAAATAAGAGGAAGATAGTATATTATGCATGTTATCATGTTGAGGAGCATAAATAAAGGAAGATTGAGATTTCAAAAGAAAGGAAGAAGAACCTTGAGGAATACCTCAAATGGAGGGACTGATGTTATCTGTGTGGAGAAAAGGGTCATAGAGTGACAGATTGTTATGGAGTTAAATGTATTATTTGTGGAGACCATGGGCATTACCCAACTCAATGACCTGACCTAAAAAGTTATTTCTTAATCAAGTAAGGACTTATTCCAGGACAATCATTGAAGATGATGGATTGAAGTGTTTATGTATTGGTATTAAAGAATAATGTTGTTGAGGAACTTTTATTGTGTATTGGAATATTTTTGTATTAGTCTATTGTGGTTTTCAATAATTTTAAGGTACCGGTAACCATGAAAAGTTAATCAAATATTTTGGAAAGCAGATGATATGCGCATAATGAAGGGATTAGGAGAAAATGAAATGTTTGACAGTATTCATGAGATCATGACTGATATAAGGAGAAGGTTGTATCATGGTTTGAGTATATAGAGTTTTCGAATTTTGGTATCATTCATTTTTTTCACTAAGGTTTAATGGGTATTCATTTTTCAAGAGAATACATGATTAAGATATTCACATGATTGGAATGTGACCAACAAGATATATGGGGGATAAATGATGGTATTCACATGCTTGGTTGATGACATTTCAAGTAATCGTTTTCTTTATACTATAAGCCCAGACCGAAGTATTTTAGATAAGCCTAAAGATTGGAATGGATTATGTTGGACATATGTTAGTATTCTTTAAGGATATAACTTTTTTCGATATTACTGATGGGATTTTATAGTAATGTAGTTTTATAAAAAGGACAACCTGTAGGACGGGCGACAACCCATCGCGTCGGACAAGGCTGTGGTAATCGAACCAACAACCGAAGTGCGACTGGCCTTTATCGCCTACCACTGGCCTACATGAAGTCTCTGTTTAGTAGAAACTAGTTTTATTATATTAAGAAGTATAATATAAGAAGTATAAGTCCATTTTAGGAACCATGTATGATTAATCTCACTATATATGGACTTATGTATTTTTTGATAACTTTTCTAACCTTTTGTTTGAGACAGATGGAATGACCCATAATTCTATCACATGATCTGCTAACACATCACGAATGAAAAATTCAACTTCATTTCTTTAAGATATGAAGTGGAAATTGTCCAAAGAATGACCAACGGTGAGACTATACCAAAATCATGAAAGTATTTCTTCTAATTCTAATTTCATCAACATTAGGGAAATGATCTTTAAAACCAAAAATATAGTCCTATTTCTCTTATATCTGATGAATTAGATGGTACCTTAGATCATCACAAATCTATGGCTTTGTCATTGTTGGATTTTTCATAGCCATTTTCTCTACCACTCTCTATCAGAACATGATGGTTAGATTTCTCTTCCATATCCATATTTTCACCTATGTTCTCCTATGTGGAAACCCAGTGATTATTTAATTTGGGTAACCATTTCATTTCATACTTTAGTTTTTAAATCCACGTTTTGGTATTCCTTTTTACGATGTGGGTTTCTATTAAAGAAACTTTCGAGTAGTAAACCATTTACAACGCCGACGAATTTCGAGGGCGAAATTCAATTTAAGGGGGGTAGAATGTAACACCCTGAGATTTTATGAAAAATATTATTTTTAATTAATGTCTTGTGTTGTACGCTACACCAAAAAGAGCTTGCACAACACACATCATTGACTTGCCTTGCATTACATGCAATCACGACCTTCCTCGATAGCGTGTGTAGTACGCAATATCGAGTTTCACTAAACAATGATATGCTATTAAAATATTATTAAAACTAGCCGTTATGAATAGTAATAACCACTTTTTGAAATTTTGTAAATTTTAGTTTTCAAAATGGACTTCATTTTTGGATTCGGGATATTGAATTTATCTTAGGGAGAAATTTTGGTACTTTTCGGATTACTTTCATATTTTGATGAATAGTGAAAATTACTAAATTGTAATTAAAAACAACTTTTCCAATCGAAATAATTAATAGTGATAAATAATTAATTTGAGTGGTTTTAAAATATATTTAAAATATATTTTTACAATTTAATACAATGTTGGTCATTGGATGTAATTTCACATTTAAACCAGACATAAACAAGTGTCAATCTTTTGATAGTTATTATCTCTTAAAAACACGCTATTTGTTTTGACGACGGGAATTAATTTTTAAATTAATTAATGCAACTGATATGTTTTGAATTTGGTAAAATAAACATCATTTTTAGCTCATAATATCAAATATAGCTTAAAGCTAATTTCTGGTATTTTTCTGCAAACTTTCATTTTTTAATGAATAGTGAAACCACTAAGTGGTAGTAAAAAAATGAATTTTTTATAAAACATAATTTTACCGCTTATGTGAGTGGAATTTAAAAAATCCGAGAGAAAGGGTTGATGTCAGTATGTAAAATGTGGTTCAATGAGATGAAAATAATTTTTGGTGAATAGTAACTTTTTACTTTTATTTACCACAGTTAAAAGTAAATAGGGTAATTAAGGGTAAAAATGATATTATTATTACCCTAACACATGTCCTAATTCTATAGGACAAGTGTAATTCGACCGAAAACAACCTTAGGAATAAAATATGGGCATTTAGGCCCACTTTGATTAGATTAGGACATTTATTATTATTTTATTTAAAGAAGGGTTAAAATATTTAAAATCAAAGTTTAATAAGTATATAATTTTTAATATAGGGTTATACATAAGATAAATTAGACTATAAATATTAATTAGAAAGCTAAAACGATTTCCTACATAATGGTATTTTATTTGTAATTTTTAGACATTAAATAATTTAATTTATTTATGACACAAAGATGATGCATTAATTATCATATTAATGAAATATTGACAAAATTGATGTTATAAATACCAAAATAAATGTAATTTGAGACTTTTTATGAATTACACTAATTTTATAGGTTAATATGACATGTTAGTATTTATTTAATTAACTTTTTTCGAACTAATCACTCTGTTATAATTTTTAAAAAAATCAATTACTAAATAGTGTCAAAATTGACATAAAATTGTTTTTAAAACAAATATTATATTATTAATTGTTATTTTATTCCTAAAAATCTAAGGTTCGGACAAATGACTTAGATGAGGTTATATATATTAATAATAAACAACTTGGGGTTCGTTTGTCCTGATATAGTTTGTTTATTAACCTTATAATGTAAGAACACAAAAAGACACTGTAAAAGTAAAATTATCTAACTTAAAGTTAAAACTAAATGATAAGGTTAAAATAGTAAACTAAACTTGTCCAAATTATATTTCATGAGAGTATTTCGACCCATCCCCACCTTAGATTTGAAATAACTCAATTTGGAGCTATTAAAAACCGAATATGACTTTATAATAAAATAATATTTTTAGTTATTCCAAAGGTGCTTCTCTCCTCCCTTATAAAAGAGCACCTCCTCCCGCTCTTCCTCACACCACTTTGAGCCTTCAAGCTCGGCCAACCCCAGAAAAATTCTCTTCTCCACTTCCCTAGAAACATCCTAGAGGTCCTGTAATTCTTCAAAGGCCAATTTTAGTGCCCTAAGAGGAGGACTCAAAGAGGCGTTTCAAAGAAGAGGTAATGTCCGTTATCGATTCATTCAACTTTATTTCTTCTTCCACTTATTCTTATTAGGTTGTTTCATTATGAAGTAATATCATCAGTATCACTCATATACTTATATGTTATTATAAGTATGAAACAACCCTATTTAACCATCTATCCATCCTACGGAAAACGAAATCACCGCGTGTGCGTACGTACGGAATACCATCTTCACGCCATGGTGTAATTTATTTTCCACCACCACCTTACATGGATGGGTATAATGGTGTGCATAATAACTATATATGATTATTGAAAAGTGATATTGATTCTGAAATAGTATACATACACTCCAATACAATTCCATGATCATGGGAATGATATCATCGCTCGTGCGTACGTACGGACTACCGTCTCCATGACGCGATGAGATTCATTCTCCACGTTAACCATTCATGCATGATTATAAAGTATATATGATAAGTAATCATGAAATATATGACATAATAATGATACTGGATTTATGTGTACATATATGTATGTCATCTACTTAATTCCATTTAACTCAATAAGGAAATGAAAACAACGTTCATGCGTACGTACGGCCTACCGTCTCCATGAACGTTGTATTTCTTTCCATTTACTGATCTATTATATGTATATTATGAATATATATTATATATAAATCATGTTTTATATTATGGAATTAAGTAATCATGATCTAAGTAATAATATGAATAATTACAAGTCAAAACACGGACGACAAATGAAACGATTTTACCCAAAACACTCTTTAACATGGAATTTATAAAAGAACGGGTAAAATAAAGTCATAAGTGAACCATATATGATATCATAACAATGAGTATGATTCTGGAATAAGTCAATAACATTATTTAAATCATTATACAGGAGGTTCAGACACTTACGATGCAAATCCGACCTAAGGTAAGGGAAAATATCACAATCTCATTTTTATCTGAGATTGTTTATACTTTGGTATTTACTGGGGTGTATTTTATCATCCACATCCATGTTTCCTAAATATGTAATATTTATATCCTTATACAATAGTTTATATCCATATTTACCCTTCGGTGAGTTTTAAGTAAATATATGAAAGGAATCTTTTGTCATTTTTCGTACGAGGTACTTTTTGACTTTTACGACAAACGTACGAGAAGAATGTTTTTTAACTTATACAGAATGAATGGATTTTTAAAACAATATTTCCAAGAATATTCCTTTAGAAGTTTTAAAGTTTATTTTTAATCAACTTCTTTTAGTTTAAAATTGTATGACATGTTAAGAAAGGAAAAATGTTTTAAAAGTAGAAAGGATATTTTCCTCAAGAATGGAGTTCAAGAGTTTTATCAAAATTATTTTCCATCTAAGATAATAGAGGGTTCTATTTCTATCCCTATTATTACATGGATTGGATTATGGAAATATTTTTATGAAGTCCTTTATCTTATATGAATTTTTTTATGATGTCATGATGTTTAAGATTCCCATTTTTATTACATGGGTTATGCTATGATGTATGATTTATGATTTTGTGGAACACATCAGAATGGTATCATTATGAGATGGGTGGGACCTATATCTCCCTCCAATGCATTGGGTAAAGATATTATATCTCATGAGATAGACATGGCTGGAATGGAAGTTTAAACCGGTTCAGGGAAACAGGACTGAAACGAGGAGTAAACTCGGTTCAGAAATGGACTCTGTCCACTAAGATAGTCTTGGCAATGAGTCTTGACTAATAAGAAATGATTCTCTATCATTATGTGTGTATGCCACAAAGCCTCATGTTTTAAGTTATGATTATTTTGATTATATTTTACTACCATTTTTTATCCCATGTTATGAAATTATGATCTCTTTTGCAGGGTAAGATTTCCAAAATGTTATATTCTTATGAATATGATGTGATTGATATTTCTTTTGTTTACCCTTACTGAGCATTTGAGCTCACCATTTTATGTTTTCATTTCCCCAGGATATAAAGAAAGATTTTAGGAAAAAAAATCCAAGATCTTTATGAGAGATGTTGAAGATCTTTCACCATGATTAGAAGATTATTTTCCGAGTTTCCAGAGACACTAAACTATTACGGTCCTTGTGTGTGTGTTTTTGTTATGTACTTAGTATTCCGCAAAAGTAATGTAATGTCCATGTAAGTTAAGATTCGGGCATCTACAGGTTTTGTTATACCTTTCATTTTCAACAAAACACATTATAAGAGTTCTTTTTGTAACACCCCAAGCTTCGATGGTACGCTTCTCTTTGAATAATGCGATAGCGTGTGTTGTACGCAACATCGAGTTCTAACACACAACAACCAATCAAACTAGCCATTATGGATAGTAATACCTACTTTTTGAAATTATATATATTTTATATTTCAAAATGGACTTCATTTTTGGTTTCAGAATATCGAAATTATCCTAAGATGATTTTTTGGTATTTTTCTGAGAACTTCCAATTTTTATGAATAGTGAAAAATACTTAAAAACAACTTTTTCAATAAAAATAATTTATAGTGATAAATTATATTATTGAGTGATTTTAAAGTATAATTAGAATATATTTTTACCATTTTATCCAATGTTGTTCATTAGAATTAATTTCACTTTGAAATTGGACCTAAACAATTTTCAATCTTTTGGTATATATTGTTTCTTAAAAACACACTATTTGTTGTGACAGCGGGAATTAATTTTAAAATTAATTAATGAAACTTATATGTTTGGAATTTTGTAAAATAGAAATCATTTTTTAATTCGGAATATCAATTATAGCTTAGGGTGAAATTTTGGCATTGTTCTGAAAAACTTCAATTTTTGATGAATAGTGAAATTACTAAGTGGTAGTTAAAAAACTGAATTTTTTCATAAAACATAATTTTACTGCTTCTGCGAATGGAATTTAGAAAATCCTAGAGACATGGTTAATATCAAGAATTAAAATGTGGTTCAATGAGATGAAAATAATTTTTGGTGAATAGTAACTTTTTACTTTTATTTATCACGGTTAAAAGTAAATAGAGTAATTCAGGGTAAAAATGATATTAATATTACCCTAACACATGTCCTAATTCTATTGGACAAGTGTATCTTGATCGAAAACAACCTTAGGAATAAAATATTATCATTTAGGTCCACTTGGAATAGATTAGGACATTTATTATTATTTAATTCAAAGAAGAGTTAAAAGAGTTAAAATAAATGTTTATTTACTAAAACATTTTTAATATAGGTTTATACATAAGATAAATTCAATTGTAATTATTAATTAGAAAGCTAATAAGATTTCATAAATAATTATATTTTATTTATAATATTTACACATTAAATAATTTAATTTATTTATGACACAATGATGATGCAGTAATTACTATAATAGTGAAAAATTAAAATAATTGATATTATAAATACCCAAATAAATATAATTTTAGACTTTTAATGAATTAAACTAATTTTCTAGGATAATATGACATATTATGATTGATTTAATTGACTTTTTTCGAAGTAATAATTCTGTTATGAGTTTCACAAAAATCAACTATTGAATAGTGTCAAAATTGACATAAAAGAGTTTTTTAAAAAAATATTATATTATTAATTGATATTAAATTCCTAAAAATCTAAGGTTCGGACAAAAGACTTATATAATTATAGGTTCATCATTAATGGACCACTTGGGGGTATCTTGGATGTATATGGTAAGTTTATTAACCATATAATATAAAAATAAAAAGAGACATTGTAAAAGTGAAACTAATTAACTTAGAGTTAATACTTAAAGATAAGGTTAATATAATGACCCAAACATGTATAAATTATATTGGTTGAGTGGTTTTCGACCTATACCCACCTTAAAATTTAAATAATCAACTTTGGAGCCATTATAAACCGAATATGAATTTATTATAAATTAATATTTCTAGCTTTTCCAAAGGTGCCCTTCACCCCTCTTATAAAAGGGCACTCCTCCTTATCATTTATTCACACCTTCAAAGCCTTTTGGTTCGGCCAAACACTGCCCAAATACTTTCCCAACTTTCCTGACTACAACCTAGAGGCCTTAGTTTGATCATAATGCCAACCTAAGGTGCCCTTTTGATCAAATCAAAAGGAAGAACCCGAAGAAGAGGTAATGATTTCACCACCCTTTTCCATCTTCCTTTCTTCTTCCACTTCTTCTTCCTTTGTTATTACCATTCTAAAATAATAACTCCAGTATTATATATATACTATGATGTTATTATAAATATCGTACAACCATATTCAGTATTCTATCCACCCTTTGAATAACATGTCACCATAGGTGCGTACGTACGGCTTACCGTCTCCACGTCGTGGTGTAATTGTTATTCAATATATTATTCTTTGGATGGGTATAATAATGATGTGTAACTCATGTAAATAATAAATATAACATGTTAATGATTCTTTATATATTATATACCATCCATTTATATATTATTTTAATATCAAAAGAATTATATTGTCGCTCGTGCGTACGTACGGACTACCGTCTCCACACACGCGATGAGATTCATTCTCCATCATATCCATTCAAGTATAATTATCATTTGATGATTTAAAAATTATGTTTAAGGACTTGATATCATCCTCTATATGAATAATATACGACCTATCCATTACAAAAATGGCTTACATAACAAAAAATATAAAATAAAACGAGTAAGTTAACACCCGAAACAACGATAATACTAAGATATTATTAACAAATCAATGTTAAATGATCATATATGATATCATATTAATGTATATGATTCTTGTATAATTTAATAACTATTATTTCACCATTATACAGGAGGTTAACCTACCCCAACCAAGGAAAAGTACAAGGTAAGAGTTTATTTCACAATCTCTTCATAATCCGAGGTTGTTTATACGTAATAATCTACCGGGATCTCTTTATCATCCACATCCATGTTTCTTAAAAATGAATTTCAAAACATTTTTACTATTTACTAGAATACGGCTTAAAGTCATTTATACCCTTGTTTGACTTTTTATAAGTGGTTTATAAAGGAATCTTTCCATCGCTTTCCAAACAAGGTGCTTTTTAACCTTTTCGACAGAAATAAGGTAAGAATTTTTTTTTAACTTATATGGCGGGTGCGGCTATTTTTCTCCATTATAAAATCTTAGAAGCTTCCCTTTCATGATTATAAGAATATTTTCAAAGAAAATGTTTTATTTTATAAATATATGACTCTTAAATGATTTCAAAATAGAAAGAGAGATTTCTTTAAAAAGAATTTTGATTTCAACTATGTCAACATCCTTTGATGGATTTTACGCTTATTTAAAGTTGATTTATTATGATACAAAACTTCTATATTGTATTGAAGGTTTTGTGATATGTTTGACTGTGGATGTGCTATTTTTATACCATTCATGGTTTATGGTGAAAGTATTGACATTTCGTATGCTAGTTTTAATACGAATGTTTATGTTATGTTTAAACCTTTTCATATGGGAATGCATTGGACTTAATATGTAACCGGTGGAGCCCGCTATAGCTCATCGATCCATCGGTAGGTCTCATGAGACAAACTAGTGTCTTGGCACAAGACCTTGGCAAAATCTTATTTGTAGTCTTGGAACGAGGACTTGGCTATGTGGTTATGATAGTCTGGCATTATGCATTCCATCATTATGAAAGTGGTTATTGATAGTTCATGTGATTATTAGATTATTAGAATATCCATGTGAATAAGTAAATGTCATTATTTCATTTTATTTTTACCATACAATGTTGAAGTTCAAGTTTAAAAGGCTTTTGTTTTAGTTATACATTGCCTTAAATGTTTATTCTTATTCATAAAAGTTTCGGCTATATTGTTATCCTTACTGTGCATTTGAGCTCACCCCTTTTCTATGTTTTATTGTTCCCAGGGTGTGAAGAAGTAAATTATGAATGACCTGCAGGGATATTATGAGGGGATAATAGTGTGGATTATGGAGACAATATGTTGTTGTAGTAGTTTTTCACTTCATGATGTAATGTAAAACTTTATGAATATATCTAGTGTTTCCAAGGCTACTAAACCAATCGGTCTTTAGAGATTTGATCTTTCTTGTGATCATGCCAATGTTATGTAATAATGCACCAACTGTGGGTAACTGGGGTCGGGGCGTTACAGTTGGTATCAGAGGAAGTTTAGTACAAACCTTGGAAGCTATATTTAGATAAACTCTGATTAGAGCACGTAGACCTAAGATGAACTTTGAGGATTAGTATAGAAGAACTTCCTAGAATTTTGGTATTGTAGAGATTTTGTGAGTTTTCCGAGCAATACATCCCTGTCTGGATACGAGCAGGTAGAGGAGACTCTGGCAAATATGTACCTAGGGTTAAAACCCGAAAACACCGCTTTGAGCTAGACTCGAACGGGAATTGGTGCACGACAACGGGCCTTGCTGCACTCTTGGTTATGACACTCCCGGGGGATATGCTTAGTATAACTATCATTTTCTTTACAAATCATTATGAAGGGTTTATGAGTATATACTTCCTCAAAGAAAACATTTTTATGATTATGGATTATATCTATAAATAGTTCAATTTATGTTAAGTGTTTTATAAATATGGGATTATGTATTTTTATTCATAAACTGATCTAGTTTATGCTATTGTTTAGAAATGGAGCCTAGTGTAAGAAATGGAAACTGTATCAATGCACGCACTCCATGTAGGGATTTCCCTCCTGCTCAAGATAATTATAGTGGAGCTGGTGATGAACCTGGTGCCGATCAGCTAATCACCATACTGGGAAAACTCACTCAGGTTATGAATAATAACCTTACCCGTATGGAGCACCCTGATCCGCAGCGTGGAGGATCAATGTTAGATCGATTCATGAGGCAACAACCACCAACGTTCAATGGGAGTACAAATCCCTTTGTAGCTGAGCAATGGATATTTTCCCTAGAGAAAATATTTCAGGCTTTGGGGAGTAGTGAAAGGGAAAAAGTTATCATGGCAGTTTACCGCCTCACTGGAGATGCTGATCAATGGTGGTAATTGATTCAAAATACGAAGGAAGATGATGAAGTATCAAATATGGAATGGAGGGAGTTCAAAGATCTGTTTTTAGAAAAATAATTTCCTCGTGACCATCAGGCAGATATGGAAAGGAAATTTCTGAGTCTGAGACAGAAGGAGGATGAGAATGTCACAAAGTATGAGGATAACATTACAAGGTTAGCAAGGTATGTTGGAGATTATATACGTAACCCAAGAAGTAAGATTGATCATTTATTTGATGGGTTAAAACCATTTCTCCGTCGAGCATTAGTATCACAATCCTTCTCGTCGTACGAAGACATTGTCTCATGTGCTGTCAAGACTGAAAAGGAATTCTCTAAGTCTTATGACTTTAAAGTAAAGCAAGAAATGAAGAGGCCTGCTGATCAATCTGGGAATGGAAATAATGGGAAGAAGGGAAAGGTTGAATATCCATCCTGTGGTAAATGTGGTAAGAAACACCCCGGTACTTGATTGAAGGGAACATGAGTCTGTTACAAGTGTGGTGAAAAAGGCCACCATGCTCGTGATTGCAAAGGGAAGAAGGAAGCTACCAATGTTTAATGCTACAATTGCAGGGAGATGGGGCATTATGAAAATGAATGTCCTAAGCGTCAGGGGAACTTACCTCTGAAAATGCCAAGGGATCAAGGCCAACATTATGCTATCACTACTGCTGAGGTAGAAGCTCCGAAAGACGTGGTGGCAGGTAATTTAATGGTTTCCTCAAGTTTAGCAAATGCATTATTTGATTATGGATCATCGAATTGTTTTATATCTTCCCAGTTTGCTAAGAAAATTAGATATTTCCAATTTGATTTAACAAGGGAGTTGTCAGTTAAAACTCCTAAGGGAAGTATCATTGCAACAAAGTTTTTTGAATCAGTCCCCATTAGAGCACATAAATGTTCTTTATCTGCTGATCTCATTGTCATACCTATGATTGAGTTTGATATAATCCTCTGTATGGATTGGCTTTCAGATTATGATGCGAAGATTTATTGTAAGAAGAAAGAGGTTACGGTTCTTTATGATGATGATAAGGAACACCTTATCTTTAGAGCAGAATCGTCACCACCTAATTCTTATCTAGATCCACCCCCATTAGCTCAACTAAATTCAATTATTGGGGAGGAAGAGAGTGAAATAACTGTGGGTGAGGAAAGTAATGTTAAAATAGAGGATGTACCTGTTGTGAAAGAATTTGTAGACGTATTTCCGGAAGATTTACCTAGACATCCTCCAGAACGAGAAGTTGAGTTTCCATTGATTTAATTCCTGGATCAAGGCCTATATCGAAGACCCCTTATAGAATGGCCACTGTATAATTAGTTGAACTAAAGAAACAACTAGAGGAATTTAGTAATAAAGGATTTATTCTCCCTGGTGTTTCTCCATGGGGAGCCCATATTCTTTTTGTTAAAAAGAATGATGGATCTATGAGGTTATGTATTGACTACAGGGAGATCAATGCTATAACGATAAAGAACAAGTATCCCCTACCTCGCATTGATGATTTATTTGACCAACTGCATGGAGCTAAATAATTTTAAAAGATTGACCTTTGATCTGGATACCATCAGTTGTGTGTGAAGAAGGAAGACATTCCGAAGACATCATTTCGAACCAGGTACAGGCATTACGAGTTTACTATAATGCCTTTTGGATTGACTAATGCACCCTCTATATTCATGGATCTGATGAATAGAGTTTTCAAGGAGTATCTCGATGAATTTTTGGTGGTATTTATTTATGATATCTTGGTATACTCAAAAAGCTACGAAGATCATGAAAATCACTTGCGCATTATCTTGAAGACTCTGAGAAGACATGAATTATATGGGAAGTTTAGCAAGTGTGAATTCTGGCTTCAGGAGATTTCTTTTCTTGGCCATATTGTCTCTAAAGATGGAATCTCTGTTGATCCTTCTAAGACTAAGGCAATCCAAGAATGGCCAGCACCGACGAGTATAACTGAGGTACGCAGTTTTATTGGTTTAGTAGGTTATTATTGACGTTTCATCCAGAATTTTTCCCGATTGGCTAACCCATTAACGAAGCTCACACGTAAAGGGGTTAAATTTGTTTGGAAAAAAGAGTGTGAAGAATGTTTCGAAGAACTGAAGAGAAGATTAGTCAATGCTCCTATATTGAATCTACCATCGAGGAATGATGAGTTCGTTATTTATAGTGATGCATCGAAGAAAGGACTTGGTTGTGTCCATATGCAGAATGATAGGGTTATTGCCTATGCATCACGACAGTTGAAAATTCATGAACAAAACTATCCTACTCATGATCTCGAGTTAGCAGCTGTGATCTTTGCTTTGAAGATATGGAGGCACTACCTCTATGGTGAAAAATGTGAGATTTATACTGATCACAAGAGTTTGAAGTATATTTTCTCACAAAAAGAACTCAACATGAGACAAAGGAGATGGTTTGAATTACTGAAGGATTATGATTGCATGATACACTACCACCCGGGGAAGGCAAGAAAGGTGGAAGAAGCTTTGAGAAGAAAAGATCATGGAGTTTTAAAAAATATGATAATTGAAAGGGATCCAATTTTCATGGATCTAGTGAAGATGGACATGGGAATAACCAGGGAAGGTGAAACAACAATTCTTTTTCAAATGGTTGCAAAACCATCTTTACTAGAAAGGATTAAGAGTTCTCAGACCGATGATGAAGAATTTTCAAAAGAAGATTAAAGCTGTGAATGATGGGAGATTGAGAGGCTTTGTGTATGAAGATGGAATTTTGAAATTTGGGAAGACTTTGTGTTCCCGATATACCTGATCTAAAAAGGGAATTGCTGGATGATGCTCATAGTTCCAATTTCTCTATACACCATGGGAGCACCAAAATGTATAGAGATTTGAAGAAACATTTTTGGTGGGACAACATGAAGAGGGAGATTGCTGATTTTGTGTCAAGATGTATGGTTTATCAAAAAGAGAAAGCTGGAAGGCAACACCCTGGAGGAGTCATGCAACCTCTTCCCATACCGGAGTGGAAATGGGACAATATTACGATGGACTTTGTCATGGGGCTACCAATGACTCCTAGAAGGAACGATGCAATATGGGTTATTGTTGATCGTCTTACCAAGTCAGCACATTTTCTTTCTATAAGAGAAGATCTACCACTGGAACGACTAGCAAGAATATATATTAATGAAGTTGTGAGGCTTCATGGAGTACCCCTATCGATTGTTTCTGATCATGATATCCGTTTTACTTCAAGATTCTGGAAGAGTCTTCAGAAATTCTTGGATACTAAACTTCATTTGAGCACTGCCTACCACCCTCAGACAGACAGACAATAAAAATGGACTATTCAAACCTTAGAAGACATGTTGAGATCCTGATCACTTGACTTTCAGGGTATGTGGGATCAGTATTTACCTCTGGTAGAATTTTCTTATAACAATAACTTCCATTCGAGTATTCATATGGCACCATATGAAGCGTTATATGGAAAGAGATGTCGCACACCAACCTGTTGGGATGACGTTGGTGAAAGAAAACTTGTAGGTCTAGAACAAGTGGAGGAAACGATAGAAAAGGTGAAGGTAATCCAAAATCACATCAAAGCATCTCAAAGTAGGCAGAAGAGCTATGCCGATAATCGAAGGAAGGATTTGGAATTTCAAGTCGGTGATCATGTTTTCCTGAAGGTATCTCCATGGAAGGGAGTCATACGTTTTGGTAAGAAAGGTAAATTGAGTCCCAGGTACATCAGACCTTTCGAAATTCTAGAATGAATTGGGGCTGTAGCTTACCGATTGGCAATGCCGCCAAGTCTCTCCAAAGTTCACGATGTGTTCCACATATCTCTGTTGAGGAAATACATGCCTGACCCAACGCATGTACTCAATTACGAAGAATTAGAACTGGAACCCAATCTGTCTTATTGCGAAGATCCCGTTAGGATTCTTGATACGAGAGAACAAGTAATGAGAAACCAGACGACGCATTTGGTAAAAGTTTTGTGGAGAATCCATAAGATGGAAGAGGCAACGCGGGAACCCGAGGAACTTATGATGAAGAACCACCCGAGTCTTTTCATGCGGTAGTATTCTGGAAATTTCGAGGATGGAATTATTTGAAGGAGGGGAGAATGTAACACCCCAAGCTTCTACGGTGCGCTTCTCTTTGAATAATGCGATAACATGTGTTGTACGCAACATCGAGTTCTAACACACCACAGCCAATCAAACTAGCTGTTATGAATAGTAATACCTACTTTTTGAAATTATATATATTTTATATTTCAAAATGTACTTCATTTTTGGTTTCGGAATATCAAAATTATCCTAAGATGATTTTTTGGTATTTTTCTGAGAACTTCCAATTTTTATGAATAGTGAAAAATACTTAAAAACAAATTTTTTAATAAAAATAATTAATAGTGATAAATTATATTATTGAGTGGTTTTAATGTATAATTATAATATATTTTTACCATTTTATCCAATGGTGTTCATTATAATTAATTTCACTTTGAAATTGGACCTAAACAATTGTCAATCTTTTGGTATATATTGTTTCTTAAAAACTCTCTATTTATTGTGACAACGGGAATTAATTATAAAATTAATTAATGCAAAAAATATGTTTGTAATTTTGTAAAATAGACATCATTTTTGAATTCGGAATATCAATTATATCTTAGGGTGAAATTTTGGCATTGTTCTGAAAAACATCAATTTTTGATGAACAGTGAAACTACTAATTGGTAGATAAAAAACTGAATTTTTTCATAAAACATAATTTTACCGCTTCTGTGAATGGAATTTCGAAAATCCAAGAGACACGGTTAATATCAAGAAGTAAAATGTGGTTCAATGAGATGAAAATAATTTTTGTGAATAGTAACTTTTTACTTTTATTTACCACTGTTAAAAGTAAATAGAGTAATTAAGGGTAAAAATGATATTAATATTACCCTAACACATGTCCTAATTCTATTGGACAAGTGTATCTCGACCAAAAACAACCTTAGGAATAAAATATTATCATTTAGGTCCACTTGGAATAGATTAGGTCAATTATTATTATTTAATTCAAAGAAGAGTTAAAAGAGTTAAAATCAAAGTTTATTTACTAAAACATTTTTAATATAGGGTTATACATAAGATAAATTCGATTGTAAATATTCATTAGAAAGATAATAATATTTCGTACATAATTATATTTTATTTATAATTTGTAGACATTAAATAATTTAATTTATTTATGACACAATGATGATGCTGTAATTAGGATAATAGTTAAAAATTAAAATAATTAATATTATAAATACCCAAATAAATATAATTTGAGACTTTTAATGAGTTAAACTAATTTTCTAGGATAATATGACCTATTAGGATTGATTTAATAGACTTTTTTTGAAGTAATAACTCTGTTATGAGTTTCACAAAAATCAACTATTGAATAGTGTCAAAATTGACATAAAAGTGTTTTTAAAACAAATATTATATTATTAATTGATATTAAATTCCTGAAAATCTAAGGTTCGTCCAAGAGACTTATATAATTATAGTTTCATCATTGATTGACCACTTGGGGGTATCTTGGATGTATATGGTATGTTTATTAACCATATAATATAAAAATACAAAGAGACATTGTAAAAGTGAAACTAATTAACTTAGAGTTAATACTTAATGATAAGGTTAATATAATGACCCAAACCTATCTAAATTCTATTGGTTCAGTGGTTTTCGACCTATCCCCACTTTAAAATTTAAATAATAAACTTTGGAGCCATTAGAAACCGAATATGAATTTATTATAAATTAATATTTCTAGCTTTTTCAAAGGTGCCCCTCACCCCTCTTATAAAAGGGCACTCCTCCTTCTCATTTCTTCACACCTTCAAAGCCTTTTGGTTCATACAAAATATGCCCAAATACTCTCCCAACTTCCCTCAATACATCCTAGAGGCCTTAGTTTGATCATAATTTCAACCTAACGATCCATTTTGATCAAATCAAAAGGAAGAACCCGAAGAAGAGGTAATGATTTCACCACCCTTTTCCATGTTCCTTTCTTCTTCCACTTCTTATTCCATTGTTATTACCATTCTAAAATAATAACTCCAGTATCATATATATACTGTGATGTTATTATAAATATGGTACAACCATATTCAGTATTCTATCTACCATTTGAATAACATGTCACCATACGTGCATACGTACGACTTACCCTCTCCACGTCGTGGTGTAATTGTTATTCAATATATTATTATTTGGATGGGTATAATAATGAAGTGTAACTCATATAAATAATAAATATAACATGTTAATGATTCTGTATATATGATATAACATCCATTTATATATTATTTTAATATCAAAAGAATGATTTTGTCGCTCGTGCGTATGTACGGACTACCGTCTCCACAAACGCGATGAGATTCATTCTCCATCGTATCCATTCAAGTATATTTATCATTTGATGATTTAAAAATGATTTTTAAGGACTTGATATCATTATGGATATGAATAATATAAAACGTATCCATTACAAACATGGCTAATGTAACAATACATATAAAAGAAAATGAGTAAGTTAACACCCGAAACAACAATAATACTAAGATATTATTAACAAATCAATGTTAAAAGATCATATATGATATCATATTAATGTATATGATTCCTGTATAATTTAATAACAATTATTTCACCATTATACAGGAGGTTAACCTACCCCAACCAAGGAAACGTACAAGGTAAGGGTTTATTTCACAATCTCTTCATTATCCGAGGTTGTTTATACGTAATAATCTACTGGGATCTCTTTATCATCCACAACCTTGTTTCTTAAAAATGAATTTCAAAAACTTTTTACTATTTACTAGAATATGGGTTAAAGTCATTTATACCATTGTTTTAATTTTTATAATAGGTTTATAAAGGAATCATTCCGTCGTTTTCCAAACAAGGTGCTTTTTAACCTTTTCGACAGAATTAAGGTAAGAATGTTTTTTAACTTATACGGCGGGTGCGGCTATTTTTCGCTGTTATTAAATCTTATAAGCTTCCATTACAAGCTTATAAGAATATTTTCAAAGAAAATGTTTTATTTTATAAATATATGACTCTTAAATGATTTCAAAATAGAAAGAGATATTTCTTTAAAAAGAATTTTGATTTCATCTATGTCAACATCCTTTGATGGATTTTACGCTTATTTAAAGTTGATTTATTATGATACAAAACTTCTATATTGTATTGAAGGTTTTGTGATATGTTTGACTGTGGATGTGCTATTTTTATACCATTCATGGTTTATGGTGAAAGTATTGACATTTCATATGCTAGTTTTAATACGAATGTTTATGTTATGTTTAAACCTTTTCATATGGGAATGCATTAGACTTAATATGTGACGGGTGGAGCCCGCTATAGCTCCTCGATGCATCGGTAGGTCTCATGAGACAAACTTGTGTCTTGGCACAAGGCCTTGGCAAAATCTTATTTGTAGTCTTGGCACGAGGCCTTGGCTATGCGGTTATGATAGTCTAGCATTATGCATTCCATCATTATGAAAGTGGTTATTGATATTGCATGTGATTATTCGATTAGTAGAATATCCATGTGAATAAGTAAATGGAATTATTTCATTTTATTTTTTCCATATAATGTTGAAGTTAAAGTTTAAAAGGCTTTTGTTTTAGTTATACATTGCCTTAAATTTTTATTCTTATTTATGAAAGTTTCCTCTATATTGTTATCCTTACTGGGCATTTGAGCTCACCCCTTTTCTATGTTTTATTTTTCCCAGGATGTGAAGAAGTAAATTATGAATGACATGTAGGGATATTATGAGGGGATAATAGTGTGGATTATGTAGATAATATGTTGTTGTAGTAGTTTTTCACTTCATGATGTAATGTAAAACTTTATGAATATATCTAGTGTTTCCATGGCTACTAAACCAATCGGTCTTTAGAGATTTGATCTTTCTTGTGATCATGCCAATGTTATGTAATAATGCACCGACTCTGGGTAACTGGGGTCGGGGAGTTACACTATTCGTATCCAGACATGGATGTATTTTATTGATAAACCACTTACTCAATACTCACCAAAATTTATGGATGTTTTTATTAAACATAGTCTTGTCTCTAAGGTTTTACTAGGGTTTTCTAATCCTAATCCGAAAAATAACCAAACCTATCCTCTGATACCAACAATGACAACCCTAATCTTTTATTATACAATTAAACATGATTTATTACATAAACGTCACTTGATAAAACATACAATATCGAGAGTTTTAGTGTCTTTGAGGATTAATATCATTACATAACAACATAAAACATGAAATACAACATCCTTATTGAAATATTTCTTTACATGACTATTATATTCCTTCGTACTTACCATTGCATGGGATAACCTGAGGACATGCATAAGAAAAGGGTGATATATAAAGCCCAGCAAGGTAATGAACATGGAATAACATGAGGAATAAAATACATGTTTGAAAATAGGCATAACAATATATCACAATGGAAGTATAAACTACAGGAATGATAAATTATGATAATCATAAAATGGAAATGTGGCAACAACACTTAACATGGAATTAGCATGATCCCTGGATCAATGCACATGGAGCATGAGTAAACCCTCATTGCACATGAAGCATGAGTAAAACCTTGTCACAATTGTATTATAATAAGTAAACACCCATTGAACATAACTTATCATGATACTATACTTTACCCAATGCATTAGAGTGCCATCAGGGCACACCCTTCTTAAACATTTCATTTCATGCATAAGTGTGCCACATGGATCATAAAACATTGAATCATTCAACATAATTATTTATTCCAAGATAAAATAATGTGGAATAAATACTTGAAACTCTTTAAACAATACATAAATGTGCATAAAGGTGAATACCCTTGATAGATAAATTGACATGGTATTCACTACACAATGACTTTGGCTTGGAAAATGCAGTGCAATTTCGATGGCATACCGACGTGACATAAGAACTCATAAAAATGGTTGATGAAAGAAAAAGGGATGTCTCATCACATTTACATGACATGGAGAGTGGGGGGGGGGGGTTATTTAGATAAATGTCCAAAAAATGTAATGGAATTTAGATTCATGATACAAAATAATTGCTTGGATGTAAATGAGGAGAGGGAAATTCCTTTCGGAATTTCAGCTTAAAAATGAGTTTACATGGGAGGCATTTAATGAGAGAGAAAGGGGTATTACATAATTCAAACATAAAGAGGGAAGTATAGGGGAGGTGAAAAACCATACCCCAACATTTAAAATTTAAATTAATAGGGCATAACAACTTAATGAAAATTGGACAAAAATGAGAAAGGAAGAAAAAACCCTTACCACGTTATAATCAAATGAGTCAAATGAGGAAAAGTTAATAACCACCAAATCAATCACAGAATAAAATTAATATTAATATAATCATGAAAATATATATCAAATGGAATTACACAACACACCACATGCAATAAATGAGTGGTGCACAATTGAAATCCCAAAGAATTAAAAGTGAGATAAGAAATCTCTTACCTCGTGCTCAACTTGACTAGTATGTTACTTGTTCTTCATGAATAATAAACTTATGTTAATTTATACTTCCTTAATAACCTTTTTAATTTTTATTATTACTTTTATATCACTTATTACCTTGTAATAACAGTTAGTTAATTATTTGAGTTCAAATCAGACATTTTGTCGATGTTCAAAATTTGAGTTAAAATGAACTTATTATAATTACAATTTTCCCATGTGGTCAATACTCCATTATATACAGAATGATATTAATTATTTAGATATCATGTATATCATATATATCCAGTATATACATGTATTTACATTAGCACATAACATTTGGAGATAAGAAATGAAATGCACCGTTCCTGGAGACTATAAGTCATACGTACGCATGAACACTACTTTCATTTCTATTTAATATTTAATGGAATGGAGATTTAATGATACATAGGTATATTATAATTATAGTATATGATAATATATAATATCATTAACTACATCCTTTATACATTCCACATAAAGCATTAACGAGTCACATCACTTTGAGGGGGCGGTAGTCCACACTTTCTAAAATGAAATTATCACGTTTACCAATTATGGAAACCATAAAGGTATGCTATAATTGAAAAATACAGAAGAATAAAGAAAACATAAACACAATATATATCATATATAAATAAAGTTCCATCATAATGGCCACCATGATAGGCAGTAGGAGTTAATTGAACAATAATCATTTCGTGAGGCGTTAGTTTTCCATCCACAGAAACATTATGTTCTTTACCCATTACATGAAGGTGTGTGTAAGTGTATTTAGAATACTTCTCTTAAAAACATACTAGTATATTGAAGATACTGGTGTTGTTATAAATGAAAGGAAGAATAAGTGTTTAGGGGTTCGATAAGTAAAATAAAACAAAAGAACTTAAGAGAAGACGTTACCTTTAAATCAGGTAACTTCCTTTAGTTTGACCAAATGGGTTTCTTGAAGTGTTTTCTGCCTAATGTAAGACTTCTAAGATGAATATAGGGATATTGAGAGCCTATTTGAGCTGGGTTTTAATGATACAAATGCTTGAGAAGTGTGAGAAATGGGTTAGAAGTGAGGGATTTTTATGAGGGAGAGGAGGAGCTCTTTAGAAAAGTTTGAAACAATTTATTTTATTATAACCTCATTTTCGGTTTCAAAAGGTCAAATATTCGTTAATATCAAAGCTAAGATGACTCATGGTCGAAATAAAATATTCCAATAATAATTGGACAGGTTTGGGTATTGTTTTAATATTTATAATCATATTTATTTAAATAATTTATTAATGTGGTAAATATTGCATCATTATTGTGTCATAAATATTTTAATTTATTCGATGTAAAAAAATTATAAAACAAATACCATGATGTAAGAAATCTTTTTATATTTAAAAAGAATATTTATAGTCGAAAATATAACTTATATAACCCCATGTAAAAATTTATTTACTAAAAGATATTTTTTAATGTCATTTTTTTCTTTACTGTAAATTAATTAATATAAAGGGTAATTATTACACCCATGCGGCTCCATGGGGTCCCTAATAAAAATACATGGATTTAAATGGTTGGATATGTATCATAAAATAGGAATAGGAAATTTTTTCAGGTAATTTAGTATTATTATAATATTATATAATACACTTATTTACTATATTTAAGCATTAATCATGGTAAAAAAAATATTTGCTGAAGTAAATCTTTAAAATGTATAAAAATAAAAGTTACCTATTTACAAAATTCGTACCTAATGATTCCAAATATAGAATCCATTTTTCAAAATTCAAAACACAGTAGTAGAAGAAATTAATTTAAAATTAATTCCCGCTGATAAAATAAAGAGTGTGTTTTTAATAAATAGTAACTATCAAAAGACTGACACTTGTTTATGTCCAATTTCAAAGTAAAATTAATTCTAATGTCCAAAATTGGATTAAGTGGTGAAAATATATTCTAATTACACTTTATAAATAATTAAAATGATAATCTAACCATATAAATAAATTAGATTAAAAGGTACTTTTGAATTAAAAAACAGTATTTTTCATAATTCATTAAAAAATGAACTTTATCAGAAAAATACCAATAATTTACCGAAAGTAAATTTTGATGTCCTGAATATAAAGAATAATTTTATTTTTTTCAAATATAACATATAAAAATGACCAAAAACTATATTTAAAGAGGTTTCTCCATCAAAAGGCGGTAAATCGTCCTTTTAAGGATACTTAAAAACATATATGTATATTAAGGATACTTAATTTTCTTCGGATGTAACAATAATAATAACATATATTTATATTAAGCATACATAATTTTTTATATTTAGGGGGTTGTAGAAGATTTGGGGTTGTATAAGTAGAATAAAATTGGATGATGTTATTCAAGAATTTTACCTCTTCTATTGGTCTCATCCTCATAGGATACCCCTTAAGGATCCTTGAAATAGTCATTAGATAAGACCATAAGAAACATGAATTGGGGTAGAATATTTTGGACATATTTAGGTAGAAACATTTCAATCTCAAAGATTGAGAAGTAGTGGGGAGAAGGGGGGTTGGGTGGTGGTATTTACAAGGGGATGATAGGGGCGTTTTTTCATTAGTATGTTATTTTAGTTCAAGAATACCAATAGTTTTCATTATTATTACTATATATAGTAAAAGTTTCTTGTGAGTTGCAAATAGTTTCTGATTACACCAATCATTGCTTGAAAATGCATATATATTGAATGTAATGTTAAAAACCAATTTTACAGTATTTCTCTATTAAAAAAATCATCGGCAATTTAGAAAATTATAAAAATTCACCATAAACATTTTCAGATACATATATTCCAATAAAAAATAATTTTAAATAAAATTAGTTTCCGAACAAGTGAAATTTAATTTTTATATAAAATCTTTATTTGTTTTAAAATATCAATTTAAATATTATGATAAAAGTTATCACCACTTGAAAAACTACATTAGGTCTCATAAAATTATATTATCATTAAGATAACACATAATATTAATTTATAAATTTTAGGTAAAAAAATAAACCTTCTTTTAAATCACTATATTTATTACAAAAGTGTAATAAAAATAGATATGTTTTCTAAAAATAAAAACTCTTTATTTATCACTTTTATAAACTTTATTTAATTATATCATAGTAAAACATGTAATATTTTCATTTTATAATATGCCTAAATATTAATTTTAATTGGTCAGGGTATTATTTTAATATTCATGTTACTATTCCTATTAGTCAGATTACTATTGCAATCATCGGATTTGTAATGGCCATCTGTGTTCCCTACATACTATAAATACTTCATAATTAATTCAATATTCATTAAATTATGTTATCTATCAGGGATATATTTTTTATTTTCAAAATAAATATTACAATACATATATTCTGCTCTAATTCAATTTTGTTGTTTATAAGTGAAATTATTCTTGGGGATCGAGAAGATCCAAAATTTTCCTATTATTGTTATCATATTTTATACTTTCTATACCATCATAATACATTCAATTTTTATGGCCATATTTATTCTCTAAATGTATGTCCCAAGTTAATTTAATTAAATTTTCCTACTTTTCATTATGTTTTTCATCTTCATTATATAATATTGTATTACTAAATATGAAAAAAAATATTCAAAGAGAAATTACAATGATTAAATTATGTTTCATTATACAAATTACATATGATAGAGCTTGGTCATTGAAATTATCACGCACTTGATATAAGAGTGATCCTCATTGTTTACTGGTGGTGGATGTGAAATTTGGTTTATCAAAGATATCTCCTAGGTATGTTTAGTATCAAAATTAAATTATGGTAGAATAATACATGTATGATCATATGTACAATCAAATAGAATTTATAAAAAAATAATTTATATTAAAGAAACAGGAGTAGTCAAACCTAGAACTGATTCATTTCATCCAACCCTTTATTTATTATTCAAGATTTTATTTCCTTCATATCATCAACTATTTTCAACAGAAAGAAAAAAAATTACATTATTCAAATTTAAAATATTTAAAATAAAAAAATATAAAAATTTATTTGAATAATAAGATATTGGAAACAAAATATTCACCAGAGAAATGACCCGAGTCAACCACTGTACCACACTTGGAAAATAATTGTTTTTTAAAAAATTTGTAGTTATTGTGTCAAAAATATATCATCATTTTTATGTAGATAAGATAATCTCCCATTTTTTCCAATTACATTATAAATTTTAACTTCTTTCAAACAAGAATATTTCTATAAAATTAATGTAAATGGTATTAATTATCCACCCATACTATTAGAGAAACTATGTCGCTATATGTCATAAAAATCATAGGGTTTTAGATATCTAAATATGGAGAGAAATAATTCAATAAAATCCTATAGAACCTGATGTAATTAATTTAACAACCCATTTTATTATCCTTAAACATGAATCTCATAGAATTATTGTAGAAATTTATTTATTTCCATCAATAGGTTATTGAGGAACCAAACAAGGTCATCGTTACTAATGTTAAAGAAGACCCGTGGAGGTGAAAAATCAAATTTAAAACTCTTCCCTCTCAGAAAATTCTTTAATCCTGTCATTTTTTATTGAAGAAAAATCCAAATATAGAATTTAATATGTTTAAAGGAGTGGACATAACATTTTATTCTATTATTTTTTATTTCATGTCATTATAAAATACAATTCACTATCCTTATTTCTGTTTTGAAGATCCATCAAATATATTTCCCATGAGAGTGATAAAGATCAATAGGATGTGACTACCAATAAATGGAATATGGTAGTGTAACTCAAAGATAAAGAAGTATAATGGGATTTGAAAGGTAAACTAGAATTTAATGTTGTTTAAATTTATCCTTTATTGGATATTGACTTTTCTTTTATATTATTATTAATAAAAAATTATAAAAAAATTATCACATTTGAAACCATACCTATATCTTACTAATGGATCCACGAAAGAGGTAGCGGTAGATGAAGATGAAGAGATAAAGTATCTCATGGTGATATGTCTACCTACAATATAATAATAATAAAATCTACTGGAGAAGTAAACCATTAAATTTTACATAAAGGACCCCATTTTCTAATGTCCATAATTATTACTTATTTTCTTTACACATTGTGTGGGTGTGATAATTTATATCTACTATAAGGATTATCTAGTACTAGAATATACATAAAGAAACAAGGGTAAATAAAATATGGAAATTCCTATCGAAGAAGCCCCATCCACCTTCGAATTAGGGATGACCAGCTCTAACTATCATGCCATAGGTAGTATAAACACAAAACATATTAAGGGACTACCAAGGTATATATTTACTTATTTAAATTTATTTCCTTTTATAATTTTTAAATTATTACTATTTTTTTGTTTATTAAGTATGTGTGTAGGATCTTAACTGAAGACACCGAATGCTCAATAATAATAGGATTTATTTCTCCTAATTATTTAATTTATAACATAAATTTTTAATCATTCTATTTGTGATTTAATTCAAATGGGTAGTTTCAATTATGTGTGGTGGTGTCTAATCCTTATCAGTTGTATTTTTTTATATTTATTATTATTATTGTTTTTAATAATTTTAGAAACACTGTGCTTCAATGATAATTATTTTTCATATTTTAATCATGAATTTATTTTGAGAGAGTTTACACGTTTTTCAAAGTTATAATTTTTTAAACAATTATTTATATGGTAAATTTTACATAGCATTTATTTTAAAAAAATATGAGTTTGAAAAATATTGAAATCCATTCCGATTATACTCTGAAAAAATTATTATTTTCATTATCTTAGCTATTTATATTCTGTTTGGACATACTATTACTATTTCTAAAATAATATTAAGAGAAATATTGAGTTTTTATGAGAACTTTATCTTTTTACTATTTATCTTTAAATTCATGGTAGTTCATTAATTATTACTAATATGATTGAGGATATTATTTTAATATCCACATTTTAAATGCGAGACATACCTTTTACATCAACCCTTCTTTAGCCCTTAGAATCTTTGATTTTGTTTTTTGATTTATGTCGCATCAAAAGCCTTTTAATTATCAAATACCATCACTCATAATTTTATTTTCTTGCCTATTTCATGTTTGAGCATGGGGAAGGGTTGTTTAATGTGTCTTATTTTTGAATAAACTCATTATTGGGTGTGTGTGGTCTCTATCAATATTCATAGAAATAGATAGAGAACATCCATGAGTTACATTAATATTTTTTTCTTCATTAATATCATCCTTATGTACCAAAAAATAATTTAAATGAACAAAAATGGAGATGATTTTGAATTATTCATTTTAATTATTTTTATTACTCATTTACCTCTTAAAAACTGGGGGTGTGAACTGTATTTAATTCAATATATTAAATATTAATCTCATAATTCTTGAAAAAGTAAAATAAATACTGTGGGAGAATTAGGTTGAACCAACTTAGTGCATTTATTGTTTAGAACAAGAACCATATAATTAAAAAGAATTGTATTTATTATCATGTATAAGAAATGAGTTATGAAATTACTATACCATCACATGAATATTAATTCTTGATATTTAAGAGTTCAACCCCATATTTTTAAACTCAAACTTTTAAATTTTTTTACCAACCAACCACTAGACATTAAAATCACCTTGAAAATTTCTCAAGAATCAATATAGTTTTATGATACACAATGTGATGAATTTAGAGTTTCTACAGGCCTATGGTGCCAATTGTTTTTCCCAATATGAGAATAAAACTAGATTAGGAAATGGATTTATTTTTGATAATGAGGAAATCAAAACATTTGAGAAGAAACTGTAAGGAATATTTGACATAGATGATGAAAGATATACTCTAAATTCTATCATTATATCTTTTTTTGGGATCTTGATATTTATATTATGTGAATATTTCCATTGAGAACAAATACATTGGTTTGAGGGTGTGTTCACATGAATAATTTTCCTATTTTTCACCATTATACAATTGATTTAAAAAATTTATTTGGTTTATTATCCAATAATTTAATCATTTTTTAATCATGGATTATTTATAATTTAATATAAAATATATATCAAAATGGGTAAGCATAAATATTTTTTATATTTTCATTAAAAATTCCATTTTATAATTTCTTAAAGAATATACACTACATAATTAAAATGAAAATTTCCTATTTTTTATAATTAAATGTTTTCATGGATTAACTTTTTTCAAATAGACCAATTATGGAATCCATCCATATGAGCCCCATATAAATCATACAAGTGGGGCTAAGAAATATATATATAGTCTGAATTAATTTGAATGAATATCCCATATCTTTTAAATGGACTGTCCGAAATGAGCTAAAACATTATGATGAAATAGATAATAGGCTAGTGAATATTTTCATCAACAGCTCCTTGAGATTAAACTTTTTTCAAGGCCATAAATGCTTGGATGACTAGTGAATGGAAATGTGAAGAGTATTATATGATAGAAAATTAGTCTTTAGAATTTTTTTCATCAAATTTACAATATACATCCAATGGAAATGAAATAATTTTGGTTGGATAATACACACACACACACACAAACACATTCCTAGAAGATCACAATTCATAATTTGGAGGCCTTTCTAGTGAAACATATATAAACATTTTAAGGTAAGAATTAGTGGGAAATATAACCAACTATCTCCATTAAAAATATGTACGTACACTTCAATTCAAAGAGTTATCAATTATTATAAGATAATATAGGGTTGTTAAATCAAAGTCAATAAATCATTTTTTGGATGGTAGTTCTAGGGTTGATGTTTTTTCTTCTATAATAGTTTCCTATATTTGAATATTCATTAATTATCTTTCCATTATATTACCTTATTCCCAATTTTCTTTATAGTATCACTATTAATAATTATGGTGAGTAAAAACCCCTCTTTTTGGCCTCGAGGGAGGTTCTACTGATGTTACCAAATCCGTTGTTTATATTTATTAATGTTTATATTATATTTGTAATGAGATTGGGAGGAGTTTTGTGGTTTTTCTATAAATTTTCCACCTCCTTATGAAATGACTATCAAAATCATTCCATTAACCACCATATAAAAATTCCATACTTTTTATCATTCTCACTCATTATATAATGGAATCCAATACTTTCAAAAGATTAAAAGTCACCCAATGGACCCAATAAAACCATGGGATTTGAAAATATTTTTTCCTTAAAATAATACTATGTTTGATATCTTGTTACACATGAAACAATAAAGAGAAAATGTATCCTAAAATATTATTTGATTATAAATAGAACTATATAGAAAATATAAAATATATTAAATAAATATATATTACTCGATTTAAATTGTTTATATTTTAAAGACTGCCATTTAATATTTAAAAGGATAGTTTTTCTAAAATAACAGTTCTTTAAAATGTTATGTAATTAATGAAAATAAATTAAATTCACTAATTTTACTTTATTATTGTAACTATATATAATTTTTTATATATTAAATAATTTGTTAAAATTCATTAAATTATACATTGCTGTAAAATAATATTAAAAAAATCTTATTTTTCAAAACATTTATTTTTTAAATAAAATCACTTTTTATTCATATTTTTTTTTATTTTAATTTAAAATATAAATATATATTTTGTAGAATCATAATTAGATTAAATGAGCATAATTTTTAAACATAAAATTCCAAAATTAATTTAGTATGAATATTTTTTATTTTTACGAGAGAATTGGTTATTGGATGAGTAGAGAAAAATACTGTTCTACAAAAAATATATTATTTTTTTGTTATTTTTATAAGATAAAATATAAATATGAATTTATAAAATATTTTTTATTTTAATATTTATTTAACTCATAAAATAATGAATTTTAAAATATTAGGATGAACATAAAAATCATATGTTAAATTTTTCGGAAACACTAGTATATGTTCGTGTAAAAAAAGTGTTTTTATAAACATACATTAAAAATTAAATTTTTTTTAATTTAAGAATTTATATATAAAAATATTGGTTTAATATTTGAGATCAAAATGTACATCTTAGTTGATAGATTATTCGTCATCTTTTGTTATCAAAGTTATATTACTAAGATAAATGTTAATTAATGTGATAATATTAAAACTGTTAATTTTAAATATTTTACATTTTAAAATTATGTATTTTTTGTCCAATCAAGTTAATTAATATATATTAAATAATGAATCTAATTTGAATTTAAAATACACATATAAATATATCAATTCATATTTAATTTCTAATCAATTCATATATGTTTAAGAAGAGTTAATGTACAAAATCTGATTTTTCTAAAATAACTCTCTTCTACACATTTTGTTATTTAAATTTAAAAGATAATTTTATATTATATGAAAATTAAAATAGATTAAATTGAGAATAAAATAATATTTTTTGCGTTAAAAAATATTAGTATAGGTTCTTTTATATTTTTAGTAAATCATAATTCACTTACTGAAAAACTAGTTGCCATGGTAGAAATGTTAATAGTAAAAAAATATATAAAAAATGAAATTAAAGATATTTAAAACACATTTTTAAACATTTTATTGATGATTTAAGTCTGAAAAAATAATGGGTTTTCAAAAAAGAGGGCATTTCCTCACATATAACAGGGGATCACTTCCACAATTTTAATAAAACACTTCCCATTATAAATTTAATTTAAACCCATCAAGATAGGCCTATTATATAATTTAATTAAACACCATTAATCACCGGGTAACTTGATGTAAAACTAAGACCTTCATCTCTTAGTATGACTTAAAGATAAATTTAAACGTCCAAAGGTATTCATTAATTATTCCTAAACATTTTCCTCATAATAATTATCTTCTAAAACTATAATAAACATAGTAATATAAGAAACTAATTATAATTATTATACCAAATATTCATTATATTAATGTCAGAACTAATATTTATTCGATCTCATCCACTAAAAAAAAATTAACATCGATCATGTATACGTGAATACTAACTGCAACACAAAGTAACATTTTTCATTTGTTCATCTCAGTTTTAATTTTCTTTTCAAACTAATTAAAATAAGAAGAAAAAATAAAATAAAAAATATAATATAATTTTTCTTCTTTTATAATTATATAATAAACTCCTTTAACCATACTCACCCATCTAGTTATATTATGTTCTTGTTTGGGAATGTTTAATTACATACATGAACGATGATATAAAAATCTATCATGGATTACTATGGAAACATAAATAATTATATAATTACAAAATAATTATAGTATAAATATTTTTTATGGTTATAGTAAGGTTATATTAAGTGTTAAACTTTTTATTAAAATGTTATCTAAAAACACGAAAATGACCAAAATAATCAAACACTGATTCCATTTTCATCCAACATAACTAAAACCCTTATAGAATGAGATTAGAGATATATAAATCTATATATGTTATATATTTATGTACCATAAATTATGTTGGAATCATGAACATGCTATATAATTATGGGTATAAAAAATTATATCATAACGCATGCACAAAAAACAATTAAAGATTATAACACCCGATGATAAAAATAATATATCAAAAACTAATATATTAATAATAAATGATCATAAATGAATTATATTAAAGGTTTTGTATATGAATATTGTCTTAATTATAATATTTTGATCATTTTTATTAGGATCTTAGAGTAAATTTGATTGATAATGGAAAAAATATACGAGTTCTCGATTTTAAATTTCAATTCCTTAACAAATGATAATTTTATAGACCATGTTTTCTTTTGTATGGTATATTCAAGTACAATAAGTCATTTCATTTTATTAATAAAAAATTATTCTTGTAACTTATCATTCAATTTTATGTTTTCTCTTCCAAGGGGGTTTGATTCAAAAGATACAATTGTTATTTGAGGTTTTGGAAACTGAACCTCTTTCATTGAGTTATAATCCTTTTTCTTAATAGTTTTTCTTAAATGATTGGTTTCATCTAGAGTAATATTTTATTTCTTGGGGGTTTATCTTTCCCTAAAGTAGGGAATGACCTTATTATTCAAATATGTTTTCTTGATAAAAAAATTTCTAAATAAAATATATCATCAATGAGAATAATTATCATCCTATTTAATTAAGGTTCCTCTAAACGCCCATATTTTCCTTCCCAACAATGTTATCCTTTACATTTGGAAGGACATTTATGAGTTATCTAGATTGACCTTCATATTTCTATTTTCATTTTTTTAAATGAAATAATTTTTATCAATTTTATTGATTTGGTTTCGAGAATGTTAATTTAACATATTAAAATGGGTTTCTTTCCATGATAATTTGTATTATCTTACACCCCACATTTCTTTTAGATAAAACAAGAAAGGCTATATTATTCAGGTTAATTTTATTAATTTTTTTAAAAAAAAATTCACAACACCATTTAAAAAAAATTATTTTTAAAGTGACTTGTGACTTCTTATTTTATGTAAATGTTAAAAAAAATTCTATAAACTATGTTATGGTCTTACTTCAATTTTACACTTAATAGAAACGAGTTTTAATTATTTGTAAATTAATTTTAAGAAATTACCCTCTAAATTATCTAATACAATTTTACATGGTTAAAAACATTGAAATTAAAAAAATATTTTTACTTGAAAAATAATTTAATGTTTATATATATTGATCTTATCCCAATTTAATTCCTCTATGATAACTCCCTATTTACACCCTTTCAAAGAATGGTTTTAACATAGATTTATTTAATCAATAGATTTCAAAATTTTTTGTTATAACCGCATACACATTATCAATATGACATAAATACTATATATTCATTAACTATACATGATACATAGGTACAATGAAAATAGGGATGACTATTGAATATCCTAAAGGGTGTTTACAATCACCAAGGGTTGGTGACTAACCCATGGAATCAAATAGGTATAAAGTGATAATAATTTTTCCATAACACAGTATAAGAAAAATGATACAAGTTGATATTTCAGCACTCTCTAAGGGTAAATTTTCAGAATCAAATAGGGAAAAAATACCCAAAATAGTACATCATCATGTAAGAAATCATATTTTTAGATAAAATCATAGACATATTTGATTTAAATGGTGTATCACATCTCCATTGGTCACCACCAACACTTTGTGTCTCAATGATCAAGAACATACACCACCTTTAAGTTAAACATTCCCTTAGCATGGACCTTCCATATGTTAATCGAAAAACTACCAAAGGAAAAGGCAGGGTGTGAGATAAAAAGATAAGTAGGGTCTCACTAAGTGCTCTATAATAAATTATATAATAATAAACCATATATTAATTCTATTAAATTAAACCAATTCTACTCATATGATTTACCCTGGTTCAAAAAAATGCATTCAATTAGACAACATGGATGATATATCAAAAAAGGATTGAATGAACCATTTATATAAAATATTTATTTAATGAATTTTTCATGAGTAAACTAGTTCAACAGTCAATGTCTTGTAATAATCATGTCATACTTCTCCAATTAACATGTAATAAGCCCTATAGTACATTTGTTTATGGGGGTAGGATCCTAGAATTATTTTCCAAATTACCTAATAACATCCCATGATAACATGTTTATCATTAAATCAATCAACAAATCATGGGAAAATAAATAATTTAAAAACTATTTAAAATAAAATGTCCCATGTATTAGTTTTAAAATATCCAATTATATTCTAAATATAAATCATCGGTTATCATCAATTCATACTTTTAAATACCTATTAATTTAAATCCATTTTTATTAGCATTCAACATCAAATTGTTTCATCAAATCAATTTCCAAATGAAGCCATCAATTTTATCAAATCCACAAAATAATTTAAATTCCATTCAAATTGATGGGATTTCAGAATTTCCACTACCTTATAAAAATAAAACATCGATCACCCCAAATATAGGTTTTTAAATAATTTAAAAAACCATTTCAAATCAATTAAGATAATTTAAGATTAGATTATAGAGAAAATAATATGAAACCAACAATGATTAATTAGTGATCAAATAAACACCCATAATGTGAGATTCTAATAAATAATGTAGGTGATGGAGATCCAAAAAGAATTCAAAAATTGAAAACCATCTGGATAAAAACCCGATTCAATCGAAAAACACAATATCACACCAATATCAGAGAAGTATAGAAGATAGAAAGAGAAACCCAATTTTTTGAAACTCAATAAATATTAAATGTATAAACAAAATATTAAGAAGGGCTAGAGTCACTCTCTACCCATGGATTGTAGCCTATGGTTCTCAAGAGGATATATTGAAAAATTCAAAATCATATCAAGTGAGAAGCAGAAATAAAACTTAGTAATGAGGATTTTAGGTTCTAAATAGAATTTTTGTTGAATAAATCCTTCTTGTGGAACATATGGTGAAAAAGGTTGTCCCTCAAGTTAAAAAAAATTAAGAAATGAATTTATGGTGTAAGTCCTATTTTTATGTTGTAATCCACTATAATGGAAAATCCCATTTTATATGTTGTAAACCACATTATATTGTAATCCATTATAATTAATTTAATGTAGTACACAATTTAAATCATGAAAAAAATATGTACAGTGTATATTCCTTCTATAGATAAAGCCTAGAAGTATTAATAATATAACAACAAATAACGATTCCAATTCAAGACAAACCCAAAGATCTTCCTATGAAGCCATTGAAACATTTAAATCCAGATCATATCAATTATAAGAAACATACAACCATAAACTTTAGGTCATTTACCCATTTAAAATATCAACATCATTGAATTTCCCGAAACACACCCAAACAAAAAGGGAATCATTTCAAGAGTTAAGATGTGCCTAGATAAATGTTACAAGATGTTACAAACTCCCCACCATAAAAAACATTATGTATCCAAAAATACTGTCAAGAAGATTCCATACCGTAGTGATGAGGGCACTTCTATCCCATCTATTTCTCATGACACCATATCTCATGCTAATAATAACCATGTTGTTATAGCACAAAAAAATTTAAACATATTCCCATGAAGAACTATTGCAGTAGAATCAATACTTTTTAATGGATGACCAATCATAGATGAAGCAGGCTCAACATCACGATATTCCATTTTAAAATTAAATGAAGGGTTAGAAAAATACTATTGAAGCTATTATACATTACACATGTTTTAGATAAAAATAAACTATAGTGGAACTTCAAAATGATAATCCAATTTCTACATCTTCTCAACAATCTCAAAAGTATCCAATATCCCCAGTTCTTGCTTTCCCAATTTCCCAAGATATCAAGGAACAAAACAAGGTGAAACAACCAATAACACCATATCAAAACTAAAAACTCCAATGATAATTGGTGATGATCACTATATTATTTATACAGACACAGTTCTATCAACATTATTTGATGAATCAATTAAATTCTCATCATAACCTAATGGATCAAAATTAGCCCTACCATGGAAGATTGACCAATATCTAAACATCACTATAAGGATCTAAAATGGATTCCGTAGTAGTAAAAAAAATAATCTATCCTTATAAAATATTGGAAACTATATTTATCGAAAAACTTATCCATTCACAGATGAACATCCCATTATCCAAAAAATTAATGAATGAAATCACATAGCATTTAGTCAAGAATCATTACAGATAATTATATATAGATATCCATATGTGAATGATAATCCATGCTAAAAGTACCAATGGTTTTACTACCACGTAGAATCCTCTCTAGAAATGCGAAGTAATACATGGATCCCCATAAAAAACTATAGAAGGCAAAACTTTGTTAAAATACAAAATCTCTCTCACATTGAGAATTCCCAGTTACATAACTAATGTGAATCTTGAATGTATAAAAATTGAGATGATTTGGTCATATTATCAATAAAACCTATATTTAATTCTTCCCTTAAGGGGTATATAGAAACCCAACCATTAAGTCCATAGAAATATTATCCCACTTTGATATTAGCACTGGATATGGATAAAGAAAACTCAAAGGTCTATGGTTCTAGATTTTGAAAACTAGGCCACTATAACAAGTATATATAAAGTCATCATTGTCTCATTTTATACAATGCCACAATATTCATCACTAAATTTCATAGAATATCATTTTTTTCTAGGGTTCACCACCCACTAGAAATTATGGCAATCTACCATCATAGACATTCTCATAAGAGGTGGCACAACCTGCAGGTTCCATAAAAATAGAATAACTGGTGAGAGGAACCTAAAATCATCAATTTTCTCCACACCATAAAGAAATTCCATATCAATATAAATTTCATCATTAAATTTCTACTCCTTGTTAATCACCTTGATAAGAGAGGACTTCAACTACAAACTCTTTCAAACCACCTCAGACTCATTCTACAAGAATCTGAAATTCCACTGAGAAAAGAGAGCCATCATATTCCACTCTTCTAAATATTATTTCATGGTATGGGTAAAAAACTTCCTTTATAATGACTCTACATAAACATTCCTCTTACCAGGTGTATAATAAATTTTGAAATAAAAAATATTCTTGGTTCTCCACTCAACACCTCTTTAAGAGATTCAACTATTTTGTAGAGAAGATACAAATAGATATTTTATTATAACAAATGGTAAACCACTCCCTAAAAATACATTATGCTAACTATTAAGATCATTAAATATAGTTGTGGGATCAAGATTATGGGTTGGATAATTCTTATCGTGTGGTCTAACCTATCTGGAACTGTAGTCTACCACATGATCACCCTATTTGAGGAAACAACCCAACCCCAATCATGAAGCTTAAAAAAATAACACTTATCCTTACCTATGTTATTAAAGAGCAAAAAATATAAAATAATTAATAATAATCTTCCACTAAATAAAAAAATTCTGACATTTATCATCTAAGAAAACTTTACTCCATTCTGAGTGAGTTTTACCATTTGAGTTTTTATCTTAAATAAATCTTTTACAGACCTACGATAATATCGTACCATGCCTAGGAGGATTTATATTTTGATAATTTTACATGGTTTCTCCCATGTCACAAAACCATTACCTTTTCAAGATCAAATAAGTTACAATTTCCAAGGATATATTTCTTAAGGACATAACTTCCCTAATCAAGCTGTTACATTTAAAGATATTAGAATAAAGTATGTGATTTCTTAATATTTTTTGAACTTCCCTCATTATGAAGCAAATGGACTTCCCAAGTCATGGAGTAAACTCTAAATTCATCTATATATATGAAAATTAACGAGTCGAGGTTCTCTTGATATATCATGTTAATCAAAGAAATAAAAACTATGGGATATTTAATTATACTAAATGGTATTAAAATTTACTCATAATTTCCATAACTACACCTAATAGTGCTTTTTTAAATGCTAGTTTCAATTATTATCAACCGTTGATAACTATATCAAATATGAATATTCAAGAACCATTCTTTCCCTTTCTACTGGTCAAAAATATCATCAATCCATTATAATAAATAATTTTTATTCACCATAACTCAATTGAGTTATCAATAATAAAAACATAGAGGAATAATTATATCATCTTAATTTTCTAAGGAAACAAGTGGAAGCCAAGGTAACACACTAAAAAACCTAAATCATTTATATAGAAGATCAACCAACCAAGTGTTTGACTCTTTCAATTCAGTGTGTTCCACATAATAAGAATGAATAATCACTGTATGTGTGTGAGGTACAAAATAAATGGAAAACTACAACTCTATTATCAATGAAAATCTATAGAAATTATAATGAAAAAAATTAAGAAACTCAATGAAAACTGCAGGGAGATCATCAATATAATATTCTCACTTCATGTAGAAATAAAACATTTATATTACTAGTACAAAATATGAAAAAGGAGTTCCATATTTACTCAAACTCGAGTCCCATTAAGTTTGAAAAAAATAAAAAAACCCCATATATAATAGTAAATAATACCCTCCAATGGTAACCACCAATCTAGACATAATTAAAAACAATCAAATCTATCTGGAGAATAAAATCATGTGGTTTCATGATGAGAACTAAAAAAATATCATTATAATAATATTTGATAAAGATAAAACACAAGTATGAAATTTAATATCTTTCTCTCTCTTTATTCCATGGGGTTTAGTGAACATACAACATATAATAGAAAATCACCAATGTAATGTTCAAATAATTAAAATTAATAGTCAATATAAACATGTGATGTGAAAAACTATCAAATAAAACAATCAACAACGATGTTGTAATTATGGTGGTACATCTCATGGTTGCTGGACTTGCATCAGATTCCTCCAGATACTCTTCCACCATGTGAAGAATCATTATTCCATATTTCTATTTCCAAAACACTATAGTTCTTTAAGTAACTGATTAAACCAAAGTACCTTTTTATGTTGATGATCCCACAACACATCAAGGATTAAAAAGGATATGGAATACCATCTGTATGTGTCTTGAGTGTCCATACGAACTATATATATCTAGTGCCTTAGTGCGTTACTGTTTTTAATTCCCAACTAGACCACATTGGAATCAAGGAATATGTCCTTTTATAGTCATTGTAGGAGTTCTGGACTACTCTTACTATCTATAAATACATTGAGACTCAACAAAAGTTTTGTTTCCTTTAATGGATCTCACAAAACTTCCACTAGGAGAAGAAAGAACTCTTGTTAATCTTTAATTACCAGCATAACCATCGACTCGTAATTTATCACTTCCACATATTATGTGATATATGGTAAGAGAAACTATTATTGGATATCTGTTTGGGTATCCATCATGGAAAATCAATCCCTTATCTTCCCGTCATATATAACCTTAGAAAAAAACTGACCAAGATCATCAAAATTCTTCACATAGTTTTTCATGGTATTTTCACCCTACTAGAGGTTAATGTACTGCATGTTCTTCACCCAAACCATAGAATTTGGATAGAACCGATCATTGAAGAGAACTCTAAATTCCTTATACTCTAAATATTTATTACTCTTCACTGTCACCATTAAATACCACTTTCTACTTATAGGACCATCAAGTTTGGAGGTTAATGATTTCACCATAAGAGAATCTAGAATTTATCAATAACTCAAAAATAATCTATAACTTTTTCAACAAATCCTTATCCTCTTGAGGATCATTAGAGACATGGAAGACTTCTTGTTTTTTTATAAATAAAATTTTAATCATGATATCTCCTTTAGTCCCTTCATGGTTTCAATAATGAAGCTTGAATTGGGATGGGTGTAGTTATTAATCACCCATTATGGACATCATTCATGAAAATCTTAAAAAGGATAACATCCAATGGATTGTTCCTTGCTATGGTTCACCAATAGCTTCTTTATATAAATTATTCAAACATATACTCAGAGGAATGATACTATAAAACATGAACAGAAAGCAATTAAATCATATTCATTAATTCATAGATCATCATCTTAGATACTATTTATTAGAACACCACTCCATTGATTCATAATTCAAGTTTTTGATTTCAATATATTCATATCAAAATTAGGGAAAAGGCTAGAATTATAAGAAATTATTCCTCAAAGTCACTTTTCCTAAACAACCATGGTGACTTAAGGCTCATTGCAATGAGTGTTGGATAGTAACTCACTCATAACAACCTCTTATGTCCCAATAATACCACCTACTATCTAATTGGATAAACCAAATACATAATGACATCAAAGAAACATACAAAACCTACCGTTGATATCATATTTTTATGAACCATCAGAGTACCCTACTATGCTGATACCCATTTTGTATTTAATATAGCCTAAAAGGAATTCTTGATCCCCATGTATAGGTGACTATAACACAGAATTATTGAAGAATAAAGGGGGAATAATTTTTGTACCAAATATTTGGTGAGAAATGACACAAGTTAATATTTCAACACTACTTAAAGAGAATATACCAAAAGAAGGGTAAAAAAATACCCCAAAGTAGTTTGTCCTCAAGTGACACTATATCTACTAAGATAAAAGCTTATACTTATCTCATGTAACAAGCGGATCACATCTCCACTAGTCACCTCCTACAGTCTAGGTACAATGGATCCAAAATATACCCTACCTCTTTGTTTATATTTACATTTATATGGACTAGACATAATATAGTCTACAAATACTCAAAGGCAAATGTTAGATGGAAGACAAAAAACACATCACGATCTCACTAACTGTTTCATAATAAATTCAATAAGAAAATTATTTATGCATTCTATTTAAGTAAAAAATCATGACATGACATTTAAATATATTAAAATCAAACAATTCCATGACAATAAGATGGAAGATATATCAAAATAGATGTAAATGATTTTTTTATATAAATTCTTTAAATTATGTAGTTGGAGTGAGTAAAATAGTTCAATAATCAATGCAATGTAATCATAAAATAAAACATCTCATAAAAATATGTAATAATTCCTATGGTACATTATTTTAGGGTAATATGATACTTACACTACTCATTCCTAGATACCTTATCAATGTTTTCACACATCCCTCAGTTCTGGTAGTTATAACTCAACTCCCCATCAGGGAAAATCATGTTGTAGTAAGTTTATTTTATTTATTCCATATTAAATACATTTTTTGGTGGAAATGTCCTAGAATTCCTATCCAAATATTCCAAGAACTACCCAGGATCACATGTGATTTAGTTAATAATTCAATAAATTATGGTAAAATTGATTATTTTAAATAATTTCATAATTCAATTGCCAATGTTTTATTTTTACACATCCCTTTCTCATTTGAATACCAAATCATAGGTTTTCATCAATTCATGCCTTTCCAAATAATAATTCAATTTATTCCATTTATATCATTGTTCATAATCAAATCCTTTTATCAAATAAATTTCCAAATAATGAGTCCAATTTTCATAAATCCATCCCACAATTAAAATTCCATTGAAATTTGAAGTTTTCACAATGAATTTTCCAAAATAAAAAATCAATCATCTAAAATAAAGGGTTTTAAATCATTGAAAATATAATTTTAAATCAATGATAAAATTAAAGGTTCCAATTGTAGGTAATAGTAATATAGAGACACATATATTTTTTCAATGATTAAATCAATACCTGTGGTGGGAAATGCCCATGAATAATGAAGGTGAAAGATATTAATAAAGATTTAATAGCTCGCAAAAAATCATGTTCAAACTGTGATTAAAATTTTAATCCTAATATCAAACCTCAATTAATGAATTATATTGAAGTTAAGTATAAAAAAAAATCAGGGAAACTTGCTAGGTAACAAATTCTAAACCAATAGGTCGAGAATGGCATAAGTCACTCACTGCACACAAAAGGACATCTATGGTTTTCAGCATGAGTACCTAAAAAATTCAAGTTAAATGTAGTCAGAATCTCTTATAAAATCACCGGTTATAAGGAATTTACATAATAAATCATAATTTTACATTAAATTTAATCATGTTTTATATATGATGATAGGGGAACCACCTTGACTTAAAAGAAAACTAATCATTGAATTTGTGGTGCAAGTATTGTTATTACTGTGTAAGACTAACTTATAACATAATATCGTAATTTAAAGTGTAAATAAATTTAAACCATAATCCATCCTCATATCATTTTCTCAGAAAAAAATTTATGTCAAAAATCAAGGATTTATTATGTAAATTCATTCCACATCCATTGACTAGAAGTACCTCCCTATAGAACAACCCATAAAACTTATGATTTAACCTAGAAGAATTACGAATAGCCTAAAACCAATGACAAATTTTTAACCAAATTGTATTAATTCAAAAAATATATACATCCCCAAACATTAGGCTATTTTCACTAAAAATACTCCATGTCCAAGAGAGTCTGAAAATGAACCCAAAAAAATCTGGTAACAAAACAAGATTAAATAATTACATGAATGAAGGTAAAAATAAGTTACAATGTTCATTATTATCTTGATTGAAGGGTATTTATGAATAATGTTACTAAATGTCATTGGATTCCCATTTATTTCTCATGTGTTTAACAATTTATGATTATTTATGCAATTAGAAATAATTTCATCTTGTGACACCATTTGGAAAGTATATGAAACCCATTTTACTCATATTGGTTTTCATCGTATGTTGAATGATTGATAACTTATGAAACACATATGTATTTATGATGATAGGTGGGGTTATATGGCACCCGAAAATGTATTGTTTATGTTTTTCTATATCTTGAGGTATTATATCACGATCTTTCTTAGATAGGGTAAAAAATTAAAAGGTGAGTTTATTTGATTATTCTCAAAATATAAAGTGAGGGATTTACTAGATGTTATAATAATTTAATGTTACCGGGTGATTATTTTTATTATAATGTTCTTTTTTATGCTATGTTTCAAGGTAATAATAAACTTCCATTCCATATTTCTATGATTATTCCCCATAGAATATGTATTCTATCTCACGATTTCATAATATGAGGCATATTAAATGTTTTTTATTTAATATTTCGTGTATATCTATCCAATTTTTTTGAATATCATTATTAATAAATGTTTTATTGATAATAAATTTAACCCAAGTCAATTTTATCCTATTCTTTTGACATAATCCATGTTGATATGATATAGATTTTTTCTTTTAGCGATCCATTGATCTCAAACTTCTTTTATTTCCTTTTCCTAAGGAAATTATATTCTATAATATACATTAAAGATTGTTTTATATATTGATTCATATTACGTTATTTTGACAGAATAAAAGGGAATATTAGTTTGGTGGAAAGTTATTTTTTTATGAATGCATAGGATCTAATTCCAAAAGACACTAAATTATCTGTTCTTAGGATTCTTAATTGATTTGTGATATATATTGTTTAACATATATAAATGATATAAAATCATGCCAGGTTCATCTCAAATTGTATCAATTATAGTGTTTAATGAATCTGTTATTATCATTACATCCTAGATTGTGACTTTGGGGTGCTATAGAGTTGGGTCTTGAAAGGTCTCTCACTCTCGTATTATGTGTGGTCATCATTTGCAACTGTTAGAGGAGGTGATATTTGGTGTTCCATATAGATATCATATGAATTATATATTTTACACTCAATTTATGGGATAATTTTTCTTATATAATTGAATGAAATATCAAATAAAATTTAGTCAATAATAATTAAAAATGAAGGAACCCAAGTATCCAACCCCAATACCAAGGCTTTTCTTTCTAAATTTCTATGTGTATTATTTATTCAATTCATTTTATGTCTATCTGTATCAATTTTCATAAATAAAACATATTTTATTTCTAATTAAACATAATATTAAAAATAAAAAATATAAATATTTATTGGAATAATCAGTGGTTGACAATAAAGGCTCATCAATAGAAATGACCCTAGTCAATCAATATGCTTCACATAGAAAATATATATCATTTTCATACCACCATGAGACTAGTGTGTCAATTTTTTTGGTAATATATTACTACCATTTTCAAATAATTTGTTGATTTAACTTTATATGAGTACTTTAAATTCAATTATCTATAATTAAATGACCTTTTACTCAAACTACAAGATTCATTAGCATTTTTATTACATAATATTGAATCTATGTAATAGTATATGTAGAATATAGTCTAGTGGAAGAGTCTAATGATTTAAATAATATATAAACATAATTATCCATCCAAATCATCATTAAAAAAATCAAGAAAATATTTTGTGTTTTTAAATCCATGCTATAAGGAAAGATTCTATTATTTACCTTAATGACATCAGAATTGATGAGGAAATTGATAAGGAAGATACACCACAAAACGAAAATAATATTGAATTATCATTATGATAATGTCATATATTAGTCCCACCTTATATCATATCTCTTTATTATTCTTATACCAATATAATAAAATCACTCTAGAGGGCCCTCAACAACATAATAAAGAAATAAAATTAGGAATACATCAACAATACCTTGGTGATATCATGACTATCAATTTACAATGGCCTGATTTGGAAAAAACTATAAATGTTCAATGACTCCATTATACAGATAATCAACCACCTTCTAATATTTGAATGAAGAACAGACTGTAGGTAGCCACTTAACTGCATGGTGCATGATTTTATCATATGTAATATTTGGATTACATCAAAAATGATTATCAGACCCCCAATATATAGATTAAGACATTTCTTGGAAGATCTAAAAACTATCAAGAAATCCAATTGAATATAAATTTTGGAGAAACATATAAGGAATTAAACCTCATCCCCAATTTATAGTACTTTAAATGCATATTCATCTAGAATTCATCATTTATATCATTTCAGTTGAAACTTTTCCCATAATTAATTTTTTAATTAACTCAACTATGGGCATGTAAGTTATAGTTTATGTCCACTGGTGGATGGAATTCGTCATTATTATGAAATATAACAGGGTATCTATTGATATTTTATAAATTCCATAGGCCATTATCATCCTCCACACATAATAGGTGGAAAATAATTCTATAAAAATCCCTATTCCAAGATGTCCAATATAAAAGAATGAGAGTTTGAATACATATTACTACAAGTTCTATATGTCTTTAAAAATATATAAAAAATTTATTTAATCATTATAATTCACAATAGTTTGTTCATCCTAGTAAGACGATATACCAAAAATCATGAATACGCACTGCATGATGAAAGCATTTAGTCATAAACTGACCTTGATGTTGATTGAATAGGGGATTCTAATAAATTCCTAAATAGCTATACATATTAGGATTTCAAATAACCTAGAAGTATGAAAAGGTGGAATTCATATGACTTGTGGGATATAATGGTTAGATAATTTTACCTCTAATACATTACCCACACATTCCAACATTTTCATTCTCTAGTCTTAATGAATGAGAAAACCCGGATAGAGGAAAGTATAGAATATGTGGTATAACTGATACATTAATAAGAATTATATCAATATTTTTACATAAAAGACCTCAAATTTATCTAGTAATATTTTTATACTAGCTTCTCAGATGACGTGGGATTATGTACCCCTGTGAGCCTAGAATTGTTGTTTAAAATACATTAAATATATTTATTAGACACATGCACAATTTTCCTAAAAATGTTTAATAACTCCCTAATGGGGAATTGGATTAGAAATATGAATGCAACTTTGAGTTTTGAGAATTCATTTTAACCTTGGTGTGAAATATTATTTCTATTATCGAGATTTTGTGAAAACGTCATCGTGGGCATAAATATAAAATTACTTAATAAATTTATATATCATTATTTGATGATGAAGTGACCTAACAAACATTAATATAAACATGTTTATAAAAAAATTACAGTGTTGGACTTATAAGGCTTTAGTTTGAGAGAGGATCTAGTGGAGGGTCTTCCATGGATGAACATCAACAGATCGAGATTTAATGATAAGCGTGCCAACAGAAATTAAGGATCTCTCCAATGACTACGATGCATATTTTTTCTTCATCTTTGATCAGTCTATCTTGAGGTAGGATATTTATTTTTATGGATTTTATCTATTTTATTATTCTTCTGATGAATTAAAATCATTCAAAAAATTAATTGATTTGATGATTGTGCGTATTGCATGTAAGGGTTTTATTTATCAAGGATTGTGAATTTTTTTGTTGAATATTTATATCTCTTCATTGGAAAATCTAATGTTAATGAATTTAAGAAATCATTAAAATTAGAAGAAGATAATTCCTCAAGTTTTTGTTTCAAGATTTTCCCCCTTTATTCACATATTCATCAGGAGTAATATCATTGGACTATGGTTTGTAAATAACCTTGTAATTAATCATTATGAACTCATTTCATAGTGTACAAGATTGATAACACATATTTAAGTTCAGATTAATGATTTCATCGAACTATATTTGTGGATCAGGACCATATCATAGTTATTTGTGTGGGTTTTAAAGTGAGGTGATGGGAGACATAACATATTATTCCACTTACTAATTGGATTATTAGATTACAATTTTTAGTGATGCCATTGCTCAACTGAACAAGATCCTTATTTAACACCATGATTCACATATGGATTAATGGATATAAAGGAAGATGAATACATGTGAAATGGATCAATGTGGTTTGGAAAATCCAAATGACCATGATATGTTGCCTTGGAATATATAATATGTGGGGACAGAGATATAAAAATTGGGTTTCCATAGAGAATAAAATCATTACACACCGTGTGACATTTGTCACACATCATGTGAAGCTTTCTTGGAAGCTCAACATCTATCTTGAGGGATTTGTGGAAATCAAAACAGTCGGGTATGTGAAATTTCTTACGTACATAGGCTATGTCATGTACTCACACATATCCCAGTACAAATACTCGACTATGTAAATAGCCATGGTCATGTGTACAGAGACATGAAAAATATTCTCTATTCATGATAAACAGGTAGTCCTATTACTAAAGGGACACAATTTTTACTTCCATTACATGCCATGTACTCCTTAAAAGATGAATTTTAGACCTTTTTCTCCTTAGTATGGACTAGTTTTCATAAGTTTTTATTTCCTCGATCCATCACTATGTGAGTATAGTGAGGCATTACATTATGAACAAAGGATTCTAATCCTCTCAATGATATTAGCTTTAGGTAGAGTCATAGTAATATCTCCTAGAGGCCAGGATTAGATCATATATCATCTTTTTTCTCAGGTGTGATTCTAATAGTTGGAATGGACAACTATACCAAAGAATCAATCCCCTACGTTGAAGTTTATTCTAGGTTGGGTTTCTGGTATACCCCATGGCCTTAGGTGATATCCCCATATACGTGTCAATCTCTTCATAGCTCCAGCGCATAATTTTTGTGGTGAGACCCGATTATAAATTTAACTTGGATCGACTCCATCAGTGTTGTCATTCTCATGAAGTGTGTTCTCTATGATTTGGGTTATTTGTATCCACCAATTAAGAATCTTATGCTAGAAGTACATTTTTCCGTTACCATTATATTGTGTGTCTTCTATGAGAATATCGAGATGTTCTTGTTATATATACTATTGAGGTATCCAATTTTTTGGTGTATACTATTCATGATGTTATATGCCTAGTGATTTCAAGGTGTCCTACTGGGTATTTTTATAGACACTCCTGCATTGGAACTACCCATATTGGTCATGTCTTATGTACATTATTGGTCATTCAATACGGTTCTTAGTGGACCTAGAGTAGATGGAGCTTATATTTGGGATAGAAAGACCGTGGTTTGTACCGGGAGTCACATTTGATTGTATTTCTCTCTTGCAATCAGTTTGTATTTCATTATAATTTTTGGTGGGATTGTATTAGGACCTTATCATTTTTAGTATTTTATGCCCTGAATGTGGGATTTAGAGGTGTTAATTCCTTGGGTATTAGTTTTATTTTAAATTTAATCACTTTAATGTTTTGGAGATGTGTGTGTGCGTGTGCACGTAGGTACCTTAGGATAAGGCCTCCAATATGAGTTTTATGGATACTCGATGTTGGTCTCCATCCCCTGGCTGATTAGAGGTGGGATAAGGGTAGTGATACATATATTATTGATGGCTTGGTGGGCCCTAGTGTGTTAGGATATGATATAGTTTTTCTCCTAAGACCCTAGTTTTGGGTATTTTTATAATAGTGAACTTATTTTGGGTGATATGGAAGTAATGTTTTGTATTTCAAATTAGGCTCTTAGTTTTTTGATACAACATTTGAGTGATGACTAATGTATTTATTAACCATGAGTCATACTCCCAAATTATCAGCTCAGTACATGTGGGAAATGGTTTTGGGGAAAACATTTTCACAAGCATCATACAAGAATGGTTTTTGAATCGATATCCTTATTGATTAAGCTTTCCAAAAATACTCAATAACTATTGTAAATCCTGTTTATTTTAGGATGTATCCATAACGATTTCCAGCATGGATTATGGTCATGAGGATGATCCCCTTAGTAGTGTGGATTTGATACATGGACTTTTTCAAGATGTGTTATATCCATGTGGTTCTCCTATATTACTATAACCTACTGATCTACAGATGGTACCAAAAGTATAAGTGGTTGAGGTGAAAATTCTTGTTCATTTCATGAGTTTTAACGTCAATTACCCCTTATGTTTAGGAGCCACCCAAATATACATGAATATTGGGATTGAATCAAGGTAGTTGTGTGATTCATTTTTCATGTGATGAAACATACATACCAAGTGGTGGTCTTAGTAGTGAGCATTGTCTATGGATCCACAAGATCTTAAAATATCTTGATGGTTCTTTCATATGATGTGGTGACTCTTTTGGGGACAAAATTTGAGCATCTCATCATGGATGAACACTCTCCATCAATGATGCAGATAGTGTGCATGGAAGAGATTTTCACCGACAGAAGTGTGGGATGACCATGGCTGATTATTTTTCATTGTTTAATAACCTATCACGATACTGAATGGATATAGTTCGACATAAAATATTTTATTCACATTACCTTGAGTTATTTCTTCACAAATACAATAGTGCTACTATGATACATATATGGATTTCTACTTATGTAGGGGTGTTAGAGAGTACCTTGTTGATAGAGATATTCTAATACAAGTAGACACTAATAGTGGGTGATTGTTGTGGGACCATATGGGATCAAAATGTTTAAACCCAAATTTTACCCAATAAGATTGGAATATTTTTAAATATATTTTCGAAGTAAGGTGACGAGACGAGATGTGATTCCAAGGACATGCATTCCCGTAACTAATTTTATAAAAATATTAAATATAATTTATATTAATTAAAATCAATTTATTAAATAAAATAGAATAAATCGTATAGATTATCTGATATCAGAAATTCAAGACAATGGTTGAGTCTGAAAAATTATGTTAATCACAGGTGCGTCTTAGAATAGGTTGGCGTAGGGAATTCAAATAAAAGCAGACACTGATGGATGTGTTTATCTAAATAAATTAGTAATTTTATTTATTTAGTTTATTAACCTAACAATTATTTCATAAGTAAATATGTGTTTGTGGATGAATCTCCGAGATTATCCCCATAACACAGGGATCAATGTATAGTGAATTATTCCTCCTCTAATTGGAATATTAGATTCGAATGATGAAGAACCCGTAGATCTAGGAAGATCGAAAAGCTGTGAATGAAACAGTACATATTCTATATTTTAGGGAACTTTCTTTATTGATGAATGATTAAAACTGGGTATGAATCATCAATTTTTTAATTACACCATTATTAGTTAAATTGTTTGAACATGACCAATTATATTCTTTTTATGTACACCAATCAAACCTTTTCATGTTCCCACAAAATGGATATAATTTTTTTATTAAATTTATTTGAATCCTATATATATCTGATAATGTTCATTTATTAATAAATCATGGACAATGACCATTCACTTTTGTTTTGTTTTTTCCCTTTGATTCTTTATGTACTTAACCATTGGGCTATGAGGACATGGCTTGAAATTGATGAGTGGTACAAAGCCTGATTAGATCCTTGGTTTCATGATGGAATTCCATGAGATGAAATAATTGAACCAGATATGGATTAGGAGGATTTTTGGGTTTATGGTGATCAATTTGATGATTTGGATTAGTTTTGAGGCAACAATAGATGAACATAGGTACAACAGTGTGAGGTGGTTCATGCAGCCTTTGTACAAGAAAATATGGAACCCTTTTCTGGACACTATATGGATGGAAATAACGAATCAAGGGATTTTCCTTTGATTTCATGAGGAATGGCAGTGAGATTTGAGGAACAAAGGATTTATATTGAAAATAAGAGTAGAGCTGTAAATTCTAATGAAAAATGGGCTACGTTCTGGGTAGTCTGAATAACACTCATCATGTAGGTCCTTGAATATTATGTCTAGGGTTTCATGAGATTATATGTATCACACAACATTTGGAACCCCCACACTCTATGTGAACCAATACTGGTGACCCATTGTGTACCCTAGGAGAACACTGGCATGGCCATCATCTTGTTGTCTTCCTATATGCATAGTCACAGGAAACCATACGCAAACACGACTAGAGGGAATGGCCAATAACCTTAGTGGCACAGACATGCCTTGTAGTCCCCCTACAAGTCATATAGAACAAAATGGAATATATTCCTTGTCTTATAAGAGAAATGACTAGGTGATCACATGGTACCAGATGCCTTGTGGTCCAATTACAAACTATATACCCCTTCTTTACATTTGAGGAAACTTCAACCTCTTATATCTCCATCGTTTGGAGTCATATATTACACCTCGAGTAGCTAATTATGAGTTGTTTATCCTTTTAGAATGTAAAGGTGGACACCGTAAAGGAATTTTAGATATGATGTGAGATGTTATGAGTGGGATAATTTTTAAGCAATGCTCGATGATGGGAGTGATTAGGTAGGATCACTAGGGGATTTATTGTGACACCATCAAATTGGGAAGGGCTTGGTTCCTCAAACAACCTATAGACTAGAACCTTCCTCTAGGGATGGACACTGGTCCCATATATATTATAATGTTGAACCACCCTACTAGGATAGGGAATGGGTGATCTACCTATCCACTAAGTCGAACCCTCATGTAGAGTCAGGGTGTTGTTCCTCAAATTTGTTAGTGGAACCCTCCAGCTAGGCCATGCATGAGTTTTGTACCTTCTTTTAGAGTGGAACACTTCTAATGCATTAAGGAAAGGCTCCTCAACTATTAGATCAGAGCCCTCCAGCTGGGTGAGGCATGATTCCTCTATCTATATATAGAGTTTCACCCTCAAGGTGGGATTGGTATGGGTCCTCTTATAACAACTATAGTGGAATTCTATATCTAGGATGGGCATAGGTCATTTAACTTTTATTGAGTGACACCCTCCAATTGTACAAGGGAATTGGTCAACTAACCATATATTATGACCCTTGACTGTACATCGTAGTGGAGAGGTGTAGCTTGACTTGGATGTCTCTCCAGACAGATGCATGAGATGTTGGGAATCCATGATGGAATCTTGTAATTGATGGAACTCTTTTCCTTTTCTATGCTATGAGATGGATATCCAAGTTTCACTCATTTTATTTCCCTCGGTTTTACAATATATATATATTTGTATCGATTTCATTGTATTTTAAGAATCTCTTCCATTGGGTTAAGTTATCTACTATCTATCTATTCTTATTGTGTCTTTTACTACCCCCTTCAGCTTTTGGGGAATCATACTGGGTATGTATATTCTCAACCATGGGTGGGATTTTGACACATGTTTTATGTCTTATGAATATGATGGACATGTCAATAATTACTATAGAAGAACTTAGGGATACCTAGTGAATTGGAATGCAATTTTTGGTTGGAGGTTGGAGATTATGATATGTGATCTCTTATTATATTTTAATTCAAATTTTTTTAGGTTTTTATATTTATCTGAATGGTTGTGTATTTTTCCCCTTTCCATTAAATTCTATCTAAAAAACTCTTGATCAACCAGGAGGTTTTTGTATTCATGGTTATATTATATATATTTCATATTTATATTATTATTCCTCTACAATTCTTTGTTGATATGGTTGTGTGTGTGTATAGGTACATTAGAAAATTACCTCCCAATGAGGTTATTCCTTTCTCAGATTCTCGGCACCACAAGACCTATAGAGGTGGACCTAGGGTAGTTGTAGTAAGAGTCCCATTGGGCCTGGTTGAGAAATATTTTTATCAGAAATGTTTATTGATTATGATAGTGTTTGGTGTAGTCCCATTATGGATATTTTTGTGAGATCTATGGAAAGATTTACAATGTGTTTTTAGTGAAACATTCTATATAGGGAATGTAGTGTTGGTGCGCCACCTGATGTATCCATTCACTATCAAATTGATTACCTTATTGTTGACTCAGGATACCAAGATATTAATTTTACCAATCAATGGTACAAGAATAAGATAATACTGAGGGTTTGAATATCGATTTTTAGAAATATCCCTATTATATATATATATATATATATTATCTTAATGTGGTACATCTTGATTTGATTTTCAGCACGCCTCTATGATGGAAGCCGACCATGTTATCAGTTCTGGATCATGATGATGATTTGATGGATGATGAGGCCCTAGTTCTGGGTCCATCCCTTGATATCCTACCTCTAGGTAGACATGTATAATAACCCCCACCATTTGAGTAGTATATCAATACAATAAGAGTATATGAGGTTGAGGGTAGTCTTACCATTCTCTATGAGTTCTAGTAGAATAGACTGCTAAAGTTCCATGATGAACTAGATCTCTAGGTAGCGAAGGATTTTCCAGATTCAATGTTTTTTGTTTTGAGTCTTATAAATAAACTGATGTATCATGTTGTTAAATTGGAAAAAATTCTTTTTTATAGGGAATGTGGGTGTTGGTGGAGTCTTTTTACCCAAATGCATAATGTGTAAACATTGTCATGGTCAGACATCTAACAGTTGTTCCATGAAGAATATTATCCCTTCTACTTGTGATCAGATCTGATTTAAGAGCATTAGGAGTAACAATAGGGAGTTATTTTAGTGTATTATTATCGAAATAGTGTCACAAACCATATATGGTACTCCCATGACATGCTTCAAGATGGCCCCTTCTAAGAATAAATTATTGAGAAGGGTTTATGTGGAGATATATGTGCCAGTGATGTTCCATTGTGCATTCCCATCAATTTTGGGGTGTTTAAGAAAGAACTAGTGATAATGATCTCTCAATTAGAGGGATTCTAGGTGGTCATATATGGTAGTGGGTTTCATATGGATATGTCATCGATATCCGCTTGTTGATGCTGGTCGATAGTATCTCAATGTAAGATATCTTCCCAACATTAGGCTCTGGAATGTTGTTAGGGGAATCATAGTGGACTGGAGAATACCAGAGATGGGTGTTTCTATTATTGAGATTTTTTATGTCACATGGAGTGTCACAACTAACCTAGAAATACTAAGGAGCATAGAAAGATAGCTGATAGACTGTCATGGAATATGTAGTGCAGCGATCAATGATCTCTTATGAGAGGGTAGGTGGCCCCTAGGGAGGCGACACAATCAGAGTAGCAGGTGGATATGTAGGAGGAGTTTAAATGCGTGGTTTATAATTATATGATATCGTTCCACCACCACTATAATAAAGATCACTTTAGCCTCATGGAGTTGGCGGCCAAGGAGGAAAATAACTGTAGGCGATGGAATCTTATGACCTAGCAACACAAGATATGATTATTGGTATGATATGTGTTTAGTATACTATTTCCTCAATATTATTAGACATAGGTCTGAGTTATTCCTTAATATATTACTCATGTTGGGAAATTTGGAGACCCAATTATAGAATTATCCTTGTATATTTATCTTTAGGATCTTATGGAGAACACTTATTCTCTATTTTTTATCTGTTGGAAGTTTGAGGTAGTTGGGAGAGGTTAATGTGGGACCTTTTATTCATTTAAATGAACTATATGACATCATCTTGGATATCGATTGTTTTTTCAAAGTACAATACCCTATTGGCTATCACCAAAGATGATTCATATTACTCCAAACTCATGGGACCTGATTATCCTTTATAATTGATAGATATCTCATTGAAGGACAGTGGGTTTTATGAGATGGAAGACTCGTACCATCACCCGTCAGTTAGAAAGTGTATCCCTTGGTGCCTCAAGCTCTTCTAGAATCTGTATTTCTTCAGTCATGGATAATTTTATGGATGTATTCTGCAAGGAAGTTCAAGGACTAACTCTAAGGTGATAAATGCAATTTTCTATACCATTACATCTGATGACTGCTATGAGATCTTCTACAGCCTATCAGATGTCCCCTACCAAGGTGTGGGAGGTATAGTGTTAGTTAGAGGACCATCAAGTGAAGGGTTTTATAAGGACCAATGTGTCCCCAAGGCATAACTAGTGTTGTCCATGAAAAATGTTTAGTGGGGCTTGTATCATTGCATGGATTATCATCACATGAACTAGGAAAAGATAAAGAACAAGTACCCCTTATAGAGGATTTTTGACCTCTTTGACCAGTTGTAAGGTGCAAGATAGTTCATGAAAATCAATCTCTAGTCTAGCCATAACTAGTTGAGTGTTTGTTAAGATGATATTCCAATGACAGCCTTCCAATGTGACTATAGAAACTATGAATTCATGGTGATTCCATTTGGTGTGACAAATTCCCCAACCATTACTATTGCATTGATAAACTGGATATTCAAGCTGTAATTGGGATATTTTTTATTATATTCATTGACAATATTCTCATATACTCTATATCATTGAAGGATCATTAAAATCACTTAAGGATGGTCCTATGTTTTACTTGGGATAATCATAATTATATTAAGCACTCAATGTTTCAATTCTAGATTCATGAGTTTCCCTTCCTAGGTTATGTCATTTTTTATCATGGTTTACACATGAAACCGATGAAGACTAATGTAGTTATTTCTTTTGATCCACTCAAGATAATGTAAAATGTGTGGAGTTTCCTTGGCTTGGAGGGGTAATAATGACGTTTTTTTGATGAATTCTCAAGGATTGCATACAATTTAACCACAAATTCATAGAAAGAGAATCTATTTACTGAGAGTGAGAAGTTACAATGACCCTTTTATGTGTTTTGGAAAAGGATGAAGAGTGGTCTTATTTTTATTATACTAGAGGAGGGTGTGGGGTTTGTAGTTTATTGTGATTTCTAATGAGCTATTCTCGACAGTGGGTTGATGTAGAGAATTGAATTTATCATATATGGGTGAAGGCAGTTGAGACCCCAATGATAAGAGATATGCTACTGATGACCTAGAGAAGGTGGTGGGAGTCTTTTCTATAAGGATGTTGTGGAATTATATTCACGGAGTGAACATCATGTTTTACTCAAACTATCTGAGTCTCAATAATTTCTTCACATAGAGAGAGTTGAATCCACGATAATGGTGAGGGTTGGAGTTGTTATAGGACTATGGCTTTGAGATTTTCAATATGCCATGTAAGAGAAACGTGGTAGCATGTATCCTTATTATGATGTCCTAGGAATGTATGGTGTTATATGATAATGAAAAATTAGATTCTTTTCTTCTGAATCTGGTGGAGTTGGAGTGTGAAACTTTTCTTTAGTCGATGGTGTTGATTAATCTTCTCCATTAGTGTGTGAGAGAGTACCAGTTGGGAGACATTGATAGTGAGTTCAATCATGACAAGATATCATCAATAGATTTTGCTAATGGATTTTCTGTAGGTGGTAATCAAATCATCATTTTCCAGGAATGGATGTTGTTCCCGATCATTATGCAGAAGTAGGTGATGAGGGAGTTATTCAATTCTCTTTTACAGGTATATCCCGGTATGAGGAAGATGTATAGAGACCTTTAATGGCAGTTTTGGTGGGCCAACAGGAGAGGAATCATTTCTAAGTTCATATCTTGGTACCTCAGTAGTTAACTAGTGATGACAAAGAACCAGATTCCTGCAGGTTTGTTGTTGGCCCTTATTGTTTTGAAGTGGAAATGGGATGGCATGTCCATGGAATTTATAAGAGTAATTCCAAATAAATCAAAGGGAAATGATGAAATATGTGTGATATATAGACAAATCATGATGTCATAACACTTATTTACTATTAGGGAGCCGAATTTTGTGGAGAGTTTGGGATAGATTCACCTATGTGAGGTTATTCATCTTCATCTACTACCCTCAACTATTGTCTCTTACCATGATGATCTATTCACATCACCATTTTAGAGTTTCCAATAAGAGGAATTTGGGACCTAGATGAGGATCAATATTACATTTCATGCCCATAAGGATGGGAAGACTGAACACACTTTCTAGGTGATGGAGGATATGTTCAGGTATTTTTTTTAGGATTTAACTAGAGTTGGTAGGATCATTTGACATAGTTTTATATTGAATATAATAATATCTTCTAGTATACTATTAGCACAAAACCTTTCGATTCCCTGTTTGGGAGACATTTTTTTCTACCCTTTTTCTAGATAGAGATTGGTGAGACATCTCTTGTGGGTCTAGCAATGGTGAAGGTGATGAAGAAGAGGAACTAGGTCATCAATTAGTGAATTAGGACATCCCATAAATGGCATAATTCATACACAAATCGACAACGTAGACCCCTTGACTACATGCATGGATAATTTTTCCTCATAGTCTTTCCATGATTAGGATTGTAGAGATTCATCATGGGACACAACCTATACCCATGGTTCTTCGTGACATTTGAGATCTTATAAAGGGAAGTTGAGTTTTCTTACCACTTATTCATTCCACCATAGTTGGAGAGGGTGCAAAGAATATTCCATGCCTCGTGGCTATAGAGATATGTTCATGACCCCATGAATGTCATTGACTGGAGAGTGCTGGATGTCAAGGATGGATCCATTTTTACGGGTTACCCAGTGGTACTCGAGGATCAATATGATATGAACATGGGTTGATAGAAAAACACCTTGGTTGAAATCTTGTGGAAGTATGATAGAATGCAAGAGATCTACAGTGAGATGGAAAGTTAAGCGTGGGATGAATATACAAATAATTTTTTTAGTATTTCATTTTTTGTATTAAATCTTTGAAGCAATGAATCATGTAGAGGTCATGATTTTAAATGTATGAATTTGGAATATTAATATATATGTTTTCTATGCTAGTTAGTAAGATGAATTGCGATTTGGAAGCCAGGTGTTCCTATGATTAATTTTCTAAAAAAATTAAAAATATTTTATATTACACACATGGAATTTCCTAAGGAATAATAGATACCTCTTAAAAAAATCATATAATAAGTATGAGATCAAATTTGTGTCTAGAACAAAATTATTAACCAAGTCATGACTTATGATTGGTTGACATGGGGATTTCAATTAAAATAGGTCGTGGGATGTTGCGTTTAGTTAAAAAAATAAATAAGTTTCTTTATTTATTTAATTAACTTTATTCTGATTTCATATTTAAATATATAATTAGGTAGTATCTCTAGTGTTATCCACATAACTATGGGAACATTGTGTAGTGAATTCTTTGTCCCCTTATTGGAAAATCATATTTAAATAACCAGAAACCTATAGATCTAAGCATATCAACATGTTTTAAATGAAACAATTCATATTATTTGTTGGGTGGGGAATTCTTCACCAACCAATGATCCAATACCTAGTTTTCCTATAAAATTTTGGATTCTTCCCATATTATTTATTTTTTTGAGTGTGACCACATTGTTTTCTTTGGTCCATGATAATAAAATATTTTCATGAACCCACACATTATATTTTAATTGTAAATTATTTTTTTCTCTACCTGAATAGCCCTTATTATGTTTGTTTTCCAAGAATTATGTTCCAATTACCATTCATCATTGTTTTGGTTCTTTATCACCTTAATTTTTCATGTTCTTATCCATTGGGAAATGGGGCTATGGCTTGACATTACCGAGTGGTACTAAGACTGATCTATTCTTCATATTCATGGTAAAATCATGTCTGAAAAATGGAATGTTGAATCAGGGATGAATTTTGAGGATTATCAGGATGTGGGTGATTGATTTAATGATTTAGACTACCTGTTAGGTGACTATAGATGAATAGAATCATGGTGGTGTGATTTGGTTTGTGTTGCATTCATATGGACCAAATAGAAACCAAATTACGACCACTGGATTGCCAGAAATGATGACTCAAGGGACTTCCATGCGATTTAGGAGACATTGAGGTGATATATAAGGAAGAAAGGCTGGATCTGGAATATAAGAGTAGATCTATATATTCTAAAAAAACATGACTATATGTCGTGTAGTCTAAAGAATGAATAGTGAGTGGTCTTGGATGAAGTGGCTATGGTTTTGTGAGATTATAAATTTCACACACAATATAGGACCCAAGGATTCCATGTGATCTTCTGTTAGCAACCCAACATGTACTATAATTGCATATGGACATGGTCATGGCTAGGAACACACCGTGTACCTTTGTACACAAACATGAGAAACTGCACACTGGCTCATCTAGAGAGCGCAATTAGGACCCCGAGTGACTCGGACAAGCTATGAAGTGCCCCTACCCACTATGTAAGACTACATGGGTAGAAATACATGTATATTGTGGTACACATCCAGGAGATGGATTGTGACCACACGCCATGTGGTCCCCTTACATTCCATGTACTCCTTTGTCCCTTTTGATAAAGTTTCTACCTCTCTTATTTCCATCATTCGGACATGGATTTTGGCAATGTGAGTCACCTATCCTAAGTGATTTTTATTTTAGAACATTATAGTTGACCTTTTATTATACTTTATGATATGACATGAGATTTTTCATGTGGGATTCTTCTTTTGGTGTTGCTGAATGTTGTTCATGGTCAGGTAGTCTCACCAGCAGCTTTAGAGTGGAACACTCTAGGTGGGATGGGAATGAGTCCTCTACCTATGAATAGAGTGTAATATGCATGTGGGATTAGGAGTGGCTACTCTATCTATTCATAGAGTGTAAATCTCATATTTATATATGAGATTTTTCCTCTACCTATATATTGAGTGGATCCATCCTATGGATTCTGGGCATGGGTTCTCGACTTCAGGAGTGGAACCATCCAGCAGATTCAAAAATGGGTCCTCTAACTGCTATATGAATGGCACCATCCTGTATAATGTGGTCATGTGTACTGTAATGCTAGCGTGTAACCCTTTATAATATCATGGCATGGGTCATATACCATCTACTAGAGTGGAACCATCAAGTTGGGAAGTGTATAGGTCATCCACCAACTTCTAGAGTGGATAACTATAGCTAGGATAGGCATCTGTCCTCTATTTTTTATGGAGTGACACCCTCGTATCATACCAAAGCTTGGTTCCTCTACCTATATATCCCCCACTGTGTGGTATAATGTCAATGTGTTATTTTACTTGGATGTATCTTCATAGAGATGTGTGAGATGTTGGGAATTTATGATGAACTTATGAAATTAATGGCACTATTTTCTTGGGATAGGTAGTGATGTGGATATCCCCTTCTCTTTAATTTTTGTTTCTATAGTTTGTGCATATATATGTATATATATATCAGTATCCATGTTGTTGGATTTTTTTACTCTTTTTTGGGTTGTATTTTATACTATTTATCTCTTCTTATCGTGACTCTTATTTTCCCCCATTTGTCTTCATGGAGTCCTTCTAGGTATTTATATACTCACCCCAATATTTGGCTATTCCCACATGTGTCATGTCTTATGCAGAAGATGGAACATTCAGTGGTGAGTATAGAGGATCTAAGAGATTCCTAGTCCATTTGAGCATGTATGGCTGTTAGAGCATGGAGATCAGAAGCTAGGCCATCTCAATACTTTTAATTTACATGTTTGTAAGGTTGGGACATCTATCCCGATGTGCATGTATTTTCCCCTTTTCTTTTAATTTTTTACTACCATACTCTTGTAGACCTAATTAGTTTTCATATGCATGGTTATATTCTTGATATTGAAACTTTTTATTATTAAGCATACACACTTCGACATTGTGCAGATTTTGGGTGTTCATAATGGTACGTTAGGAAAATTCCTCCCTTTATGTTTTTTCATTTCGGGGCATTTATCCACCCTAGCTTAAATATTAGGGCTTGGGGTAGTTTTATCTTGAGCCTCACTAGGTTAGTTATTGGAAAATAATTCGATAAATGGTAGTTGAGGACAAATATAGGGATCCAGATGTTCAAGATATTTTATGAAGAAATCATAATACTGATTGTCTGCAGTCTAGGGCTCTCTAGATGGGTCTAATAAATATAGCGAGTGGTTGTTATAGTCCTATGATAGTAGAGTAAATATCACAGTTGATTTTTTGAACAACCATTCAGATGATAGAGATATAGTCGGAAGGCATTCTAGATAGAGGTAGGGATAGGAGTAGGTAAGCGATTATGGTGGAAAATGTGGTATAGAGCTTAGAGAGAATCTAGAGGTGGCTTATGTGTTGAATTGTTACCACCACTATCACCACCATGTGATCCCCACAAAGCTAAGGGAACTAGTTGAAGGGGGTGAGGATTGCTGCTGGTTGTAGAGGCCAACAATATAGAGGCAATAAGGATGAATAATGGAATGATCTGGGTCTCCTAACCCTATATGATATTTTGATAGACACTATTGTGATACATTATTTTCTTTTAACATCCCTAGTTTGATACAAAAATATTATGGTTGAGCACCTGGCTCAAACCTTTCACTTGGAGACACATACTGGAGGCAATTAAGTAATCACACCCATCTTCCAACTGTGTGGACTAACTATTTAAGAAATGTTTTTCTTTAGGGGTCTCTTTTTATATGTCATTTAACCATAGGATTTCATCATGTGTATTGAATTGTTATCAACATTTCATGACCAGATAGACTATTTTAGGAGGAGGATATGATGTGTCTGTAGTGATGTGATGATTTTTACATTGTTGGTGAATTGGAATCCTAGGTAGAGTAGAATGTGATAATTCATTGGAGCATATAGCCCATTACACACAAGTTAGATAACATGAATCTTGGTGCAATGGATGCTATGAGTGATCAACGTTTTGTAGTGGTGGCTGATTATGAGGATGTATTTCTTGAGAAAATTCTAGGATTACCTCCCCATTGAGAGATATACTTCTGTATTGATCTACACCCTGGTAAAAACCTTATATCTACAAAATCATATCAAATATCTCATGCAGAGCTTCAAGAGTTGAGGGTACAGCTGGAGGACTTGTAGAAGAAGGTATTTCTTAGGTCTAGCGTTTCACCATGGGCAGCCCCAGTGTTATTCTCTATAAAAAGGGAAGGTATCTTGATTTATCATATGGATTAATGTCTCCTAGATCAGGTGAATTTGAGGAAAACTTGTCTACTACCATGGATTGAATTCCTCTTCTATTAGTTGAGAGGGACATGATGATTCTTGATGATTAACCTTAGATCATACAATCACAAACTATAAGTACAATACAAGGATATATATATAAGATGGATTTTTTTTATTTATTATAGACTAATACGATTATTTAATGTATCCATTTTTCATGAATAAAACCATAGAGGTTTTACTGGGACTCATGCACTAGATAAATCAATATTTTGTAGACTAGTTTATTATATTTGAAACCTAAGATATCATAGTTTTCCCAGGAGTACATCATTACTTTCTGAGGACACACAATGAAACCTGTTATGTTTCATGGTAGGTTCTATAGATATTTAATACCTATCCTTTAGTGATACATCTAGGCGTGTATAGGATATATCATGGCCTATTACATTAGTTTTTATTGTTGGATATTAAGAAAGGAGTTTTATAGTTGGTCTATCGATGCCTTACTTCTAAATAAGTTAAGACTGGGCACTAGGTTTCCATGGGTTTGGCTAAACCCCTTATGGGTCTAGATTGGAAGTGGTATGGGATATATATGGACATAATGATGACGAATACAAGGAAATCATGCAGACATTATTCCATATAGGTGGTCATAGAAAATCATACCAAGTAAGACAACTTTATATCTACCCAATAAAAGAGTTCAATAAAGAGAATGAGAATCTTCTATGCACGGCTGATAGTCCAATTCCATGGAGTTACCCTAAATATCATATTAGTAAGTGATTCTCACTTAACATATTGGTTATGAAATGGATTTCATGTTGCCTTTTGGGATTTGTTGTGTTTGATCATGGATTTCTACCCAAGGCTAATGGCTAGACTGTGAGGAACATTTTGGGCCTGAATGACATGTTGTGAGCCTGCATGTAAGACTTTGTCAATTTTTGCGTGTATCACCTACCAGTTGTGGAATTTTTATACAAAAAACATCTATAATTACCGAACAGTTATATTTTCGTTTTATTCATTTTTAAGTGACCATATAAGTCATAATTGTTCTGGACCTAACAATGAGAGTTATCCCTTATCGACCAAGAGTTGGTGTGATCGACCAAGAAGATGGTGAATATCATCTTGGAGAAGATGAGGATTGCATAGATATGTCATAAGCCTTCTGCATATTCAAGATATAGGCCTTTGGACTTTTAAGATGGAGAACATTTATTCTTGAAGGTCTCACCTCAATGTGGGATGCAGATCTTTTGATGGGTCAGTAAGCTATCTCAGATATTCACTGGCCCTTTCCAGATACATTGTAGAGTTGGAAAGGTGGATTACCACTTGGCTCTACCCCCTAGATGGAATGAATATATGAAATCTTCCATAAGTAGTAGATGATGAGGAATGTCCATGAACCATCACATTTTATCAGCTGAGGGGAACTTGACTTTGAGGTTGGTCTTACTTTTTAATAGTACCCAATAGATGTTGAGGATTAGTAGAAGAATATCCTCTATGGGTGATTGATTCTTTTAGTGTGTGTCCAGTGGAAGTATATGAATATTAAGGATAGTACCTAGGAGTGGGAGACCAAGATATATTTTTAGTACCCACATCTCTCTATTTATTCATTATTTTTTGATTTAGGACATAAATACCTATGGTGGGGAGAATCTAACCTCTCTATTTTTTTATATAATGTTTTATAATGTATTAAGAAATATTTTTGAGATGAGGCACTAAGATAACATGTGATTGCAGGGCCTCGTGAGACCAAAATTTATGTTTAAAATATAATAAATATATTAATTTCATACATCAATTGTTTTTCAAAAAATGTAGAATAAATATAAAAATGGAAAAAGATTCTAAATCTATGGACACCATTGGGTTCATAGTGAGGGTTTTAAAATACGTGAGAAATACATTTTTTTCTGATATCAAGATTTTTTGAAAAAGTTATTACAGGTGTAAATAATAAATATATTAATTTAAGAATTTATTTTTATTGAATGAAGTATTGACCTAATAAACATATATATAAAGATAGTTATAACCATATTTCATCGATGGCCTTATAACATTGGAGTATTAGAAGGGAGATAATTTTTGAGATTCTATCGACATACATTGATTAATGAAGCTTTAATGATCAGTGTGCCAATAGAAATAGAGGATCTCACCAATGGCTATGATGATGATTAATTATTCATCATTGATCAATACATCTTAAAGTTGGATAATTTTTTTAAATGGAATTATCCTTGATTGATTTTTCCAATGAGTAATTGAAGTCAATCAAGTAATGAAATAATTCATAGATGAAGCCTATTATATGTAAAATTTAGATAAATTTGATATTAGGGATTTCCCATTTTGATTATTTATATCTATTATTTCTTAATTATAAGAGAAAAAAATCAAGGACAATAAGACCATTGAATGATGTCCACTCCTCATTTTTTTGTGAATTTATTCTTCCATTCTTTGTAAGTTCATCATGGAAAATTTCCATGGTCTGTGGTTAAAAGAAACCTAGTAATCAATTATTGCACACCTATTTCATAGTGAAATGGATTGTTACTAGATATCCTGGGTTTGATTAAATATGTGATCACTTAATTGTAATGGATCTAAAGTGGATCATATTTCTTTAAGAAGTTCTTTAAACATGGTGACAAGATACATGATAGATGGTTTCTCATGTAAATTAGGATGTTGGATTCTATCAAATAGTTATGGAAAGAATCATCCATACTAGAACCTTGTTTAGTGGCATAGATTATGGCAAGATTATTGTCCAAAGAGAAGATGATGGATGAGAAAATGATTGGTGAGTTCTAGAAATTCCTGATACACATAGTGTATAATCTTGGAATAAACTCTTTATGGGGCTCTGTCTATAGTTCTATCATTTCTACAGAGAATAAAATTATTACATGCCATTTGACAGAGGTTTCATTCCATGTTACCCTTTCTTGGTGGTAAATCACAGGTCTCTAGGGATATATAGATATGGACATGATTCAGTACACGACCCAAACAGAGTCTACTTACTGAGATATGTACTTGGTCATATCATGGTAAATAGACACATCTAGGTGCATGGACACTACCTAGTGTACATAGACAGGGACACAGTAATGGAGAAAACACATGGGTAGACCCGGTTATAAAGGGACTCAACATGCACTACTACTACATTCCTTGTAATCCTCCAATGTTAACATGGAGAGATTGATCACCCCAATATAGACTAGTTCTGGGATCCTCAATCCATTCTTATGATGGTATATTATGGTATTACATCCTTCAAAAATAATTTTTATCCTCCCTATGGGATTTGTTATAGATAATGTTTTAGTAATCTCTCTTAGAGGATGGGTTGCGATCCTATATCATTTATTTCCATAGGGGGGTTCTCAGAATCAGTGTAACCAACTGTATATTGATAACATCCTGTAAATAGTGGGTTAATATAGATTAGATTTTTGGTATACCCCATGGACTTAGTTTTGATCCTAATATAAGTATCACTCTCATCAGATGTCCAATGCATACATAATATAGTGAGAAATAATGAGAAGGATGTCTATGATGGACACCATGACTGTTATCTAACACATGGAGGGTTAACTTCTTGTTGAGTCTTATATGAAACCTTCAAGTAGGAATCCTAGGAACAAAATATGGTAGTGAAATTACCTTGATCTTGTGTGTATTATATGATTATATCTAGATGTTCTTATTATATAAGCACTTGAAATATCCTAGTGATGAGATAACTACTATTATTGATTCCATATGATTAGTAATTTCAAGGTGTTATAATCAGTGGTATTATACTCACCCTATCATCAGATCTACCTACATGTGTCATGTATTATACAGATGATCAATAATTAATTGGGGTTCACAGTGGACCAAGAGAATACATAGCTTCGAATTGGGATAGATAGACCATGGTTCATATGAGGATTCAAATTTGACTGTAGAACCATATTTTAATATAGTTGGACTCCTTTACATATATTGGTATGCCTATATTTTTACCGAATGAATTTGAAATATTTTTTATAATCCGGTTGTGGGATTTATATGTGTTTTTATAATGTGTATTAGTGGTATTTTACATTTCAGTATTCTATGGTCTTGGAGATTTCTTTGTGTGTATACTGTTAGCTTTGTAGAAGGTCTCCCAGGTGAGTGTTATGCCTACTTCATTTTGGAAACCAACCCAAATACTATTGTAATTGGGTATGGGGTAGTCACACATAGCTTATTGTTGTCCATTCGAGCTGTGGTGGGTTGGGTTGGGAGAATAAAATTATGATGATATACAAAATCATATAATCTAATAACGGGAAATTCTTTAAAATCAATAGTGAGGCACTTTGAAGACTCTAATTTTAACCTAGTAGTAGTGTAATTTTTGGAGATTGATATAATTAATAAATTATTTGATCTGATCCATATTCACATCAAAATAAGTAGGGCTTGAAATGTGATATTCCAATTTAGTAGATAATGTAACACCCTATGAATTTATATTCATTTTGTTTGATATCAACATTATGTTTTTGATAGAATTATTTACCAGATACCCTGAGTCTAAATAAATTATTATATAGTATAAACATATAACCATTCCCTTTAATTGGATGATATGAATAATATTAACCTCTATTTTTAGATTACTCATTTTATGCTTGAAAAACGGATTCTATTGATTTTTTATGAATATTATAATTAATTTCATCCATTTTATAAAAATTTATTTTATCAAATGAATATCACTATTTTAATAATCATTTCAATATTTATTATGTTATATTATTATGATTTTTATAAAAACATTCTTGTTTTAGTTAAAAGTAAAAATATTGATATTGATAAATATATTTATGTATTTTCAAGTGAATTAACCTTTATGTTTTTAATTTTCCTTTGAAATAACAAAAAAAATTTATTTTTTAATAATATATTAAATTTACATATGAATTAGTATTATACATAATTTTTGCATAAGATCATTTTTGGGATTAATTTTTTTTTCTAAAACTATTTTTTTTGGTGCAATGATGTTTTCTTAATAAATTAAATTAATTCGTACTATTTAATGTTTTGTATGATATTTATTGATTATATAGTAAATATAATATTTTATCATTCATTCTAGGGTATTTATGAGCTATAGAATGTAATTATATTATGTTTTTTGCTTAAAATAATATTTTCACTAAACATGGTTTCCGTGATTGTTTGTAAACTTATTGGAAATTGTTTTATATAAATTATTATAATTGAATATTGTAAAATTTATCCCATATTTATTTATCAAAATAATTAATAAAATGTAATCGGTTCAAATAAACTATTTTCTGAGGCGAATCATAAAAATAGTAGTAGTTTGTTAGCATGGATAAGGTTTAATTTTTGTTATTGTGGGTTGAACAAGAGATAAGGGTTACATTGCAACCCACATGTATCAAATTCATATTGTTTTAAGATATTTTGACATTATATTACACGACCATATAATACGTAGGTATTGGGATCCACTTTCCCTTGAAGATGAATTCATGTCACTAAAATATTTTAAGAAATTAAATGTGTGTCCCCCCATGCTTATAAAATGACACCTATTCTCCTACATTATTCATAAAATTAGATCCACATATAATAGAAAATAAATACTTCAAAACATTCATATATTCCTTCCCTTTATCCTATTAATTGTTTTCTTATCATATGATAACTACTTAATAGTATTTGGGGTATTCCAAAGGAGGTATCTCAAAGAAGAGGTATAAATCTTAATTTAGTTATTTCAATTTTATTTATGATTATACATACAATAAACAAATTTTATCAATAAAGATGAATAACATGTTATGGTTAGTATAATGTTATTTCATTTTGACAATGGAACAACCACTTACCACCTCTTATCCATAAAATAATAGATGAAAGTATCATCTGTCTGTATGTGTGAAATACCGTGTCACATTGTGATTTGATTCATTTTCTATACCAATATTTTATGGATAGTTATTATCTTATATTTAATTAAAAAATATTTTATTTATGATATAAAAATTATTTTATAATATTTAATTATCAATTAAATTTATTTCATTCCATCCATCAAATAGTGGAAAAATCACTCATGAGAATATATGTATTATCACATCCACAAAGTGATAAAATTAATTTTAAATAACATAACTAAATTAATGGATTTAAATATGTATTTATTTAATATAAATTATATTCATACCGTGATTAATTTTTTTTTTGAAGACGGAGCTGTGATCATTGTGTAAGGACCATAACCGCCGAACTAAAATATACACGAAAAATAAAAAATGAACACCCGAAATGATGGTGATTTAGAAGGATCATTATTGAATGGGTGATAAGATATTAAAAGTAAAACATTTATTGTTTTATAGTGTTGATTGTGTTTTTATATAAGTATAATAATTATAATTTTTTTATACTGGCCTTTTAAGCTCTTCTTGAGAAATAATGTCTTAGAGTAATTGTTTCGTCTCAATTTCACTTCGTTGAGACATGTTTTAATGTTACAAAATAATTTATTCTTAATATGGTGTAAGTACTACTTCCAAAAATATTTTTTCATATTCTATTATTTAATTAAATTTATTTATAGATTACCATGACTTTAAAGATTTTAATTATTATTTTTTAAATCTACAATATCAATAAGGGTTCTTCCTCTAATTAATGATTATTTTTGACATATTTAATTTCATACACCTATTTATATTTATAAGGTGTATATATTGATCCAATGACATGTTACATAAAGGATAATTCTTATTTCATTTTATATAATGTCAAAATTTAAATTATTTAAACAAATATAATTTGATTCCAAAGATACTAAAGTGTAGGAGTTTACCAAATCAAATTATTTTTTAGGGAAAAAGTTATAATTTTATGCTAATATTATTATATGATGCATGTCTACAACAAAATGGATATATTCAATAATAAATATCATTATTTTTATGGTTTTTAAAGTTTTATGTCATGTTATTCATTTAATTGAATCTATGAATAAAAAGTTTTCAAAGAAGTAATATTTTTATGTTATAAT